>VUYV01000104.1:1559934-1613628 GCA_008711295.1 Anarhynchus alexandrinus
GGCCGCTGGCGGCCGGAAGGGCTTCGCCGCGGGCCTGGGAAGGCAGGGCCCGCATGCCGCCCCCGCCGCGCCGGGCCGGGCCTAGGCCCCGCGGGGAGGCGGTGAAAGCCCCGCGGGGACGGGCAGGCGGCCGGTTGCGGAGGAGCCGCTGGGTTATTTCGCGCCCCTTTCCACCCTTTCCCCGGTAACCTCTGTCAGCCCTCAGGGGAGGGGATGCACCTGCCTCAGCCGGCGGGAGGGGTGTGCAGGGCCCGACCGTGCGGTTCCCTGAGGAGAGGCTGCGGCGGGGTGGAGTGAGGACACGCGTCGGGGACGGCGCCCGCCGCTGCTGCCACCGGGCCTCGGGCACTCGCCACCGGGCCTCTGGCATTCGCCACGGGCAGAAAGTGTAGGAGCTGCGCTGTGGTCCAGGCGTGGTAGGTGTTTCGGCTGCCGTGGGCTGTCACGGCCTGAGATGACTGCGCACTCACTCTCGTGCTGCTTTCCCCTCGTGGCCTTCAGTCTTGGCAGTTCTTAGCATCTTCAACTAGAGGATGCCCATCTTTCTGAACCCACATTGGGGCTCTTTGGCAATGACTAACAGTCTCCAGAATTCCCTTTTCCTAATACTGTTCTGTACGGCATATGAAGCACTTCAGTCTATGGAATCTGTCTTCACCACATTAATTTCTAATGTAAATATATGGATAGATTTCTTCGTTACTTGGGAGAGAAGGGAGTGTCTCCTTTTATTTCTCCCCTTCCAGGTAAAGGTTAGCCTCAAAGCAGTTTAGTTCTTGGAAATCTAAGCAATCAAAAAAAAAATTGTTAGCTGTCTTCCGCCTAAAGCTTTTGGAATATGCATTTGTATTTATATATATTCTACTTAGTATTGTAGAAGTCTCATGCTGTGTTTTACTAATTTTTAAAAATCTTTTTAAGATTGATTGTACTTACTTTTTCTACTGTATTGTTTTCAGATCTTAGCTTTTCTGAAACAAGTGTTTGAAACTGTTGTTTCCAAGACTGGTGAAGAACTAGTTAAGACTAAAAGGTAAAACTGGTGGCTAAAGAAAGAGGTTTGGAATTTGGGCCTGAATGCCATTGATTGCTCAAGGGATACAACAGGTGAAAACTCAACTGTGGTAAGCAGTCTTTTTTGTGACCTTCAAAATAAATCTCACTTCTCAAAATTAGAAATAAAACTCTCTCTGCATATATTTCAACTTGGAGAGGAATCTCATTAGCTTGTTTCAGTGTTTTAGTTTGGGAATCAGTTTCAGTGGTATTGCTAGATGTTAAGTCATGGAGTGCCATGTGACAGATCTAAGTCCAAATTAGCTAATGAAATCACACAGCACTGTTTCTCTGACAGATCGATATGCTTCAAACTGATACATGCTTTTGTTTCATTATGTACTCTTGTCCTTTGTCTACTCAAAGGAAGCATCGGCATTGTAATTATATTCTAAAATACTAGTCACTGTTCTAATGCTATGTTGGGAACTCCTGAATTTATACTGGAAAATAACAGGCAGCTTTGAGACACCTCCATGTTTTGGTTACTGCTGTGTTTGCCCAACTCATTTCCACTCAGTGCTAATAAATACAATGAAGTGGTGCATGATGGCAATATTCAGGCAGCCTTTATTTTGCTTTTGCTAGATCTACTATTGCTATTCTGTTAATACATTATCTACTCCTAATCCCACTGACCAAAAAATGATTTGTAGACTTGACTGATTTGCTGGAGTGAACATGTGTCGCTTTTCTTTCAAATGTAGTGTTCCCCATTTTGTCACTGTCTTTCTGAGTTATTACAAACATTTACTGAAAGTCACGAGGGTGAGAAAAGAATGTGGTATGCCTGCATTATAATCTATAAATTTAATTTCTAAAACCTGAGATGAGGTGCTGAAATCCTCAAAAACATTTTTGTCCCTAAAAAGAGACTTGCATCATCCTTGCAGCTTCATCTCTGCCACATTGTGAACTGGTGTCTGCTGACCATTAGGGCTATGATGCCCTTCACATACACTGTAATTTACAATAACTGGATTTTTGAATGGAAAAAGCTTGTATATTTATCACACAGAAGATCAGTAAGGTCATTTTTGGGAGGGCCACAAAATGTTTTGGAAACCACACTGGAACAGAAAAATTGTCTTCCCCGTGGTTCCTCACTTAAGGTAGTGCCTAGTGAAGGCACTAGGAGAAAAAACATAAATATTTTTTTCTTTCTTATTTTTTTTCCCCAGTCAAACAGAAATACTGAAAATATTGAAAACATTAAAAAAACTAATACATACAAAACTCAGTAGCATTCACTAAACCATTTTTCACATTGACACATATTTTAGTATCATTAATACTGTGGAAAAAAAGCTTTCAGAAGTTCCATGCCTTCATGGAAACTACCTTAGGTATTAAAAAGGCACTGAGGTGTAACAGCTCATCAAGCAGTACTTAAGGCTTATCAAGCAGTAAGCAATTCCCTCATTATGATGCCGAAAGAAAACATATAGGATGTGCTGTACTGTGTGACCATTAAAATTAAGATGATACTTAGATATGTCCCTTTCCAATATAGTTCATAAACCACCGTTTCACAAAAAGTAAAACCCATCGACATGAACAGAAAAAAATCCTTAACATTTAACAAGACCAAACTGTACTTCCAGCACACGTGTGCTTGTTAACTTGTGGTCCATGAAAACCGATGAGGAATGGAACAAAAGCTAAGCCTGCCCCATTAGTTGATGTTATATGCCAGCTCTTTGCTGAAACGATCAGTCCTTTTGGATGTATTTCTGTTCCTCGACTGCCAGACAGCAGATCCTTTTCATTATCTCTGGCAGTCAAGAGGCTTCAATTATTCTTCTCGGGTGTAATCTTGCAACACACCTATGCTTCTAGTCACATCCAGAGCAGATTGACAAGACGTACTTTACAGTACGATTCTTAAATTCTCGATTACGTACGATTCTTAAATTCAGCTTGAAGTTCAAGGAGGCAGCCATCTACTTGCTGAGGAAGATGAATAAACGCCCCAAAACTTAGCTGGTGTCTGTTCCTTAAGTTGCTGTCCAGTTTTCAATGGAACTCATGGTTCTGCTTTTATCTTCAAAGTTTGGAGAAGTTCAAGTCATGTTGTACTCCTCTGTAGGAATCAATACCACCTGCCACTCATCTGTCACCTTATACGGCTAGATCTGTCCGATGCTTCAGATCACTTTTTTCTTTTAATGGAATTAATAGATTGATACCTAGCATGTTGTGCTGATCATCCATGCACCACATCCCTAAAAAATGTGGACCTTCTACCCTGTGTTGTGCAATTCTCTGTGTATGCTTTATATATGTATTAATGCTCACGAGACTATCTGCTGTTGCAATTATTTGTGTTTTACTAAGAATGTTTGCGTTCTCCAAAATGTTAAGATTTGTCTTCTCAAAGAAAAACATTGAAATTCTGTGGGGGGGAGGAGTGTAACTTATTTGTGATGCCTGTTATTTTGACTGAGAATTACTTAAAAGGTCTTTCAGGTTAGACTGCTAGCCTTTTAATGAGTATCTTCTTCAGTGGCTCATAAACATTAAAATTTTACATGTTTCAGATTTGGTATAATTGTTGATGTTGTTTACAGAAAGTGTTTGCTTTTCTCCTGAAAAAAGATCAGCAGTTTAGCTGATCAGAGAGTTTTACGCAATTTGTAAATAACCACTTAACTGCTACAGAAGTAGACAATCTAAATAAATCAACACAGATGACAACATTTTAAAGATAATGGGGATTTTTGTACTAACATTAAAAAAAAGAATAGTTTTATATATACTTAAGTGTCTTATGAAAATATATTTCCTGCACACTAGAGATAATTTAATGTGTGATTAGCTCTTTCAGTGCCTGGGCTTTCAGGAATGTGTACACATAACCTACATTCGATAGGACTATTCAAGTGGTTAAAATTAAACATGTTATTACCCTTTCTTTTTAGTGCCAGTGGTTAGGCAGTATTTGGAAATTTGTGGGCTATTTCTCAGAAACATGATAGACTCAAGTGTTTTTTTGATCCTGACCTATTTGTGTGCAGAGGATATAAACAAATCTTGTTTCCTTGAACACAGTAAGTCGTGAAATCAGTGACCGGACCGGGCTGCTTGCTTGTAATGCCAAGCCAGCACACGACCATCCTGCAGCAGCACTGTGCCCCCAAAGTGGGTCTTTCACTCACACGAAGCAAAGGTTTTTAAGTGCCCCCTAATGCTGTGGTGAACTGTGCAGAACTTGCAATCATTCGTGTAAAAAGGGGATCTAAGTACAAGGCTTGGATGTCTGTTGAAAGATTTCCCATTAGTTTTGGACTAACTGGAGCTGAAGCTGAGCCCTGTCCTTGCTTTCCTATACTGCCCTTCACTTTTGATCCTGAATCCTCTTCTGGCCTCATCCTAAACACCTCTGACTGTTGCAGTCTTGCCTGCTTCTTGTCCAGATCCCTTTTTTCCATCTTTTCTGCTGCTGAGGTGCCAAATTTTCTACACTTTGTGTGGAAGACATTGGTATGTCCCATTATACTAGTGCAAGTGACCCCCTCAGGTGTCCTAACCCTACACTGATCTCTGATCTTGTCCTTTGCTTGTTCTGAACCAGGTGCCTTTCCCAAAGTCATCTGACAACGGACTCCAGTGACTGCCATATCCAGAGTCTTGTTTATGCCGACCAGCAAGTTCTGTCACTCTGTGTCCTGTTTACATATTCCCAGTGTTTTCTTGCTGTCTCCTTGATTTTCTGATGTCCTTGTTTCTTCCTGACATCCGACGTACAGTTCCACCAAAGAAGTGCATTTGTATTCACACCTCATTGTACAAATCTCCGCTTACAGGACTGAGCACCTTTTTCAGCCTTGTCCTGCTGATCCACAATTTGCAAGGTAGTTTCTATTCTTTGCCATTACTAAGTTAGCAGGCATTAAAGTATTCCTTCACTTACCCTGAATAGAAAATGGATTTTATCCAAACAAGGATAGATCATAACTATATCAGGAACTGCCCACAGATCATAAATATATCTAGCTTACAGAATTCCAGATGCATTAGTCTTTGTAAACATGCTTAATAATTACAAAAATAAAATGCCTGGCCTTTGCACTTGGTGTGTCTTATTTGTTGCTCATAATCATTGTGAGAAGGTAAAGAATATTACAGATGAATTTCTTTAATTCCTAACAGAACTACTCTTTTAAAAACAAGCTGTGTTTAAGCTGAGAAGAGGAATTCTCTGAAGAACACCCTGTCATTAAACCTGACCAGATCGTGCTTGTTCGGGTGGACAACTGCATCTGTTTTTGTCATGCGCTTGTTACAATGAACTGCATTAGCAGATAATATGTGATTCTGAATGAAAGCCTGAGCCTGAAATTACACAAATCTTTCTCACTATAATGATTCATCAGGTAGGATTTGTTTCAGCTTTCTGCTTTATCTTTTTTTTTCATTATTATCCCACGCTCTGTAGTGATGACAGAGTTGTGATGGAGAACAGGCAGAAGTTAGTGCTGGGAGCCTCTGTCGATAAGCTTGATGCAGGCAGCTTGGGCCTGATGATGATTCATTGATGATCAAGTGCAACAAACAGCTCCATGTGAGTATCTGAGCAAGTCATTTTCTGGGGGACAAAACAATTTGGTGACATTATCATTCCTTCCTGTAATTTCTTACTTCATGTTCTGAAATGTCAATATCCGGTAGTTTTTCTTGCCTGAGATGCCATAGCTTAGAACCAGGGCAGTATGAACCATGATGTCCGTGGAAAGAGAGCTTTTTCTGCACAGTTCTCAGCTGTGAGGAAAGATTTTCATTGACTTGCTCTTGGTTTTTCAGGCCGGGGTAGATGAGCTGTGCTGCAGATGTTTCTGTTGTCTTGATTGACTTAAAGATAGATTCCATTGCCATGGCTATGCCACTGTTAAACAGATAATTACACAGACATGTGATAGTTTTGTAATAACATTTGATATTAACATTAAAATATGTATTTCTTATTATTGATTGACTTCCGTGACTATGGAAGGCTGTTGGTGAAATGAAAATCGATGTGTAACTCCTAGGCAGGTGGTGATGGAAAAGGGGGGCTTAGTCCCCCATGTCTTCTATGAACTTTTGCAAATGCAGTATGCACTGCCCCACTCACAGGTATTACTGTCAGGCTGCGTACCTCCTCTTTCAATTTAAGGTAGGGTTACAGGCACCCCGTTATTATCAGTTTCTACTTGGCAATAACCTTGTTCGCACCCTTTTGGTATTCACGTATTATCAACCAAATAACACTAGTTTCTGAAAATGACCAGTTCCATTTACATTTCATCATCTGTTGAAAGGAAAAACCTTTGTGACTGAGTAAGAGAAGGAAGGAGCTGTCAACCCTGTTTTGTGATTACTGCCCACAAATGTTCTCACATTTTGCTTTAAAAAAGTGTTCTGACAAAAATATTAGCACTAATAGTACAGTATGCATATGTTCCCAGAGTATAAATAGTGCAATTTCATCTCATGAGATAGCTCAGGGCTCGAGCCAATGACTTTAATGAGGTTTGAGGTTGCTCAGCATCTCACAGCAGGCACTCAGCACGCAGGAGGAAGGTAACATGCTAAACTTGTAGTCACGTGAGGTACAGAGCACCATCAGTGCTTGTCCAAGCCAACGGGAGTCACAGAGCCTCAGTGCCTGCAGCATCAAGCCTTCCCTTCTCCAATGAATGTCGAAAAACATTCTCTATCACACTGTATCCACATCCTCAAACAGACGCATCCTACAAACAGCAATCTGTACAGCATCCTGCTTTCACACAAGATGTGAAACTCATTTGCCTTAACTTGGGTCACTGCATTACCCTCGGCCCCCTGTTCAGGCAACAGAGTGAAATACCTCCAGAGGACAGCTCTTCATTCAAATATAGGTGCCGAAAATGAGGTGAGATGGATCCCACCCAAGGTGTCCACCGTCTTATATTCACTCTTTAAAAGGCTGCTTTTTATTATGTGAAGTCTTACAGGGGAATTTTTATCAGTCAAGTTGACAGAAAAAAGCCCATCTCCTTTACAGACCACCAAGGACAGACATATCTACTCTTACAGAAATTCTGGATTTGTAAAGATAGTATCCATTTACAAATGCATATGCCATCAAGGCAATGTATTGTGTTGATGACTATCGAATGGATACTTTTTTAAAAATTGCAGTGTTCTGCAGTTTTAACACTACAGGATGAATTAGGCACTGACAATACTAATGCATTCGATTTAGACACGTTGATAGGCTCCTGACAAATCTGAGAAAGCCAAAATGATTTCAGGGGGAAGTCAGAAATGGGAATTAGCAAGTGGTGTCTTTTACATACAAAAAATCCCATTAGTAATTAGCCTATTTTAAATATTCCATTTTGTGTGTGTGTGTGTCCTCTACTATGTTTCATTCTTTCTTTTTGGTTGCTTGCCACAATTATTATCTCTCAGCTAAAGAAATTCAGGAACTGTTGCTGACAAGAGGCCCATGTTTAACTTCTATCAGCCTACTTTTTTTTTTTTTTTGCACATAACTGAATAACTTTGTAGAGGTCACACATACTCGCTGTACTGCATGAATGCCCAGTTTCTGAAAGATTTCATGCAATGTGTTGTACCCCAAGGAGAAAAATGTACTTGCTCACTGAATACCATTCCGTAGGAGTGAATATTCTGGGTTTTGGAGGCTTATGTATTTTTGTGCTAATGATTATTAAAGAATTATGCAGTACAGCATAAAATCCTATATATAAAAAAATTCTAATATATATCACATATATGCACACATATATATGATCTCTATCATATACATGTATATCATATTTATACATAAGTATATATAAATGTATTTATAATATTTAAGCATCCACATACAGATATATTCCAGGTCACATCTGAGAGCTGGAGAGAGGATATCTCTCACTCTCTGCACGAAGTGAGAAATTTTATCTCAACGTCCTGCAGTCTTTTTCCTGGAAAAAAGTAATTCAGGAGTATAACAAAATTCACCTGTACATAACCTTTGAAATTCCTCCTATTCCACCGAGTCACAGTAGTAGAATTACATAAGAAGAAAAATATAGAAAGCTGGTTCTTTCTATATTTCTGTCTTTATATGTAAGACAGAGGAACTATGATCTCTGCCCTAAATCTTTTTGTGCATACAATATAGCTACTAGAGAACATTCAGGTCTTTAAAAAAGTAAGACCAATAAAATAGCAGTAGCAGTATTTGTTACAGAATTCATTTAAAACGCACATTTATTTATGTAAGCCTGTTCAAATGAGACAAGTGTTATGTATTTTTTTCTTGAGGAATGCAACCGTGCAACTTAAGTAATGACTCCAACTAAAACTCCAGAAAATCTTAAACTCACCTGTAAAGTTCCATATTAAGTAAGAATTTATTGATTGGAAAGTTTCTATTTATTTACTGCAATTTGCAAAAACCCAATACATACACTTTTCTATGTGAGTGTTCAGCCTATATATCAGATAAACTGTCAAAGCTATAGCTAAATATAACAATTATTATCTTACTTATTCATCAGTGGCATACATATAAGAGAAAATCAAAGCGCTCCAGTCCTCAGTTTTTCCCTCCACACCTTCCCAAATAAAGCTGGATTTGTACAGTTTCTTGACTAGAATACAAGGAAGGACAATTATCCATTTTCTAGTGAGCCCCATTTTGGCCAATTGCCAAAGCCTTACAAAGGTATTTGCACATTTGTTTTATAGTTGTTTTATTTTTATGTTCTGACAGTATGATACCATTAAAATTTTAGAGTACAGACAGTTCTTGGCATAATAAAAGAATCTATGAAGAAACTACTTCATGATGAT
The DNA here is from genome assembly GCA_008711295.1 of Anarhynchus alexandrinus. Taxonomy (NCBI): domain Eukaryota; kingdom Metazoa; phylum Chordata; class Aves; order Charadriiformes; family Charadriidae; genus Anarhynchus; species Anarhynchus alexandrinus. The sequence goes on from VUYV01000104.1 coordinate 1,568,821, forward strand.
GACTCAAATGTCTTCAAAGGTGATGTTGTAGGTTGCTGTACTGGTCAGTGATGACCAAATATTTGGTAATCTTGAATTTAAAGTTTTTGCAGTATTGTATCCTATAAAAATTGTCATGCTCTTATACTTGCGTCTGTGCCTGTACACGTGGCTGATGTCTGGCAGGCTCTAGTGCAAAGCTGGATATTGCCAGCGCTGCTCAAACAGAATGATGAAGCATTGTTCCTTGTTGGATGATAAAGAATGGGGAATCCTTATTATCAGTCCATGGAAAAATAATTTCCGTTAGAAGCCCATCAGAACCTCAGTGCCAATAAAATTGTCTGAATGACGATTATTTTGGTCCATGCACTGGCATTCTGAAAGCAGAAAAGTATTATTTTTTTTTAGCAGAAACTGAGGACTGGTATCAAGTTTAGCATCTCAGTGCTTCTTCACATTGTTGACTGATCATTACCTCTGATTATTCATAAGAAAGTGATCAATTATAGACACTGTAAAAATATCCAGAATATGTCAGGTCTGGTCATGACTCCTCACACAATGACTGAACAAAACAGTTCAAACATGTTTCTTTGGCAATCATTAGGTTCAATGAATTTGCTTTTTTCCGTTGTTCTGTCTAAGACCAAACTTCACAAATACATTTTTGCAGTGTTGTCTCTATCGCTCTTTACCTTCTCACTGAGATCACCTAGCATCATGTTAAGTTTAAGGTGTCAACTTGTCCCAATACACTGCTCCAATTAGGAATGGCTGTTATATTTTCACCCAGATCCTGAAGAAAACAAGCAACTCGTCAGGATTTGATTGCATACCGGGCATGAATTTCTTAAAACCATCCTGTGGATTTTTGGGCCAGTGCTTTGGCTAGTGATGCAGCAGCAGATTAGCAGAAATTGCAGACAGTTTTTAATGGTAGGCTGAGAAGCTGAAATACAAAGGAACCTCCAAATCCCAGCTGTGGGCAGCTGGAGGGTGAAGACTTATACAGTCATTTCTTCAGTCTGCAGTGCTAGTCTTGTGGTTTACACCAAGTCCTTTCAAATACAGGTACATAGAATTAAGTACCCAAATCTACAGTGACATGTTTTTCTGCCTGACTTCAATGAAATTCAGCAACTTGCGATCAGATCATTTTTGCTCTGGTTTCACAACGCAATTCATGTAGAGCTTTCCAGAGAGCAGATGCGTTTGCGGCGACGTGATTCCTCCAGCTGCTGGTTCTTCACCTTTCAGATTTCTTTACCTAATGGAGGGCACCTTCCATATATATGGGCCAGGGTCTCCCTGGGGCTAGGGCCGCAGGGACTCCCCGGCGGGGTGGCAGGGCAGGGCTGTGGCAGCACTGCATCCTACCGCCTCACTGGGGCAGGCACTGCCAGCCCCGGGGGTGCGGGGGGCTGGAATGGGGTTCTAGTCAGGGTGGGGGTTGCCCCATGGGAGAGCAGGCAGGGCCAGTAAGGCTCGGTAGTGCACCCAGCGCCCCGACAATATGAAAGGGCTTCCAGATACCTATCTGTGTCTTCACATCCTTTAGTCAAGGTACTTGTACCTGCAGGGGTTAAATTTCTCCTTCTCATTGAAGAATACGATTTTGGTCCAGGTGGCCTCTGTCACCACCCTGACACCAAAACCAGAAATAGTGAAAGAATGGCACGACAGCCTTTCCCCTCATCAGCATCAAAGGCCGTGCCATTATCCAGGACACGTAGGTCTCTTTAATGTAAGAGTTTGGATGTCAGGATTTTGAAGTGTAGAAATACCTGTATCCCTGGGCATTGGAAGATGTATCAGCCATTTAGGAAGGAAAGCCATTTATTGAAAGAAGCTTTAAAATGCTTCCCTCTAAACATCGATGTTTTGCTATTGCATTTTAATGTTTCTCAAGTTCGTTCAGTGGCTCACAAATATTATCTGAGAATACATTGCTTATTTTATTCTTATGGGAGATATCTTTCCTTTTCTTCCTGTAATTAAAATATGTGAATACAAATAGGAGAACGAGTCTGACAAAACCTCAAACAATTATACTTAAACAACTATAATCCTAAAGATTAGTTTTCTGACACTAAAAAGGGCTGAAGTTGTTGGTACTTCTAATTTTCTGATAGGCTCCATCACAATCAGAATTATTGCCTAAAGCTGTAAAATTAGATAGTGTACTCCCATGACAAACCAGTAATGTGAAGATTAGTTCTCAAGTAGCTAATTCTTTTTTTATCCTGAATGCATACATTCAAATATGACATTTCCTTAAAGTTAAAAGTACTCAAAAATACTTCTCAAATACACAAACATTTAATATTGTATTACCAACAAGGTTTCATTGGTTAAATGATTGAAAAGGAGAGACACTGTCAGGTAAAATTTATTCACACATAGTAAATCAACTTCTGAAGTCCAGAAGAGACATAAAAACTCAGCTCAGTAAGGAATTGAACAAATAAAAAATAATTGTGGATATGCTACATTTTAGTAGCTTGTGGGCAAATTAATTATGCTTACCTGAGACATCCTGTAATCCTTAACCCCTTAATATTTTTCATAGAACTGGATAGAAGGGAGGATGCTTGGGAATATATAGCCCTGTTCATGAAGAGTTCCGAGATGCAAGATGCTGGTCCCTGTTCTCAAAACAGTATTTGAATAGAGTATAAATGAACCAAATAAGTCTGTTGTTTTCCCAAATGAGGCAATAAATGCTGATGTCTTGGAGCATAAAAACAGTACATTTATTTTCACATTTGTGAAATAGCAAGCATTCATTTGGATGCACGTCATTAGGGCTAAGTGAATGGTCTGTAACCAGACAGAAACAGGAGAGCTACCCATTCAGAATTCAAGGACTTAAGCTGTATTACTCAAGATAGAGTTTCACAAATATTTCTGAATATTTTATGATCTTTAGGAACGAGCACAAGTTCATCTATCTGCTAGTTATATAACACTGTCACGAAAATAGAAAGTACAAAAACTTCAGCTCTGCAAAAGGTATAGCTGCCCACAGTGTTCCAGTTTATGTGTTCAGTCCTCCAACGCAATGAACACTTTGGTCCCAGTCCAGCAAACTACTCAAATATCTGCTTAACAGTGTGCACGTGAATAACTGTTATGCTAAACTACTACTATAGCTAAATAGAAGAGTCACAAGGTCTTGATATCATAGATGACATCTCTTCTTTACTATCTCTGAAACGTTAGCATTACACTTACCTAATTCACTGGGGTTTTATACACCACCATTCATAAAATTTAGTCTACAGCCTGCCATATTCAAGTGTGAGAGGACTACAAAATGGGTAAAATGGGTAAACACTTTTTTTTTTCCTCTTACCAGTTTCTTCCAGGAGATGCTTCCAGTAGCTTGAAGGGATTATTAGAATTTGGAGCAGGGGCTAAAGGAGCTATAGCTCCCCTCTCTCCACTAGCCGTATATAATGCAACGTATGATGGACATCACCTAGCTGAGAGATGCTGCCTCTTGCTTTCCCACCTTTTTATTGACCTTTGCAGAAAGGGTGAATGCAAAGCTTGTCACTGTCTGTGCTGGTTAGCAGATTGAGGCTGGTGCAGTCAAAAAGGCTTATGCTGCACTCATAAAATGTGAGATTGAAGCTGCTCCAGCATGCCTCGGAGAAGGCTCCAGAAGCCCTCCGAGCTTCCAAAAAGTTCTATCTGACCCAGCCAGGACTCTTGTCCCCACAGCATTTGACCTCTTAACATCAAAAACCATTTGAAAATCATGTCAGGTTTGGCCTTTAATGACACCCAAGTAGTTTATCATCACATGAATTGTGCTTTGTGATGCATGTTATTATTACGGATACTTCATCAACATTTTGCATGTCTCACATGATGAGTGTGGGCTAGTGCATTATCCCATTTTCTGTGTGCATCATGAAGCTGCTCCCTTCAGTCAGTATTGTTGCAGTCTCTGTTATTTGCTTTCTTGCTATCTACCCATCCATGTATAATATGACACATTTCCTACTCCAATCTCAGTATTAAAACACCAAGAGCTTTAAAAATTTCATACATCTCCAGAGCACCATAGGTTACTTTTTACCTAAAACAATGTTCAGATGGCTGTCACAAAGAAAGTTAAAGTGAAATGTCAAAAGCTGTAAGGATGAAAAGCTGCACATGGTAGATACAAGATTCAGTGCACGGTAACTCCCTCTTAATAAACAAGCAAAGATCTATTGGAAGGAAAATTTCCCTGCATTTGAAATTTAACTGCCAACCATCCACATCCTACACATAACTGTCAGAAAGGATGTCTAAATCTGTCCTCATTTATAACATGTGTTGTGACAAGATTTGACAGTCTCTGAAAGAGCTATAATTGCCACCTAAACATTCAGCATTTTGTCAACTGCGATCATGTTTAGGGAAAGCATTTATTTCACTTAAAAAAACCTAGCATTTTTTCTTTCTTCTGAATGAGATGACAGATTTTTTTTTTTCTTTTCTCATTAGGGGTTGCAAGTCAGATTTAAGGATTTTTTTTTGTTCCTTTTTTCTTTTCAGTATTTTTCCAGTGACAGAAGTTGGAACTTTTCAGATTAAAAGAAGAATGATTAGCTTGAGGAAACAAATAGCAATTTAACAGAAATACCGTAAGGATGTCTACCAAAATACTGACACCACTGAAAATTTCTAAATGTCAAGCTGGTTTTGTTAGGTGCTCTGCTGAATATCACAACAGAAGGTGAAAAAGTGGGAAGACTATCCTGGTATTTGCCATTTTGTTACTCTGCATAAACGTTATGTAGTTTTAGTTTGGTGCATATAGTTGTCATAATGCAACCATAAATGTTGCTGCAGGATGGAGATGGGAGCTGTTGGTCGTCTGCTCCCATCTCATGATGGGAGCTGTTGGCTTGAGAGCAGAAAGAATGTTTTGGATGAGGGAAATGAGTCCTGTCTCTTGGGCAATAACAGTCTGTATAGTTGGGACTGCAACTAATGCATAACCGATTAACTCCCCTGATGGTTCAGAAGTACAAAAACTCTTACCAGGCCTAAGAGTTTATGTCTTAATTGCTCTCTTGAAGTACTGAGCACTAAAAGTCACCAGTACTACAGCAAACATGCCCCAGCAGCATTGCTTTCATTCACTCTGGCAGCATTCAGGTTCTTCTGTGTTTATTTACCAAAAACAACCCAGCAATCAAATTTTACTCACAGGAATGTTCACAAAATTAAACAACAATCTGGGCTTTGAAGAGCATTGGTTCTAGAACTGATGCTTTTTCATATGTGACGGGTGCAGCACGGACACAGGAGCAGGACTGCATGCAAAGACCAGGTGTCCCCAGATCCACATCTACTCGTGCTTGCCTGGCCTGCCCTTGCCAGATGCGCTATTGGTGAGAAGTGTTTGCCACCTGGTGTGTCTGTACTGTGCTGCCATGGGGCTTTTGAGGAAGAACATGGCAAACTCTTCCTCTGTTGGCTAGAGGGGTCAGTAAATGTCCTAAACGTTTCCTCCTGACGGGAGTTTGACTCGGAAATGGACTGGGTAGCCAAAAGAAAAAAATTTGCTGTACAAGTGAGAGCACAAGTTTGCATTAAGTAACTTTCTCCACTTGTTCAGTCATAATTGCAAGACTCCTATACACTATATTCTTTATTTAACTGCCAGTTTAGGTTCTCACACTCAAATCCCAATCATTGCTGATTCCTTCTCACACACCGCAACAGATGTCCACAGTGAAGCCACACTACAAACCTGGATGTCAGATAGGATGGCCACACTGTGTAGTCAGTCCAAAGCCCAATTTCAGTTCAAACAATAAGTCATAAAATAATAATCTGACACCCACCAAATAGCCAGTTTAGAAACAAGAAGGATCTCACAAACTAATAACTGCTGTTAGTCAAATGCATTTCCTTAAATATAACTGATAAGGACAGCCCAACATCCATGAATGTTGCATGGCATTCAATAAGACATCAGAAGATGTTGAAAAGAACAGAATCAATTCACATATCTATCCGCTTTTACATGTTTACACTGGCAACTAGTACATTTTGTTAGGAATATCCTTAAACAATGGAAAACTTATTTCAAGAAGCAAGTAAATAAATGGGTCACAGACTCACATTAGTTATCTGGGCACACGAAATTGCTACTACTGGTCCATTTAGATTTGTTTAAACTCAATATCTGCCCATAAATCAGACTCAGTGAGTTGGAGCAACTAATAATGAGGGGGTTGGGTGGTTTTTTTTTTGCATTTTTCTCAGATTATATATTCCTTATGTGTTAAGAACTTTCCAACATTCTTGTGTTTCAGTGATGTTGCTTGCTTAGAAAAGCTGGTCTCCTATGTACATGCTTTTATTCCTCTGTTGTATATAACACAACAGAACTTCTGAATTCTACCCCTAAGTGGCTACTGGGGTCAATGGAAGCTGGAGGAGAAAATACTAGAAATATAGGACAAATTTAGATGCTGACATTGTGGTCAGATATCCAGCAGCTTCGAGGGGTTTTCTAACTGAAGACAGATGGATGTCTCAGTTTTTTCCAACTAGTAACACCTTCCAGAGAAACAATAGTTTCATTGTCTCTCTATTAATCTGCACCATGCAGTTTTTAAACATTAGCATCCTGAATGACTTAAAAAAACAACCTATGGTAGAGGGAAGTTGCAAAAAATAAATACTAGCCCAAGAGGAGGGAATGGAAGTACTTTCTGTGGGAGTGAGGGTAAGAAAGAAGAACCTGGAACACATGCAGAAACCTTGTCAAGGGGGAAAAAAAAAGGATACTGGGCTGGGATTCTAGGAAAAAGGGCAGGGAGTTTGTAACAAGGAAGTGGACAGAAAGAGGCAAGAGATTTCAGGAAATCTTAAAACGGATGGGAGTGGAAAATGGCATGCTGGGACCTCAAGAAGTCTCTAATAAATGCAACAGTCAGCACCTTCAGCAACTGCAAAGTGAATGTCAGAACCCTTTCGATGTCAGGTTTCAAAAACTCAGAATTCATGATCGTGTTATGCTTTGAGAAACCCATAACAATTTATTGTTGTTTAGACAATCATTCTATCACCCGATGATCCCTCCCCACCCAAGAAGGGGAATCAGGAAAAAACAAGGAAAGCCGGGGGCTGAAATATAAACAGATTTAATAGAATAAGATTAGATAATTAACATTAATAGCACTAAAGAACCAATATGATCCCGATACCAATACAAAATATACAAGGATTATAACTCAGCCAACTATATCAGTGGGAAGCTGTGCACCTGTGCACTCCCAGCAGTGGACAGCAAATGTTGGACACTGTGAGTGCTGTGGCTTCGGGAGGAAGGGAAGGCCTCCGGGGTCCGGCACCGGGGCAAGAAGTTCTCAGGACAGCAGCTGTCGGGGAGAGAGAGAACTTTGCAGCAAACTTTCTAATTTATATTAATGCGATGTTCATGGTATGAAATAGTCCTCTTGGCCAGCTTGGGACAAGTGCTCAGGTCTCTCTCCTCCTCATCCCTGCACCTGGCTAGCTAGAAAACACTGAGACCTTGAAAACCACACACCATAGCTGGCTATAAAGTAAATATTTTCGCAAATTCAGACACTAGAGTCTTCTAAAAGTGCACTCTTCCCAAGTATTAGAAGGGAAATTAGTCCTGTGTCGCTCAAACCAGGACAATAAGTATTATCAACGAGTATCTACAAGGAGAATTAATAGAAAAAAAAAAGATATTTTACAAATGCTAAGTAGGTTGGCTTTCTTTTGAAGGGAAGGAAAGTTCTGCTCTTTAATGGCAAACAGCAAACAACTTTAAAATTTGACTTAAGTTTACCGTTGTAATCAACTGCGACACCTGTGCAGTATAGTAATTAAACAAAGCATTGGGTTTTCCCTCTGTCTTTATGTTTTCATGATTCCTTGTATGTATCTACTAATTCAGACAGAATCTCACCCTGCAGTGGGAATAAATCCAGGAGATGACAGCAAGCAGAAGGAGTTTTTGCGAGGTTCCTTCTGAGAGCGTTCCCCCGCATGACTCTGTTAAGGTATGCGATTAATATTAAACTGTAGATCATTCTTCCAAGGCTTTCCAGATGCTAATTTGGCATTCTCCCTGCAGTAGCTGTGTCTGGTTAGCTAAGTATGGAGAAAGATAAACTCTTTGGTGTGTGAACCTATGCAGCCAGGTCAAGGAGCACAATTAGAAAAGAACCTGTCTATCCTAAAATACCATCCTAACTACAGGGGAAGGAGGGGTTTGAACTTGAATGGGAGCTTCTGTTAAAATTTTAAATATGTTGATATGAAAAATGTAAAAGAAACCTTAAAAAAATACAGTGAAAATTCCATTCCCTACTGCAGGAGAGTTTTAATGGCTACAGCCATTAATGACAGGCGGTAGATGTGCTAATGTTTATGTGCTTGTTACTCCAATGTAAGAGTCTTTAGTCATCAGTATTTGCATTTAGCTTTTGAGATCAGAAACATATTATGCCATTTCTTCTGAGTGCACCTTTTTCCTAACACTGAGCAGCAAGCATTTGCTAGTAAAAATAAGAGTAAAATAGCTGTTTTGACGCTTAAATGGATGGAGTTGTGCAGTTCTGCATGCTAATCAGCTGCAGGTAAAGAATGTTTCCTCTTGTGGGAGTTTGCTAAATGTGCTAGCTCCAGCTAAAAATAACCAGCTGACCTGCCCTCATCACAATAACATTGTGGAACTTGTTTCTCCTTGCATGATTGAAGAGCGGGTGATATAGGCACACGTTTTAAGACAGAAAGAGGTCATTTTGCTCATCTAGAAACTGGCTTAATGCTAGAACACTGTCATTTATGTATCTGATGTGGGAAAGCTGCTATGCGAATTTGCACATAAAGATCATTCAAACATCAGAGTCAATTCAGGAATTTTCTAATTGTTCTTTGTAACAAAACACCGCTGTATTATCTGTGCTTAGCATTCTTTTGTGTTGCTATGATACAAAGATGCTAACTTTAAGTGAAATGGTGCCAGCATGCAAATGGCCATCAGCGCAGCGCAGAGGGCCCGGCATCAGCTGTCTGTTAGGAGGTCTATGGGAAGGTCTGGCTTGGTGCTTGTCAGAGGCTGCAGCTAAATGTCCTTGCAAGAAAGCTCCTCTGTGTGAGATAAAAAAGCTTGATCTTGATGGAAAGGGAGAGAAAGAGACTTGCTCTCTAATCCCCACAGACGTGCTGCAGAAGAGCCAAAGAACTGGAAAACATGTAAAAAGGGCATCAATAAGATTTTCAGATTCAGAATGGGCCGATAATGGATTAACAAGTAAGAAACTGCATTTAAACTAGAACAAGTTTATCTGAAATGTCTGTTTCTTAAATATGCTTGCCCCACATTCATTCCCTCGTTACAGGATGACTTAGCTGCTGTCTGAAAAAAGTTTCACCTTCTGTTTACCCATTCAACTGCCGGGAATGCAGCTGTGGTTGTTTATTGTTCTTAAACACAATGATGATGGTACTCTGTGACTATAAAAAGATGACTATACAAATACACTGGCAACGAATTCATTTTGAATTCTGTTCTGCAGTTGTTCTCTCTAAGGTGAAACTATTTCATTGAAAAATAGTTTCATGCATAGCAGAGTTCACTTAATCTTTATCACGGGCTCAGGTTTTTATGTGAAATGCCATAAAATGGAAGTGAATATTTTGACACCACATCTCAACAATATTAAGTGGAATGCAATTTCTTCTCTGTAAAATGCTATGGGTGCTGGATTTTAGAAAGTAAAATATGTATCACAGAAAGATAGATCAGCTGTGCCTTGTCATCCCCAAGAGAGGTTTTTGCCTTACTGTTGTTCTCAGACCTCTAAAGATGACGATTACACAACCTCCCAGGGCATCTACTCTAGTACTTCGTAATCCTTACCCCAGGAGTGAACTTGTCTAATTTAAACTTTCCTCTGCTGCATCGCAGAAGGCCGAGGCAGCTTGGTGACTCAGTGCCATCTACAAGAGGGGTACTTCCCTATCTATGCCTACCAAAAAAACCTCAAAGCCACTACCTGACAACATAGCATCAATGGTGAGCTTCTGGGAACTAGCAGCAAACACTGTGCAGGCCCTCAGCTTACAAAGCGTAACCTCTACAGCTTAGTTGCTTCCAGATTGCCTGCATCCCATTTATATACTAATTCTCTGCCTTTGACAAGACAGAACACAACTAGTTTACTGGTGGCAACATAACCCACCCACCATGTTACATGTAAATAGACAAAGCTGTTGGTAAAACAATGTAAAAAATTACCTACTTTTTTTTTTTTCTTTAAGAAATTGAGAGACTCAGATTGTAGTTTGAAGCACTGGAAATGAAAAACTGCATGTAAAATAAAGAGTTTCACCTACAATCATTACAGACTGTTCCTTTGGAAAGCTGCATATGGATATTTCACTGCATTCCTCAAGTAACTTCATCCTCTAGATTCTGCCTTTCTCTCTGTTGCTCCATATATTCATATATAGAATGGAGGCTCCCAGCTCCCACTTTGCCTAATGTTTTGGATTCACTCAGGCTCCATGCCCTAATACATTCTTTTTGAAGTATTTAATATTCCACATATTAAATATAACAGAAAATATTAATTATAGATACATCTAATTAAGCCTGTCATCTCCAGTGTATTCTTTGCTGGAGAACAAACACGTCTTGTTTGGATCCTCTGTGATGAAGGTTATGAGAAAGAGACAGGCTTTGCTTTGTCCAGGAATAATTTGAAGAGAAGCTCCTCTTTTCCCTGTCCTCCAGGTGTGTACACATTCATATGAGCACCCTCGCTCACAGTTTAAGCTCCAGACTTCTTGTACAATCAATCACCAGTGCACGTGGGGAATAATTAATTTCTTTCCTCTTTACAGTAGTCTTCTAAGTACTTGTCCAGTTGATAAGTGTCAGTGTATGAGCTTCTAGATCACAATTTCTGAACTCTTCCTACTTCTGTGTGGGTTTTAACAACTCTTTTCCCCATAAGAGACTCTAAGCCATTCAGTTTAATTAAGAATCATATTCCCTAAAATCAGTTATCTTATACAGAGTAACTGTCGAGTCTTCAAATACAAATCCCACGTAAATATAAATCTTCTTTCATCCTTTCTAGAATTTTTCTTGCTTCACATAAAACTAACTGCAACTTTTGACTAAATATAACGTATTCTTTTGGGGTTGAAATGTCTGTTTTTCCAAGAATGTTTCTGCACTCTCTTCTGAAGACTGGGGTTAAATAAAGTCACTGGCATTTTCATTTTTAAACTTAAAAAGGCAAAGGATGATCCTGACACCTCAGTGGTCATGCCCTATACTCCTTGATCCATTCAGACTCAATAGCGATTGCCTGTTGCCAAAGTTATTTGAGATTTCTTAGAAGGAATTTAGTATATAGATTTTTTTCAACTGTGAACCCCCTGAGGAAAGAAATAACATAATTCCCAGACTCAAACAGGACCTTTCTGCAAACATGGCAAATATTGAAGGGACTGAATGGAAGAAAATAAAAGGCTGGAGGTTTTGCAGTTCAAAGTATAACTTCTTGAAAGTGAAGGACTCCCCTTGGAAGTTCCACAGTCAGATATGATAGTGTTTCACATACAGCACAGAGCTTAACAGGCTTTGATTTATTTATATGAACAAAAACATTTTTTAAAAGCTGTAAACAAGTAACCTGATAGAGTAATTAGTCATGCAATACAGCGTTGCTCTTCCATAGTTTATTTTCATCAGTCATATTAATCACTGCAGAGCAGATGTATTAAGGGTGGCCCAAGGTTAAAGCAAAGGATACAAAATAATGAACTGGAGCAGTAGCTGATAACCTGGAGAACTTCTTGATTTGTAATTCTGAGAGCGCCTGTTGTGGGTTTCAGCGTCAACTTCATGCAAGTCTATTTCCCTTTTAATCAGTCAGTCTCTGATCATGGTGATGTTTACTTTGCATTAATTTTATCTGCCTTTGGAGGTAATGTAACTGTGATAAGAGCCAATTAGCTTTGCACCATCAAGAAGGACAATGAATTGCGACTTGGCAAAACAAAGATAAAATTAACCATTTGCCTAAATGGTGCTGTTCATTGTTGTTTTCTCATAAGGCTTCTTCTGTAATGTTCAGCTCCATGAACAAAATAGCTCAGGATATGCAAGTTTACCTAAAGTAAAACATGTTCTGAAATGAACACTACACTAATGTAGCAACACTGCCCAGTAATTCAATGCTCATTTTCCACAAGCCATTGGATCTGTCTAAAGATTGTATTTCACACACATGAATAAGTGATGCAGTGAGAAGTAAGCTCGCAGTTCAGGTCTTGTGGCTAAGGCTTTTTAAAAAAGTAGTTAAATGAGTTGGGTGGGGGAGGCTTTTTCCACACAAATATAACACCGCTATCTTTTAAAAAATATTATTGCAGGGTTTTTTGCCCAGAAGTAAGTCAAATTGCACACTGGAGTGAAACAAACTCAAATCACTGGACGGAATTGTTTGCAAATGTATTTTTTTATGATAACACTTATCATGAAGGAATCTAACACACAAGTAGCTTTACCAAAATATAACTATTGCTGTGATACAGGTAACCTGTTATTCATATTCACAAGGAAGAACTATGCATTTTAGAGGTTATTTCAGGGTGGTAAACACAGGTTTCCTAATAAGTTAATGGAATGTGTGTCTACATTTATTTATTTTTTTCACAGAAAATGGAGAAGACAACTAAAAGGGTTATTCTTGCAAATTTAATTAAGAGCAGTAAAGAGTAACTAATAAGAATATAAAGGCTTCTGTCTCTCAAGTTGGGTGAAAATGGTGAAATTAGAGAGTTCACAGTCCTTAGAAAGAGAAGGATGGAAACTAACAACAACAAAAGAGGGTACACTTCAGTAGACTCAGAGATTTGATTGATAAAACCCCAGTGACCTAAGGAAATCTAAGGAAAAAATCAATCTAGGGAAAAAAGACCAATCTAAGATCAATCTAAAAAAAACCCAACAACCAAACTTAAATGGAACAGATGTTTTCTCAGATAATTTATATTACATTCAAATATAAGAAAGGGAGAAACTGAAAACTAGGTTAATTTGTAATTATCGGAATAGAAGAGCACAGATATGTAGTGCAAAAATTAGGAACACAAACCAGATGCAAATAAAAAGAGAAATCAAAGGTAACAAGAAATAATTTTATAAGCAATAATAAGGTGATGACCGAGCACTGGTCTGCTCCTGAACAAAGAAGGTCAACGTGCTTTAAGTCTTTTTTAATTAAATGTCTTTACTAAGAAGACCAACTGATAGCAAAGGCCTAGAAAATTAATACCAATAACAGAGGAGTAAGTTTTCTGCTTTAGAGTATGAAAAGAACAGGTAAGAAAGTGCTTAAGTAACTTAAAAATTTTCAGATTCGCTCAATCTGATGAGCTTCCTCACATACGTAAAGACCTAATCAACACAATCGCAAACTGTTAACAAGTATATTTAGAAACTCATGAAGGATAGAGTACTTTCTAGAATACTGGAAAAAAGATATGTGTAATGCCTGTGTTTTAAAAAAATAATGAAAGAAGGGCTGATAAACTCCAGAGCTGTTACATTAACTTCACTGTTCAGAATAATTATGAAATAAAGCAAAGAAGCCGGTCTTTAAGACCCAGAACTGTATATTTAAAAAACAAACTACAGACAACTGAAATTTTTACAAGCAAATTACATTTTTGGTCCAACCCGTCTGTTTTCCGTTACAATAGGCCTTGGTCTTACAGGAAACTGGTTTCCTAAATCTTGATGTAATAAGGTAATCACACTGTCCAGTAAACTCTTGTATGGAACCAGGGCAAACATGGTCTCCTGATGAAACTGCCAGAAGCTCATGCAAACTGTTTGGGTAAAATACCTAAAAACGTATTTTCACTGGTTCACTGGCAAGATGAAAGGACGTAGCGGATGTAAAGGTGGCCTGTCTCATGCTCTAGTCTATGTCCTTCCCAACTTGGATGGTGGAATAGAGAGTACAGTTATTATAACTGAGGGAAAGACCAACCTAGAAGGAACCATAAGTAGGCTTAAGGAGAAGAGCAGAACTCAAAACTATATAAAAAAATTAGCAGGGAAAACTGGGGAAAAAAAGATGAAATACAATTACAAAACTGAAAATACTATGCTTGGGCAAGGAGAGTGCAAAAATATGTGATGTTTAGGTAAAGTTACCTTGAAACAAGAGCTAAGAGATACATGCTATTAGAAGGTAAGCATGAATTAGCAATTTCATGATGCTATGAAAAAGCCAAACATCACACTGGAATCAATTAACAGCAATACAGATTGCAGGAGACCAGGCATAATATTCCTTCTCTGCTCAGATAGATTGATTAAATCACCTCCCCAGGTTACCTCTGTTATTTCAGCAAAATAACTTCAAAGTTATTTTCAAGCAAATAAATTTTCAAGCAAAATAAATTTCAGCAAAAAAAGATATTTTGGAATTGAACATTTTTTTAAAAAAATTCTTTGAATTTTTACATATCAGAAACTTTTGTATCTTCAAAATAGCCCTGAGACCAGTAAGAGCTTAAACTTGTGAGGAACATAGTCACATTCCGTAACAGTTATTAAATACAAGTTATTAATTTATATTAGAAAGAGTAACCCAAAAAAATGGAGAATCAATCTAGAAAACTATGACAGACTTTATTTTTACTTAGAATATTTTCATCTAATGGGCAGATTAGGTCTACTACAGTTTCTTATTTTCCTCATAGAGAACACAGGATTACATGCAAGAGATGATAGCTTAATGCTAAGAGCAGTGATCAGGACAGAAGATTACTGTTTCGTAGCATAGCATTTCTATCCTGAAGTTTACACAAGAGAAGAGAAAGCTGTTTCAGCCTATACATTTCAGTAGTTCTTTTAGAATACAGACTATTTTTTTTTCTAAATTTCATTCAGAGCCATGGAAAATGAGTCTGCTCAAAGAATGAGGCTTCTTATCACATCTGGAAATCTATTCGAGGATGTGCACCTCTGGAGAAATTCTGCAGCGTGGGAAAAGGTATAGTGGTAGCTATAGTAAATATGTTAAGTACAGGGGAAGAAAGAGGGAGACTTGTTTTGTTGATTTGAGCTGAGTTTACCTTGCTGACTATTTATTCCTGGGTATCGATGACAAGTTCCTAACGTGTGCTTATATAGTAGTGTGAAGTCAGAGAGTTCCCATGTTAACAGAACAGAAGATTTAGGGAAAAAGCAAGGCAGTTTAAAATGTAGAAGAGTATACAAATAACTACCCAAATCACTTTAAAAACAACTAGCTTTTCCATGAAGATTTGTGCCTTTCCTACCTAGCCTCTTTCTAAAAAAAAATTCATTCAGTCTTTCATGCAGCAATGGAAATACTGCAACTTCAGCATTGGAATCAGTAGAATTTCACATTGCTTCGAGGAGTCATAATAGTGATAAAACAATAAAATAATTGTAATGAATATTAATGCATAGAGTGGCTGTGACCTGTAACTTAAAGTGCTTTCAAATGAGAGTGCATTCATTAAATTAAACCAGCTCTGGGCCCCTTAACTTCTCTATGAAGGTAACTGTGGGGAAATCCAGTCCATAGTAAATCATGCTTTACCATCATGCTTTCTGCTACAGAGATGAAGTTTCTAGCACATTCCCATGTAGACACACACCTGCCAAAACTGAAAAAGTACCACCTAGAGCTTGCACTCAGCAGCCTATACTGTCCCATAGTCTTTTTCAGAACATGTCTTTTTAAGGAAGAAAATTAGGTGACAGTATGCATACCCATGTAAGAAGGCATTCATGTAAGGGAGTTAACTGAATTTCTGAATCTGGAAAAAGAGATGGAAGAAGCTCTGGTAACAAAGTCCTTTTGAGACGGAAGCCTGCGAGTTCAGCATTTTTATATTTTCACAACAAAAATAAGAACAAAAAAGGAGCAGTCACTGGACCTCAAAAGAGTGTTATACTATATGGAAAGCTTTTAAAAGCATGGGGACCAAACTGCCAACCTTTTTTAATGACACCATTACAAGAGCCTGTGGTGCTGACAGTGCCCAGGAGGCACGAGAGCAGACCTCCATGGCCACACTTATAGTTCTCAACCTCTGGTATTTCAGTTACTTGTAATGACAGAGAATGTGGATTTTGAAGAGAGATAATTAATGATTGCACATAAGGAGTTAATGATAAAAGTAGTTTGTATATCTTGCCTTGACTTAAATTGTCTTAAGTCAGGAAAAAAAAAGATAGGAAAGCTTGCTTTAAGCTTGTTAGAGCTTGTTTTATGCAGAATTGGTGGAAGACCCTCACCTCTTGGAGGATGTGTTTTTACTTATCTGTCTTGTCTGAAAAATGTCCAGTTACGTGCATTCTTAAGAACTGATATGTGCTTATAAAGATTATGAAAGACTTTTAAGCACTCACAGCTATAATTTAAATGGTCACATATTTTTTGCTTAGCAAATGGCTGTGAAAATGGAGACATCACTGCTTTTTCAGGTGTCTGTTACAACCTTGTGTCCTGCCACTTGACACCCACAGTAGAAGTGTCATAGTGCGGCATATGCACATGGGTCTCAGTTGCTTCTGTACAAAGTCCATCAATGTAGCTTAAACCATCGTGGTCAGCAGCATCACATCGGATGGTCAGTCATGTTCCCATCTGCTGTGGAGGTGAGAACCTTCAGAGAAATAAGCTAATAAGTGGGAATATTCTGTGAACATCTGAACTAGATTTCTTGGGCCATGTTTGAGAGAATAAAGCATGTTTTCTAGATCCATCAGGATTTAGTTATCAAATCTCCACTGTCTGGACTTCGGTGACTGCATACATCCAACCAAGAGTTACAGAAACACTGGAAATTAGGTTAGATTTTAAGTACCCGACATGTCAGTTTGGTGCCTATGTCTCTCTAGTACATCTAGATTGTGTACAGTGTAATATGCCTTCAAATAGAGTAATACTTAAAATGAAAACACATATTACTGTACAAACTTATTTAACAGAAAATTTCCTTGCTTTATTTAAAGCACTGATATCATGTGCAAAGATTTCAATGGTCATCCACAGAGAGTTTCTGACTTGTAAAATGAAAATCAGATATGTAAATTGCTGGGACTACCTCCCATATTCTTTTGCAGAAATCTATTGTATTCCTTAGCCATCACACTCATCTCAATTAGACAAGGGTTTGAGGTTGGATATCTATGAATATGCAACACTGCATTTTGAAACGATAGCTATAGCGTCCCCAAAACTTAAATTATCTTCATAAAGCTATTTAAGTTAAAAATTAGAAACTGTCAGTCTTATCAGCAAAACCCCTGTTGTGTAACCGGATTGGATCAGCTGCAGTGCAGACAGGGATACTGTTCCTTAGACTCTCCACTAACCACTAAATATTTAGTCACTTTTGAAAGCAATATTTAACTTTTGAATATTTAACTAATTTTAGCAAAACTGAACACCATCCAAAGTATATTAGGTCTGAATTACTGTCCCACAAGGAGTTTATGACAAGCAAGGAAATAACATTTCAGTCTAAGCTGGGCACTTTTCCCACTCGACTCTAAACCAAACAGCTAGCATATGGTACACCCTGCATATGGATTAGGTAGAGTACGCACACATGTTCCAACCTTGGTGAAAGGTGCTGGAGTTAGTGAGACTGATCTGGCCACAGCTGATGTCACTAAATGTTTTGTCACTGTTATCAGTTACAGCAGGATAAGTTTGTTTTCTAATGAATCAGTTAAAAGCAAAATTAAAAAAGTTTACACCTTGTTTGCTCTTGACATTTTTAATTCCTTCTCCAGCTTCTACTTTCAAAGTATACCAAGTTAATATTCCACAACTTAACTTTGAAAGTTTTCTTTTCATTCTACTACTTGCCTTCCTATTCATTCTTCTTTCTAAGCTCCATACTATGCATTTCTTATTTTTCCTCAGGTGTCATCTATTTAGATCATTTCCTTTGGTGAACCATATCATACCAAGATTTTGACACTTCACACACAAAACAGAATTGACCAGGCTGATCTATATCTCTTCCGGTTACCAAATGTTCACTGCTTGAAAATATATCATACTGCGTATTAATTTCCCTCCCACAATGAGCAGATGAAATCCAAAGCATTCACTGATTTATTTTTTTCTACCCAGAAGGGAACATTAGATCATCTAGTCTGATCTTAGCTGTGTGTCACAAAACATGCTTTCCATAACCAGGTAGTCTCTTGGCCTAAATTTTGTTTTAGTTCATGTATTAAACATCTAGCTTAGCAGATAGACTAGAGTTTGGTCCAGCAGCAATAATTGCTGGAGTTTCACTTATGACAAGTACCTTCCTCTTTACCTGCCTGTCTTTATATTTTTTATTGATGTTTCCCAATGTAGATGGCTTTGCAAAGAAGTTCTGTAGTGACATTCCTAGCTCATTTGGGTTTAAATTTTAATTTTCCAACTGCAAATCACAATTCTTGTTCATTGCTGCACTGCAAACGTATATACCTGAAGTATCATGGTACATCATTTGAGAGTGTTATTAAAATTCTTCATACAGTTCAGGTGTATGTAGGAGGAAAGGGAAAATCTGTTAAGAGGGAAAGTCTTCCTTGTAAGTAACACCTAATAATATCCACTCTCTCAATTATGAGTTATACTACCAGTCTGAGAAATTACTTCCTGTTAATATGAAGGATGTCCGTTCCTCTCCCTTGGCTTTATTTGCACATGTAATCCACCATCAGTTATCAGTCTGCAAAATGAACCTCTCAGCAGGGAGTGGAGTAACCTGGCCTGATTCCTGGCTGACCCTGCTTTGAGTAGGAGGTAGGACTAGAACCCTCCAGGACTTTTCTTACAGCCTGAACTTTGTTATGGTCCTATCATTTTCTTCTTCGCAAAAAAAAAGTCCTTTTTACAACCATCAATCCACTGGTGCTTAGGTTTGTCTTCATTTTATCAGGCCCATCTGAAAGCAGTTTGGTGGCAAACCCCTATGAGAATGAGCTGAGCATAGCAATCTGTGCGAAGGGTTGTGAGCTCAGTAGGGAGTATACTTTGCTTAGGACAAGCCTTATTTCAATTATGTAGCCCAGACAGATTGCCTCCCCAAATATGCAACTGCATTTAGTTGTATCTGCAGTAAACTTGACCTCTCGAAGAAACTGGAGTACAGCTTTCATCTACTATGTCAGTATAGTAGTATTGCTAATCTAACGATACCATTCTTGAGGTGGGTGTATATGGGCTGTGAGGGCTCTGCCTGTTACATGACAAACGTTCACTGCTGCAAAAGGCAGAGAGCAAAATTGAAAGAGTCAAAATGGTGCTGAAAGCTCATTATCTTTTGCAACTCTAGCGACACTGAAATCTGCCAATATGTTTTCATCATAGTGCCTATATATCGGACCACTCCTAGCTGCTCCGATCTTTTTTTTTTTCATTTTATTTTTCCTTCAAAATGTTAGTGGCCTGATCAGAGTCCCTCCAGAACTGCACTGCCTGGATCTGGCATGAATGCATTGTTATTACACCATCACTTAGTGATTCTTCATTCCCCCTAAATTAATTGTTTATAATTCCTCTGTCTTAAAAAGGAATCTGTTTCACAAGGAGTTCAGCAAGTATGTATTGGGTTTGCACAGCAAGGTTTTGGTAGCTGGGGGGCTACAGGGGTGGCTTTTGTGAGAAGCTGCTAGAAGCTTCCGCCATGTTCGATAGAGCCAATGCCAGCTGGCTCCAAGACAGACCCACCGCTGGCCAAGGCTGAGCCCATCAGCAACAGTGGTAGTGCCTCTGTGACAACATATTTAAGAAGGGGAAAAAACTGCTCTGCAACAGCAGCCAGAGGAGAGGAGTGAGAATATGCGAGGGGAACAACTCTGCAGACACCAAGGTCAGTAAAGAAGGAGCAGGAGGAGGTGCTCCAGCCGCTGGAGCAGAGATTCCCCTGCAACCTGTGGTGAAGACCACGGTGAGGCAGGTTGTGTCCCTGCAGCCCATGGAATGAATGGTGGAGCAGATACCCACCTCCAGCCTGTGGGGGACCCCACACCAGAGCAGATGGATACTCAAAGGAGGCTGTGACCCCATGGGAAGCCCAAGCTTGAGGAGGCTCCTGGCAGGACCTGTGGCCCCTTGGAGAGAGGAGCCCACGCTGAAGCAGGTTTGCTGGCAGGACTTGGAACCCGATGGGCGACCCACACTGGAGCAGTTCATGAAGAGCTGCAGCCTGTGGGAATAACCCACGTTGGAGAAGTTCATGGAGGACTGTCTCCCATGGGAGGGACCCCACGCTGGAGCAGGGGAAGAGTGTGAGGAGTCCTCCCCCTGAGGAGGATGGAGCAACGAAACAACGTGTGATGAACTGACCGCAACAGCCATTCCCTGTCCCCCTGTGCCGCCAGGTGAGGGGGAGGTAAAGAAATCAAGAGTGAAGTTGAGCCCCGGAAGAAGGGATGGGTAGGGCGGAAGGTGTTTTAAAATTTAGTTTTTATTTCTCATCTCCCTACTCTGATTGGATTGGGAATAAATTAAATTAATTTTCCCCAAGTCGAGTCTGTTTTGCCCGTGATGGTAACTGCTGAGTGATGTCCCTGTCCTTATCTCGACCCATGAGCCTTTCATTATATTTTCTCTCCCCTGTCCAGCTGAGGAGGGCGAGCGACATGAGCAGCTTTGGTGGGCACTTTGTGTCCATCCAGGGTCAACCCACCACAAAGTGCAACAAGACAAAACCATTTGCTGTGAACCCACAGTGTTGGTGCAAATGGCCTGCAGAAAGCCAGAACAAGAGGTCATGTCGCACCAGTGAACACCCCAGCAAGGGGCTGCAGACACAAGTGCTGGCTGCTCAGGAGCAGCAGCCCACATCAAGTACTTGAAGTAGCAATAGCAAGAGTAGAGGCAATTTATTCAGTAGCTACTGGCTGGTTAGACACCAAATTTGGTAAAAGAAGAACTGGCAGAGGGTTTTAAGAGTTAGGATCAGGCCCTTCCCAGCTGTGTCAGATTTATAGAAAAGACTAACCTTCAGGAAAGTAAAATTTGAGTCATACTCTCTGAAACCCATTTGCTCAGTGACCTGGCTAAAGGAAGAAATATATATTTTTTTTTTTTTTTAAAAAAGGAATAGCTGTTATCACAGCTTGATTTGCTGTCTCTTTCAGCATTTATAATGTTGCACTTACAAAAGCTTGCTGATCAATATGCTTCTGCTAAGCCTGCATTTTTCTAAAAAATGATGGAATAAACTGCCACCTAGAGTTAAATCCTTGATGTTAATATTAGTTATATTTATATTCAAGATAGACAGCTTTAATATTACAATATTCAGGACCCAAGTAGCCCTAGTAAGCATAGTCTTTAAACACCAGTAAAATGAATACAGATTTTTCTCAGATTACAAATTGAATCTGATGATGTGCTTAATTTCTTGACAGGTATCAATCTATTTAAAAACCACTAAGGAATTAGAGGCCATTACTAGCATGTGTTGTTCTCACCCTATTAACGGTGATCAATAAACTGAACAAGTAATATTGAAAACAAAGTGCCATTTTTTTTTTCCCTTGACAGTCGCTTTCAGTCCACTGGGACTGCGTATGTATTAGCAAGTCTCCACAAATTCATTAGCTGGTTCATTTCACCATAGACACATTTTAAAGCCAACATATATCTACTGTTCTGTATACCTGCTGTAAGAATTCTGAATTTTATTTTCACATTTGTATTTAAACTAAAATATTATTGATTATATTAAATAAGCATGGTGGCTGCGAGGTGCCCAACAAGCTGCTCTCTTACTTCCTCTCCTCAACAGGACAGGGGGAGAGAAGATGATGAAAAATTCATAGGTCAGGATAAAGGCGCTTTAATGAAAGAAGCATAGGCTGCACATGGAAGCAAAGCAAAAAAAGAGAAAACTTGCTCTCCACTTCCCATCAGCAGGTGATGTCCAGCCACTTCCTGGGAAGTAGGGACTCAGGATACATAGCAGTTGCTTCATGTCCTGGTTTGCCCAAATCACGACACTTCAGAAGACAAATACCTTCACAGCAAGTGCCCCATGTCCACCTCCCTGTCCTGGTTTGAGGTAAAACAGAACCAGTTTTCTTTTCACCAATTTTACTTTTTCAGCTAAGCCTCTTCTAACTAACTGAACTCTCTGAAATTAACAGCATATTTGTCAGACACTGTGGCTTCTAGCATTGATAAGACCTGATTGTTTATAATTTATGCCAAGGAATGGTATGCAGAGAGGCCCTTGCTTATATGTATTGCTAACTCTGTTATATGACCCATTTGAGGGTCAGAAGTGGAAAAGCGTAGAGGGGTTGTACCTGTGGGGAGGAGAGGACAAGACAGGTGACCCAAAACTGACCAACAGGGTATTCCATCCCATCTGCCTCATGCTCAGTATAAAACCTGAGGGATCAAAGGGTCAGCCCTCTTTCTTCAATGGCTGGTGTCCAACCATAGAATGGTTTAGGTTGGAAGGGACCTTGAAGATCATCGAGTTCCAATGCCCCTGCCATGAGCAGGGACACCTCCCACTAGACCAGGTTGCTCAAAGCCCCATCCAGCCTGGCCTTAAACACTTCAGGGATGGGACCTCCACAACTTCCCTGGGCAACCTGTTCCAGTGCCTCACTACACTCATAATGAAAATTTTTTTCCTGATATCTATTCTAAATTTCCCCTCTTCCAAATTGAAGCCATTCCCCCTAGTCCTATCACTACCCTTGTAGAAAGTCCCTCTCCAGCCTTCTTGTAGGCCCCCTTCAGATATGGGAAGACTGCTATAAGGTCTCCCCTGAGCCTTCTCCTCTCCAGGCTGAACAACCCCAACTCTCTCAACCTGTCCTCAGAGGAGAGGTGCTCCAGCCCTCTGATCATCTTCACGGGCCTCCTCTGGACCCAAAGAGGACTCTGTCTGTTCGTCTGCCTTTGACCCTGATCCATGCATTCCTGAAGCCAGATCTGGAACCAAGTTCCCATCTGTTGCTGAGTCCAGTCTGAGACTTCCCAGTACCTGCCAGTGACATAATCATCATCCTGGAAGCTTGATATGGTTTTGTATACATTGCATATCTTTATTTTCTTTTTATTATTTTATTAATATTTTCATTATAGTTTAGTTTCTTTTTTAAACTCATAAGTCTCTTCTGTCTCATCCTTCTCTCCCTGAAGGGAGATGTTCTCCCTTCTCTAAAGCAGCAAGAAATAAAATAGAGCATCTGTCATTCATTTCTGTGGCCAGTCCAGCCCAAACCACGACACTCCTTCCCCCTCCCACCCCTTAAATTTTATTGCTGAGCATGATGTCATATAGTATGGAATACCTCTTTAGTCAGTTTGGGACAGCTGTCCTGGCTATGTCCCCTCCTAACCCCTTGCCCACCCCCAGCCTGCTGGCCTTTTGGCGGGGGGTGGGGGGGTGGAGAGACAGCCTTGATGCTGTGCGAGCACTGCTCAGCAATAGCCAAAACATTGCTGTATTATCAACACTGCTCGAGCTACAAAAACAAAGCACAGCACTATAGGGGCTGCTATGGGGAAGTTAATTCCATCCCAGCCAGACCTGGTACAACATGTAACTAAAATGCTGAGAAACCCTGTGTTGTCCTGTAGAAAAGTAATCTCTGCATGAGAGCAGTTGTGACAGCTGAGGACCACAGTGAATCCTGCAGGTGGTCATTGCCCAGTGTCCTGTCCTGTGAATACCAAGCTTCTCCAGACACTGATGGTTTCAGTAATCTGACTTCCTACAGCAGTTTATACACATTTTATATTAAAAAAAAAATAAAAATCTCGCTGTTGGAGATACAAAACAAGAAGTACATTTCAGATGCATACAAGTCTATGGCACAAAGGGAAGTGGAACTTAGCCCACTTTGATACCCCGCCCTTACACTAACACCTGTCTCTCCTTTCATGTAGGACAAGCTTATTACATACCCTTTTTCAGCTAGTTTTCTGATACAGCATCATTTGGTCAAGATCATTGTATGTTCACAAGTCTGGAAGTCTGTCCCCAATAAGATTTTAATGCATTGACCACTACAAACCAAACTGGAAAGAAGATTTCAATTTTTAAAAGCTTCAAAGAAATCTATGATTGAGTAGAAGTGATAAACCTAAATTAATAGTCACCTTTAAAGGAAAGGCCAACAAAATTAAGCCATTTTACCTCCTCCCTCCCCCAGCTTTTGCAGGCAACTGATCAGCTTGTGCCTAACTCCACATTAGAAAAACCACGTTCTAGCTTTTGTCTGATTTGCCATATGGAGGGTAAGGTTCAAAGGAATATCAGAGATAATTGGGGCTGTTGCAGTGAAGGGAGGCATTAGGCATAAAAGGCAAATCTCTAACAAACTAGAGGTCATTACTTCTGCCCTCAATAGAAATTTGTTTGCTATTTATTTCCTGATCCTTGCCTTCTTTTCAATTAAGAAATTGTGGCCACTCAGATGACCTATTAAAATGAAATCCAATCAATAAAATACTCAGCTCTAAGTTATTAGAAAATATACACACTTGGAAAAATCCAGTGTGGACAATGTTTTTTTTCAAATGAACAAACATCCAATAAAAATAGTTATCGGTAAGAAATTCACTCCACCAGAGAAGAATCCAGAAATTTTGTACCAGAAAGCAATGTTTCAACTAACAGAATCTGAAGTGCTCTTGGCAGCAAGCATGTAATCAAAGGCTGAAAACACAGCAAAGATTATGTTCATATCCTAGAGATCTCCTCTGAGAGCTCATTCCTGGCAAATAAAGGTGGGTATGCCCTCAGGTTTGGCATGCGTATTGAATTGCAGTTACTCATGCGTAGGTCAACAACTGGTTGCACAGCTGGTCCTGATGACAGGGATTCAGCTTTTATGATAGGAGCCTCTCAAAGATGGGTAGAAAGAGATTGGATTCACCTGACCAGGTGGGGAAAAAAAAAAAAACATCTTCATTAACAGGCTAGCCAACCTGATGAGGAGAGATTTAAAACAGGGAGATGACAACCAATAGCCAGGTAAGGAAGTGGTGGACTAGGTTTGACAAGCAAAGGTTGCAAGAAGACATGAATGAGACAGACCTTTAAAACAACAAAACAGAGCAGAAAGGGGAAATAAGGAACCAACAAGGGGAGGGAAGTGTGACAAGGAATGCTCTTACACCTTTTCTTGGAAATCAGCACAACTGGGCACCTCCCAAGTGCCTGACCACTAACATACACAGCATGGGGAACAAGCAGGAGGAAGCAGAAGTCTGTATGCAGCTGCAGGACTACAGTATCATCAGGACCACAGAGATATGGTAAGATAGCTCACATGACTGGAGAGCTGTCATGGGTGGATGCAGGCTTTTTAAGAAGGACAGGACTGGGAGGGGAAGGAGAGGGAACTGTCCTTCATGTGGGGGAGCAGCAGGGATGCCTGAAGCTCTGCCCTGGGATGGACAATGAGTCAGCTGAAAGTTTATGGGCCAGAATGGGAGGGCAGGCTGACATGGGCAATCTTGTGGTGAGAGTCTGCTACAGACTGTCTGATCAAGAAGTAGAAGATGAGGCCTCTTCAGACAACTGAAGGAGCTTCACATTTGCAGTCCCTAATATTCATTGGGAAGGATGTGAACCACCTGTTATCTGTTGAACAGACAGCACAGCAGGGCACAAGCAATCCAGGAGGTTTCTGGAGGGCACTGGTAGTCACTTCCTGACAACTGAGGAATGAACAAAGGCGGATGCTCTGCTGGACAAACAAGGAGGAACTGGTTGTGAATGTGAAGGTTATGGGTAGCTTTGGCTGCAGTGACCATGACATTGTGGAGTTCAGGATCCTGAGAGGAGGGAACAAGGCAAATAAGCAGAACCACAACCCTGGACTTCTGGAAAAAAGATTTTGGCCTGTTCAGGGGGTTTCCTAGAAGAATCCCATGAGATAGTCCTAGAGGAAAGAGGGATTCAAGAGAGCTGGTTGATTTTCAAGGATCCCTCCAGCTGAGGGGCACGAGGTCAAGCAAAGGCCTGCATGGCCTTTGTCAGGGAGCTCCTGACAAAACTCAAACATAAGAAAGAAGTAAACCAGAGGTGGAAGCAGGGACAAGAAACCCTGGAGGAATACAGAGACGCTATCCAAGCACACACAGATGGGTTAAAAAAGCGAAAGCCCATCTGGAGTTGAATCTGACATGGCACATGAAAGGCAACCAGAAGAGCTTCTGCCAAGATATCAGCCACAAAAGGAAGATTTGAAAAAGTGTGGGCCTCTTGCTGAATGCAAAGGGGACCTAATATCAAGGGACATTGACAAAGCCAAGGTACTAAATGCCTTCTGTACAGGTAAGACTTGTTCACAGAAATCCCTGGTCCCCTGAGGCCAGTGGGAAAGTCTAGAGCGATGGGGACTGACCATCCATAGAGGATCAGGTTAGGGAACATTTAAATAAATTGGACAACCATCCATGGGACCTGATGGGATCCACCCAGGAGTGCTGAGGTAGCTGGACAATGTTGAGAGAGGTGATCCTCACCCTCTGCTCTGCACTGGTGAGGCAGACACATCTAATGTCCAGTTCTGGGGATAAGGCTCCCCAGTAAAGGAGAGACATGGACACACTGGAGCAAGTCCATTGAAGGGCCACAAAAATGAAGGGCCTGGAGCACCTCTCATATGAGACAGCTGTGACTGTTCAACCTGGAGAAGAGAAAGCTCAGGGGCATTTTATCAGCATGCACTCCTGTTTAATAGACTAATGGGAAAAATTACCATCCTAGATAAACACATTTGACTCCTGGGAAAGGTAAAAGTCTAAGGTGTTAAATGACATCTAAATGATTAGTGCTGTGCAGAGGCACAGCTGTTGGGAAACATAGTAAAGAAATCTTAGTTTGGGGGGCTTTTTCTATCTTACTGGTGAATACAAGCTACTGCATTAATTTTAATAACAATCCCATTAATAAACCTGTCTAGTGTACTTACCATAGTCAGATACAGATGATCCAAAATAATTATGGCATTATTTCCTAATTAGTGTTTTACTTTTTTGCATTTTCTCAGTGTTTGTCTCAAAAATCACATT
Organism: Anarhynchus alexandrinus; assembly: GCA_008711295.1. NCBI lineage: Eukaryota > Metazoa > Chordata > Aves > Charadriiformes > Charadriidae > Anarhynchus > Anarhynchus alexandrinus. The sequence continues at coordinate 1,595,931 of VUYV01000104.1, forward strand.
TGAGCAAGTTATATTATGTTAAAATTGCATACCAGCAGCCTTGCACATCTGACTTAAAAAGGAGGGTTCAAGGTTTTCTTAGTTTCATTAAGAGTACTTAAGTTCTTCTGGAACTGACCTCTCTGGAATGAATTTTATATTCAAACTTACTGTCTTTGAAATTTGGCCTTCTAGTCCACCATCCAAAGTGAAATTCAGGAAACTTTCATGTCAGTGAAAACAATTTTTCCTTGTACAAAAGTATGTCACTCTAATTTATCACTGTAGAGGACATTTATTTTTCCTTTAAAAAGAAATCAGTAACGTATATTAATTTAGAAACTTTCATATTTGTATTGCAGAAGCACCTAGCAGCCTCACTCTAAATTGCAACTAGGTAGAGGATACACAGGATAATATGATCCCTTTCTCAAATACATCAACACTTCATTTTTCCTCCAGCTTCTTCTGAAGAGTGCTAAATTCTGTTTAACTGTCTGTACCCCTCTCCTTAACACCTGTCTATCATCCTGACCAGAATTACACACTCTGCCTCCCAACAGTGGCAATTAAGCCACAGGGAGTTTGTTTCTACAGTTGGATAGCAATAGCTATTAACTACTTTAAAGTAGGTTCTTTGGGCATACCCATGGTATTGTCACATATGCTGGAAGCACAATGTCTCTTTCCTCTGTAATAGCTTACGGCAAGCCTCAAATCCACCAGTAAATTCTGTTTCAAACATTAGCTGACATGTTATAACCATGTTACTTCCCATTACAGTGCTGCTGTGCAGCATTAAATCTGTCACTGGCACTTCAGAAGCATTTGTAGAAGCCATGCTGTTATTGTTGCTGTATCATGATCATGGTTTGTGCAGACTTGTCACATCACAAATATGGTAGTACAAAAAAATGCACAAAGTTCATTACAAGCCGTTAGATGTTCAAAAGTTTCATCTATTCTTGCAGTTGAAGTAGTGAGTTCTCACAATACAGGGAAACTGCAGTTCAGCTTATGTCAAATAATTGTTTATCAAGCTATAGTTATACAGTAATAAATGACTGCTTCCCTACTTTCTAAGTCTGCTCGGCTTTTAAGCTTTTCCTCCCTCATGCACAGCAATTCCTTTCCTTCCCATCCTCTTAGTTTTGTATAAGTTCAGTGACTTTGAAAAGAAGATCTGAACACTCAGCAATGGCAGAAAATCCATTTCACACATTTGGAAATGTTTGTTTAGTTTCATTATCACTGGCATTCTTTAAATACAGAAGACAAAGAGGCAATGTTATAAGGGATATTTCTTGTCTGCAGTAATTAAATGATTCTGTTCTTCCTTCTGAGTGTACCTGGATTATTCAGAATCATAGCATCATTTAGTATTATTTGAAAGGGACATGGTATGTGACATTTTCCAGAGAGTTACAAATACATATTTTGTATTAAAAGTACATTTATCTCTATAGATGATGCACAGCATGAGGTCCAAGCCAATACCTTGCTTAGTTACAAAAGTGACATTTATCATAGCAGTCAAAGTCTTGAAGCCCTCAGATACCTAGGACAAGCAGTGTGAATACTGGACAATCCATAAATGCATGATTCTTCCCTAGAAGCAGGTAATTATAAAATTCTCAGCTGCAGAACTGCTTCCATCTACAGTATTTACAGACAATTTTCTTCAAATACTTGTGCACTTCTGTACTTAGGTTCAATGATGGAAAACTGTCAAAGTACTGAAAAGCAGCATAGAAAAGCATACTTTTTTTCTTCAGACAACTGAATTCCTTCAAAATCTAGGTTTCCAGCTGATGACACCCCCCCCCTTTTTTTTTTTAAAATCTATGCAGAGGCTGGGTTCTAACTCTATTAGTAGCCCAGCGAGCCTTTGTTCAATAAGCAGCCCGAATACTTGCAAGAAAAGAAATAGGAGGTACAAAAATAAACTGTAATGACCCAATTCTAATGTGAACAAACACAACTTATAACATCCACAGTCTGGAATTTTGAACCTCAGCAGTCCCATCATGGAGGACAAGAGAAAGGGTAAAATATCCATGTCTTTACCCGCCAAACACAATCTGCTTTGCTGCAGGTGAATTGATTCACAAGTCACATACTTTGCCAACTTCATCTAGGACCACTGAAATCACACGAGTGACAGTGGAGATAGTGCTGCACTGTAGAGAGATGATGCTTCACTTTAAATATGCCTCTAGCTGCAGAAACCCTCTGTATTGCAATTTGGAAATCAAATTGCAGAGCTTAGCTAAAAGCAACAGTTAATAACCTGCTCTTATTTCTGTTGTCACTGAATAGGCTAAGAGATGAAGATAAGTTTACAATGAAAAAACACAATACCCAAACACATTCCAAGTTTTCCTTACAGTCCTTCTTCAAAAATTCTAATACTTTTAATGCATACACCAAATACTGACAAAAAGGCAGAACGAGTTTGGATTAAGTCCTTGCTTAAAGAGAGAAGTTCTTATGTTTAAATTTCACAAGCTAAGTCAAGTCCTGTTTCTCCAAGCCCCAATCAGTAAAGTGTTATCAGTTAATAGCTGGTGTAGTTATTCAGTAAAAATTGTATCTTCCGACAAAAAGAAACCAAAACTAATAAATAATCTTGATAAAGAGTGCCTGAGTTGGCACTGAATTTGGGTAAAAGAGGACTGGAAGGAGCGGGCTGAGTCACAGCCCTGTTTGCTGGCCCTGCAACCACGCTTGGGCACTCCCAGCTCCACCGAGCATCACCACAGGGTGCTAGCAGAGACCGCAGCACCAGCATGTCACCGGCATGTGTGGCAGGAGGGGAAATGGCTTTTGGAAAGAGTGCTTAGCAATAATTTAAACTAGATGTCTTAGAAACAGAGAAACCGTGTTTTCCTGCCCTTGTCTCACATTTCATAGGTTTGAAGTTGCTGTGTAGAACTGCCATGAAGCAAACACAAATGAAGTATTGATCTGGAGTTACACTTGTCAGTGGAGAAGTGATGTGTACTTTCTACTTCTTGTATATGCAGCTGCAATTTTCAGCTGCTCCCTGTGACAGCATTTCTTCCACACATCTTGTAACCTTTAGGTTTCATGCTGAAACGATCCCTTATTGACAGAAATTAGTTTTGCTAACCCAAAATACCTTTGGCACCTACAAAGCACTTCTGAGCTAGTGTCAGCTCTAGTCTCTAGGTAATTAGGTTCCGCAATCTGACTTGCTCTACTGAAGTGGAAAATCCACTTTATGTTCTAGCATATTCCAAAACAAAACATTGCACTAGGTTATCCAACACTCCTTGCATGGTAAACAGATCAGCATGACAATTCATAGCCCAAATATACAACTAACATCATCTGTTAGATGAGTGAAAAAACACCCAAGATCTTTTAAAATACAAGCAGAATCATCCAGTACCTCTGATTCTCGTGGCAAAACATGTCTTTGCTTATTTTACTCCTACTGCTTTCCCCAGCCCTCCTTCCTCCATTTTCTCATATGCTACTGTAGAAACTTAGATCATGCAATAAGTTAGTTGCATACTTCCAGACAGGGAACATTTTTAGCTCTATGCTGAGGTGTCAAGCAAGAGGGCTTCAGAAGGAATAGGTTGGTAGCACTCAGGGAAAACTGATGGGTTTGGCATAGCACTGCATCCATTACAGTCAATGGTAAGGGACTTAAATTTTAAACAAGACAAGGTTATGCCAAGTTTTTCTTTGGTGTTATACTCTTAATAAAACTCAGCTGGCCAAACTGAACATTTGTTGCTTCTGGCATATAGAAATAGTGCATTCTGCAATCCTCCGCTACAAAACACTTTCCAGTTTGTTTAATATATGGTAATGGGCTTGAAAGAGCAACACTCAGCTGACACTAACGTAAATAAGTGACTAATACTTACAGCCAGAAAAGAAAAGTAATTGGCTAAGTTTGTTAAGATTTCTATATGTATCAGCAGTTTTTCAGATTAGCTGAGATTTCCCAATACTCTTCCAAAATTAGGAGCAAGTCCCTCTTCCTACTTTTAATTGGTACAATGAACTCTAAGATGAAGACTCACCACATTCTCCTTTTATAGATGGACTTTGTATTTGAATAAATGAAAGAAAATCCAAGCCAGGAAGTTAAGGTAGCCAGCAAACTGAGTCAGAAGTTACTATAGAGCAGCAAGAACCAGGCTGCCCCACAAGGGAAGGGGAGCTGAGGATGAGCAGAGCACAGGCAGGACCTCACCAACAGAACACAGTCCAACCACAGCACAGCTGGGCAAGCAGAGCAGGGATAGCAATAGTAACAGGTCCCACCAACTATCCAGCCATCATCAGGCAAAGGCAAAGTAACAAGTCTCAGTTTAACCCACAAAACCTAAGCAAAACAACACCCCCAACAAACAGGGCCAAAAAAAGGTACACTTACAGCAGAGCTCTAGGCCAGAGCTTAAATGGAGGTCTTGGGCCAGCGGCAGCAGCTGTGTGGGTGAAGGTCCCAGGTGAGGCCTCTCACAGCATTTGCAGTCTCTTTGTGCACTCAGGGCCATGACATGAACCATCTGTCCTCATTCACCAGGTGAATTCTTCTGGTTAAAGAATTACAGTTATCCTGCTGAAAAAAAAGCCAACCCCAAAATATTGCCTTCAGTGGCTTAACTGATACAATTAAACAACCAGACAGCCTCTGACTTCCTCTCCTAAAAAGCTAATTTAACACAGATATACATTTATAAACATTAGCAACACCAGCTGGGACAAAGACTGTGGAGAAAATACTCACTTATTTCCCATTAGTTATGAGCAGAGAATGCAATTTTTAGTCTTCAAGGGACTTTGTACCAAGCAATTCTGGTGATGACTAAAAGACAGTAATCCTTGAAAATATTTTGTCACAAATTTTATAATAAGTGTGGGTTTTGGCATTGTTGTCTGTTTGACAGATAGCAACTGTATTAGATGTCCTTTCTGACCTTTAAATAATTTTGTGAATTTATTCACCTATTAGTAGCTTCCTCATTTGATTGTAGAGGTTTTTATTTTTAATTTTTAGTTGGTTCTTCAACTAAGCATAAAGGTAGAGCCATCACTGTGGAAGATAAAATGCACTAAATTAGGTCTCCTGGGGATTAGATGGGAAAAAGAAAAAAGATAATGTGATTAAGAGGAAATTCAGACAGATTGTTATAAAGTTGGCAAAATAAAGAATCTTAAGGTATTCCTGCACTAATGTTAGAAGCTTGGGAGAGCATCAGAAACTACTACAGATTTTCATGAATAAACATAATTATAGTTGGATTGACAGAGACAATGTAGAACAAGCCTCACAACTGAAATGCTTATCAGTGACACCCTGTACTCAAAATCCAGGGATGGCAAAACTACTGTGGAAATGGCAGGCCCAGTGTATTATACACCTGGAGCTATACATTAAAGGGTCACCCCCGAATATGTACCCAGGGAATACGATCTGACTTCACATGAGACATACTGATTCAGAGGCTCATTCCTCTTCAGCATTTGTTGGTCTTCCACTTTTGTAGTAGCTCAGAATCATGTAACTAACCCAATATCACTCCAGGAGCCAATGCATTATGCTGAAATGGATGGGCTTCAAAAAGAACATGCTCAGAATTACTTGTATATCATAATTTCTTATGGTTTTTATATTAAAACCACTATGAAAAAATGAGGAAGAGAGTCAGAAGGTAATCTGACTTTTTTCAACTTGAATTTGGCTCTTTTTTGCATGCTTTCCTCAGAAAATGAGGGTTATGACATGGCTATATAAGTAAAGTAAATATATGCTTCTGCAAGTTCCCCTTTAGGCAACTTGGAACCTAGCAGCATCAGTGACAACAAAAGCACTGAAGTTTCACAGTTGGTATATGTCCTCAAGTTCAGTGAAGAAAAAATGACACCTAGGGAGAGAAGAGAGCTGCTACTAACGTTCATTAAAAGAAAGACATGAAAAATGCAGACATTTTACATCCTACTTAACAGAAGTGCTTGGCTGATGTATGTACACTGGCCAGCCAGCCAGCACATGCATAACTGAGCGAGTCATACCATGTGCTTTGTCTTGTACAGCCAGCAGGTAAGATAAGATAGATTTAGGATATGGTGGGTGCTGGGGTATTTGGGTTATATTTGCAAATCATGGTAGACATTGGAGACATTGCTAAGGAGGAGCTCAGCAAAGGTCTTGGAGAAGACTAGAGTTCTGCAGTGGGTGTGCTATATGGACCTGGGGCAACATGCGATTATTGTGAGAGTATATGCAGGATTACGTCATAAATCCACATGAAACTAAACTTTAATATTAATTTCCAGTTTTTAAGACAGCTTATTTTGCTCCTTATCATTCATAATTAGGGTTTGAAAGTATTTTTTTAACTAAAAATTATCAAGAATATTAAGTTTTGTAATTCTAGGTCTTGTGGAAAGACATTACAGGAACCTCAACCGTTTTATTTTGAAATCTCATACCTTAACTGAAATAGCAAGAAACTGTATCTGTAATAAGATAACTTTTCTCCATTGTGCATTTCAGCCTTTGGATTTAAGTAAATTTAGTTATAAAACACCTTGGTTATAAATATGTTTTATGATTGGACTATGGAATGCATTCACAGATACTTAAAGTTTTTAATTAGACTCTGTTTTATATACCATCAGTGGTCTTCCATATGAGTTTCCATAATAAAATATTTTAGAAATACCAACATTCCCTAAAAGCTCCATAAAAGATCATAAACTCCATAAAAGCTTCTAAATTCGTACTATATACGTACAACACTATGTGAAAAAGCCACATAATCCATTTATTTTTGACTGCTGTTTGCCTTTAAAGCAATAGTTTCATGCAGGGACGATGATTATTTCCCAAAATGTCCTCCATAATTAATTTAAAAGAAGTAAATAGTTGTCCTTATATTTTCTTAGCCTTTTAGAACCTGGAAATACTATTGCCAAATCAAACGCCCATCAAATAAAATAAGAGTAACAATAAACCAGTCTCTTCTCCTCCCAGTTTCTATACTAAATGCAGTTTCACAGAGAAGAAAACTTTACTTCTTCATCAAACATTTTGAATATATTTGCATATAGAATAACCAGAAAAGACCAAATTACAACTTACAGCACATTTTTCTAGTAGAGTTATATCCTATGCCAAATGGAGAGCGCCTTTTCTAGGCTACAGCAAGCAAAAAAATATAAAAGTAGTATGTAACTCTAGTACTGCTCTTGCTATGAGTGTTCTGCACATCCCCTTTGACTTCTTTGTCCAGTTAAGACACACTATGAATATACAAGCACATTCAAAATCATGAGTCAAAATCATGAGACCAGTCTACAAACAATCTGAGATTATTTTTCAAAGTGTGGGGTTGTGGTTTTTTTTATTTCTTTTGATTCACTTTTTCATCATTACATCACTCCTTAAAGTTTTCTCTTCAACCACAAAATTAAGAAACCCATGTTTTGTGTGTCTTGGGTGGTTGTTTTTTAAAGAAAATCAAGCTCACATAAGAATAAGTAAATTTAAAAGCTTTGACAAAAGTACCTGAGACACATGTGAGACTCATAAGAAAGGATAAACTGTTATACTGCCATATAGTGTTTTGCCTGGAAGTATCAAACAAATGGGAAAAAAAACCAAACCCAGTTGGAAAATATCAAGTGGGGCACATACTGCAAAGTTTCATGCACTTTCAATTCCTGTAAGCTATGTGATCTACTTTTGAAAATGGCTGGCAGCACTAAGTCACTGCTAGTCCATGGAGACTGGCCTATGACTTCACAGGTGAAAATGGGGTGAGAAGCTTTTGCAAATCTATCTTTAGACATTTCAGTTAGCTATCTGATTGCAGATTATTTCCACGAAGGGGGATCCCAGAGGGTGGAAGACAGGGTAGCAGGGCTGGATGTATGTTCCCGTAGCAGGCTCTGCCTGCTTGTTACTGCTGTCTTCAGGCACCAAGCATCTACACAGGCTGGATGGAAGCATCAGGCATCCTTTAAAACTCTTCAACAAGTAGTTTCATGAAGCTGGGTATTCTGGGGACTCAGGTCTGTAACATTAAAGGCTGCACCTGAATGGAGGACTTGGAAATACTCCCAGGGAGGTTGGTAAAGAAAGAAGACATAAAACCAGACAGCTATACATGTTGAACGTATCACAACATGCACCATCCAGTTTAGGCATAGGCCAAGAAAGTCCCTCTTTTCCACATCTGAGACTAATACAGGGTGTCCTCAAGCTAGATTCTCTAGTGTCTAATAACATATGCACTTACACTACAACCTTTCCTTTAATCAGGACACTGATAAGATTTCCTTATTTTACTTGGCCATGTTCCAAGCCTTGTAGGAACATATTTATTTTTAGAACTCTGGTCCTAAGTTAATTTAGTTGGAATTAGCCAAAGGGCTCAAAGGTATTAATGGAAAACAGAGACATGCATGTGTGTATGCATGCACGCTCACAGACATACATATGCGCCCACACATGCAACTTTGTTATCTTATAAAAATCAGTCTGAAAATACAATTTAAAACAAACCCTTCATTGGTAATCTGCATGTTATGCAACAGCAGATACATGAAGAACAGATGATTATTTATTTGGTTTGGAAAATTTCCCTATTGCTCATGAAAAACAAAATTGAAATACAGCATTAAGCTTATACAGGAAAAAGGATTATTTTTATAGTCTCAGCAAGATACTTTAACTATGTGTGAGTCCCAGCATAATGAGATTCCCTATTTGTCAAGTAACATCATGGTGGTCTGTAATACACACTAATATGATATAGCATGTCAGAGATCAAAGCCTCAGTCCTAAAAGACACAGAATAACTCATGAAATCATAATTACTGTTTTGATTTAATCCAGGCAGTTTGTTTAAAGCATTTTTAAAGACATGCTGGCATTTCGAAGTAAACAATTTTCTGAAAGCAAAACAGGAAATAATCAGGTTCCCTGTCCTTCCTCTTTTTACTTCATGGCACACCTATTTTTTATATTATATAAAAAGCACATATCCAACCTACTAATTCCCTCATCACAGTTTTCCTTCAGTACTACTGTCAGCTGGATCATATTGAAGTGGAAATAGGTTTCTCTTCCATAGGTCTCCTACTTTGTGCTTAGTACCATATAAGTTATAACATGATTAAAATGTGCAGTCTTTTAAGATGCAAAACTTGAACTTGCGGGTTTGCAGAATCAGGTCATGATTATACAGTCAGTTTAATGTGATTAAATCCTGCTGATTAAATGCTGCTGCCAAATGGGTGGCATGTGCTCCTGAACTTGCCTGACTGCACCCTCTCGAAAGCCTCGGTGCTTGTACCAGCGTCAGGAAGCCGATGGGAGTAAGAAACTGGGCGCATGGGAAGACAGGGTCAATTTGTGTCAGGTTAACGTGAGCATGTAGCCATCACTGCAGGCCTCTTATCGTAAGTTAGCAGTAGAGATGTAGTTTTACTTAAAACTGTGAAGCATTTCATACAGCTGGGGTACTTCAAAAAAGTGTACTTGTAACTGTTGTCATTTTTAACTAAATAATTTACAAATATTCATTATGAAGAAAGTACATTTTATTAGTCAGACCATTGGATTTTAATGCAAAAACTGTGAAATCAATGCTAACACCTACACACCTCAAAAGTGATCTTAGGACAATTTATGATCTGCATAACAAGCTGTGTTCTACCCCAAATACTTGTGAAGTCAGTGAAGAGCTAAAACCTACAGCTTGCTTAATAATCTAGAAATACATAAAAACTGCAACCGAAAATAAATTTGGCATTGTTTCACTCACAACGATAAGTATAGTCTTACACATTAAAACTGAGACTATTGGAAAAAGATACAAGGGAGCATGTAGCCTACTCTGTGCCTAAAATCCTGAAAATTACAGTTGGTAATCACAGTAGTAGGCATATGCACCTGGACCAACAAAATGTTATCTTAAAAACAGCTCAACTCTTAAAATTAAATGTCATTCTTAATTGGAAAACAAATCACAAAGTGCCACTCAAACTATTTCATTCTGTATGTTTAAAAGATTTTTTTTGCACATCCCTTTTGCAATCTTTTAATCAGCAGCTATATACTTTACATACATGATGAGAATGTTAACTACAAAGGAAAAAAAAAGAAACTGTTCTGTGGAAATAGATGTATTTTTGCTTTCTCTCACTCCAATTTGTTCTAGATTCATTCCAATTCATTGTAATTCATTCCATAATTGAACTTTCTCTGGGCATAATATAAAGATTTAAGAAGGGGTTTACAAAGCTATGACAGCTTCTGTGTAACTCGCCTAGTCCTAGCTATGTGCATCCCAGTGAATTAACGCAATTCTACTCACAGCTTTTACCTAAGGTAAGAGAAGAAAGGTATTTTTCCTTATTATCCCAGAAATAAACGCCCTTGGGGAACAAAGCTCTGTCTCTTTATAGTTATTTTTGGGTACGGAATGCCAAAGCGATAAAGAGGTTTTCTGAGTTCTGGAAATCTCCAGATTTCGGAGCAGAATACTGATGACTTGTCCTTTGAAATATTAATCTGCTTGTGGAGCACTGTTTGGAATAAAGCTACCCAATCCAAATCAGTAGGCAGGTGTCAGAAGATGTCTAAATGTGTTTTGGTCACATTCCTACAGGCACTTAAACACGTTTGCTTTAGTTCTGTGTGTAGAGTGATTAGAAAAGTTATTCTAGTACTGAAGTTAACAGATACAAAAGTTTTTGAAGGCTTAAAGCTTTAGGAGCAGCAAAGTTGGAGGGTTTTGAATCAAGGGGTGTCTGTATCACAGGACAAAAATGTATCTTCTGTACTTCCCTGGTTTTCTAAGGCTTTAGGATCTACATATGTAAGCAATTCTTTGTCAAGAGGAAGGACCAAAACCTGCTTGCCTAGAGCAGAATCTTTCATCATCGCATGGCTCAGACACATGACTCCACAGACATCAGCTATAGGTGAAGAACAAATCCAACCACAGGACCGGCTATAATGATGAACTGCAACGTATATTCGACATGCCTATTTAAAGCTATTTCATATTTACTGAAAAGCTATGCAGTCTAAAGTTACAGAGCAGACATTTCCTTTCCCCATTAGTGAGAATGACTACGATCCATGGTAGCTACCATCAGCCTTATCCCACAGTGCCTTTCCTCTCAGAGGCGGAACCTCTTTGGCTTGAGGGAGAGGAGAAGATGGACGAAGCCTGGCAGCTTGCTCGCTGTCCTGGGACCATACCGTCCCCAGGTGCAAAGTAGAAGACACCAACTCATGTTCACACTCAGCCATGAGAAAGAGGTATTTCTGTAAGGAATGTGGAGATGCTGTCACACGAGTGGCCTAGAAGCAGAAAGGAGGAGGGAAGTATATTCCCAGTATAAAAAAGGAGGAATAGAAGTAAAGAAGTGTTAAGCCCAGATATTGCAGGGTAAGGAACAAAAAAAAAAGGCACTGGGTGAGCAGAGAGAATACAGATGGATGAAGGTGAATACTAGGAGGCTTTGCAGGGCAGATGTTTATTTTCCACAGCTGGATGTAGATGGGACTGTGATTTTCTTAAAAAATAGATCTTAAAATTGCACAATAAGTGTATCATTCCAACTTGGTTTCATTTCTTTCCCCTGATATATTTTGTAACTGTGTGTCTATTGGGTTGCTCCAAAAAGGTGCAAGAAAAGATCTAGTGCAGTTGATTTATGTTTTATAACTGGAAAATCTCTGTTCCAGCCTTGCTCTTTGTCACTGTCATCAGATAATTTGAAGCCTAAATTAGAGAACTAGCTGCTCTTTGGGTTTTAACTCTAAAAATACTTGAAGATCTTAAATAAGTTTTTAACTGCATTTTGTATTGAGGAAGAACTTGATATAGTTAATATTGTTCTTAACGGGCAAGTTTTTAACTGAATAGATGAATAAAAATTCAAAATAACAATGTTAAAAGCAGTCATGTATCAGAGCTGGACAGAACATATCTTTTCTTTCCTCCTTTCCTTTTTCATCTCCAAAGCACTGGTGAGTTAGGAGTAAATGAGGCTTTTCCTGGCAGTTATTTCATATCTCAAAAATGAAATGGTAATCCTTGTGGGAATCTAGCAAGAACAGGTTTATAAAAGGCTGTTAATCAATCTGCGTAAATCCAAAATCTCTTATCAGTATGATGACTAAGCAGATCTGAATTTCAACTCAAAACTGCATTGCAGACTCCTGTGCATAGCTGTTTAAGAGAATTTAGCTTAGTCTGTAACTTCGCAATCTCAACTTTGACTCCAGAGTAGTCTGGGTCAAGCAATGTTTATATTCAGTGTTTCAAAATAAAATCTATGTGATTATATTGTTGGTTTATGTGAGGGTATAATTTGACTGCAGTATCTGTATTGCTTGTGATATGAGGCATAAATAAGCCTGAAGTACTGTATGCTCAGCCTGAAGAAAAAGCGATACCCTTCCTTAAACCCACTGACATCAAGGAGGGAGGGAAAGACGAAACATGCATTTTAGACTTACAAATCCTTTATCAAGTTGGCATTTCCAGAGGAACTGTTTCAAGAGAGAAAGGGAATTATCAGGAAAATATGGGATTTAACATGGAGAATTTCACTGTCCTACTTTAGGATCTGCCTTTGCTGCAAGCATTAATACTCAGGTGCATGAGTCACTCTGCAAAAGCCTATCTAAGATTATGCCTTTCCTGATCCTTCATGACCTCAGATGTATTGCTGATGTCCTCATGTCAGCAGCAGTGGCATGCGTTGTTCCAATTCTTTCACAATAAACTGTGGAGAAACCTGTCTGTCTTTCTGGGAACTGGATGTAAATTATGAGAATGGAGAAGTGGCAATTAGTCCTCCTGGTTAAGTGAAGGAAGAACCCACACAGGAAAGCTGGGCTACATCTCACACTTCCATGTCTAGATGGCTCAGGTTGATAGATGAGACATTCTCGTGTGTTAAGGGAAAGGGGAGTGCTGGCAACACGTGAGTAGGAGTTGAAGTTAAGAGTGTAATGATCCTTAATTTAATCCTAAAAGGCTTGCAGTGGTCGTGCAGAAGGTCTCCTACCTTGTTGAGGGAGTGTTACAATCAGAAATAATAATTTTTTCAAAAAGTAACCTTAAAAAAAAATCTTGGGAAAAACTTGGGGAGAAAAACAGAATCTCAAAGATAAACCAAACAAACCATAGAAACAGTCAGAAGTATCAAATCTTTAGTCTAGGACAGACTTTGTATATAAAATCCACCTGGTTAAAGATTCTTCATAATGGCCTCTCTGACTATGCATCTAACTATGAGGAAGAGGAGTGCCTGAGGAACAGGTTTTTCTGGTGAAGGAGGGACCTGGTAGTCCTTGTAATACATGAAAAGAAATTTGGAGTTGACATAGGACCAGTTTTTAATCCTCCTTTAGGGGAACAGCAACTGACTTGTGTTGCAAAGTACATAGGGGAGAGTGTTCTGGGTCTGTTTTTAACAAAACCAGGGGAAATGTCATCATTCAAATAAGCAATGATTGTTGTACTCCTCTGTATTGTCTTCTTCCCTAACGCATTACAAGCGGCATTTCATTTCAGGAGTTCAGATTTCCTGTGGCTCTTTTCGATGATTAAATTAAATCTCTACATTTTGTAGAGGTTTTTTGCATCACTCTTTGTTACGAAAAAACTGCTGTAAGTGGGCAGCAAAACAAACGACCAGAAGAATGAAGCCAATTTGCAAAGTGACCTTGAAGGTCTAAGCAGTGAGAGCTTCAGCTCTGAGAGCATATACAATACTAATAAACTCCTTCATCCGGAGAGAAGATGCAAACATCAGTGACACACAATGGAGGAAAAGTATAATAAGCCCTCCAGTATCCTTACAATTTTTGCTAAGTCCTACAAATTTATTATAACTTAAAATATTTAGCTTCTTTCTTAAAGTTTGTGGAGCCACAACATTCAATGCAAGAAGAAATAAGCTTAAAAAAGTGTTTGTAGCCTTTATGATGGCAAAGCAAAGCCTGAAAATACAACTTGACTGCTTCTTAGAGAAAGATGTTCAGGAAATGGGGAAAATGTGAACCACTTTCATATCCAATGTCATGATTCTTAGAGCATGGCTAATGGCTCTGAACACCTGGTGTTGCTGATACTGCAGACAGAATATTTATTTTACTCCTAGCTATTCCATTCTTCTCATTTTCTCCCTCCCCTTCCCCCCCTTCGCCCACCCTAAACAGATTAATTGTCTTAGAAACTTGGTTGATTATGGATTGGGCATTTAAGACTCAGTGGAAAAATTCACTTAAAAAAAAAAAAAAGGAAAAAGTTTTAGAATCACTTCTAATTCCCCTCTGCTCAGCTTTTAGTTTTTAAATATATTTCTTAACTAAAGAACTTCTCATATGATGTGTTAACTGCAGGACAGTTAGTCAGATTTCTCAGACTTTTCAGGATGATAACTTCATCTGGGTTTATGTAAAGACACCATTGATACCAATTTTGCAGAAAACAAGTATGTTAAATCAAGGTAAATTTTTTAATGCATAGCGAATAGCTTTGCTTCCTACTTTTCTTTCTTTTGCCAGCTGCGAGTCTTATTAAATGGGTATTTTCTACTGAAATGTTTTAGATATAATCCATTTTGTGTTCTCCGTGCCATTGAATATCTTCATTTTGGTCTTAAGTCACTGGGAAAGTTCAGTATTGCCACAACACTTTATCATAGTACCAGTATCACTGTAATCACTATTAAAGCAGTATGTAACCTGAAAATTCAGGCCCAAACTTCATCTGCTTGTGACATACACCCAATCTCTGGAAGGATAACCATGATATAATAATGCAAACAAATTCTTCCTACCAGAAAAATAAACTGATTCCACTGAGTCTCCATCACCAAACAAAACTAAAACCCATGTACACAAATTGTTTACATGTTCCAAAATGGCCTTATGTATCCTCAAGAAGATACCAAAAGGAGATACTTTTCAGACCTGTGGGCCCATCACTTAGGCTGATCTACCTGCGTGACACATTCAGAAGTTCAAATCTCAGAAGAGAAACCAACCAAATCCTTTTGCAACAGGTAGTTGCTGTCATCAGGTCAAACATGGCTAACAGCAGATACTCTAAAGAGCAACAGAAATATCTTCAAACCACAGATACATTCTCACGACTCCTGAGCCACTTGAAAGGAGGAGGGAATGGGATCATGTACCATACTGTAGAATAAAAAACCCATTTAACAGTTTTATCTTCAAATGAGTGTATCATTCAGATAAAGAATTGCATTGGTTGCTTCCAAGGGAATTTTAAGAATTAAGGTAACTTTTCTAAACAGTTTTGTATCTTGCTCCCCTCTGTAGCAACAGTGTGCAAATAGCATAGGGAGCCTTCTGTTTCTGTGCATTATTTTCACAAAAAATCTATAGCCAGAAGCTATGCAGCTGACAACTAACATCTATGTTGTTACAATTCTGAGATTACTCTAGTCATGTCATTATAGACTCCTGAAAGAGACATCAGTATAATTTTGAAAGAGTTTCCTTTGTATTAAGAAATATAGTTTACCTTTATTTTAACACTTGCTTAGGCAACTAGGATTAAGCTGCTAGGGCAAAGTGTCTGTCGTAACTGGCGACAGCTGTTTGAATGGCAGACAGTTCACTACAGTGAAGACATGAAAGCTGGAAAAAGCCTTAAAAGAAATTTCAGTCTCCAAGAAACAATTCTAAGAACATGAACAGTGGGCAGATATCGCATCCTTCTTGCAAAGGATGAAGCGGGAATTACACCTGATGCTTCTTCAGTAATTATTTATCTAATGCTCAACATTGACATCGTATTGTCTAGAGTGGCTCTTTCACATACACCCTTGCATTTTCTGTCTCTGCTGCATCTCAGGTGAATGCTGAGAAAGCAGAAAGTGAATGAGATCTTAAACTGGAAATTACAGAGTTGTGATCCTGATCAGGAACAAAACTTCCGATCAGGTAGCTCAGACCAATGAGCTCAGAATAGGCAACATCCTGAAATAACAGAATATTCAAATTTCACACATAAAAGATGCTCTGAGTTCCCCTTTCAATTACGTTGCAATGTAGACTTTTGGGGTCATCTGATCTTACTGGAAATGTAATGGAATGCAACCATAAAGATACAGAATCACTTTTAAACAGTAAGACTTAACACTTGAAACATTTAATGACAACAAATTCTTCAGACCTCCTCCACCTCATCTTCTCCCCCCCCCAAAAAAATGAATCCCAACTGAACAACCCTAAGCAAACTCGAACCATACTGCCAGCCTAAGCTACGAACAACTTAAACAAGAGAACAGAAGCCAAATTTTGGTTTACTTCGGTTGATTATGGACAATCAAGAGCTAATTTATAGCATACAGAAATAATTCTGTGAAAGTTCTTTTCTAGACTGTAAAGAAAGGTACAAAAGTTCATACTTTCTGATGAAGTTAGAAACAGTCTCGAAGCCATTCTAGTGAAACTGCTTAGTAAAGAAAAATTGGTCTGTTGTTCGTTCAGTCTGTCCCTCCCCCAACCCTGTCTGTTGTTTCCCCTTTCCTTAGTCTTCACTTGTCTTCTTGTATACACCAAGAGAACATATATTTTTGCTCTCCAAATGCAGGTTACTGCTGTTTCAGAGGTTATCTTGAGAGCAATTATGTTACTGATTACATTTTTCATAAGCTGATGAGCTAACAGTTATTTAGATTGTGGGACAGCCCTCCTTTCAGGGCTGGAAAACAATTTGCGCTCTTTTGCGCTTCACTGCAAGTTGGCACAGTTGCTCTTTTATTGCTAAATCTTGCCTGTGCCCCTTCATCTGTGTGTGCTGCATCCGCCCCCTCACAACTATATTTTTGTATCTGAGCCCGCCTCTTAACTTAGTGCACTCACTATGCTTCACTTTACAAAAATCTTTATAAACTTCCAGGTAGAGAGCCTGACGGTTCTATCCCTATCTCCTCCAGCTCTAGTTCAGATTTTAATGCAGCATTCATCCATAATTTTGCTAAATACCCCCCGCAGCTTCCAGCGTCTGCAGTAGGATTTCAAAATGTGGATCTAGACCATCAGACAACACTTCCTTTGCTTATCGTCAGTGAAAACTGCAATAAATGCAAAGAACACTACGACGTTTTGCAACAGGTAGGAGTTGTCTTAGAAATACGAAGGTATTTGCAGCCATCAGCATTAAGGAACTCCTTCTAGTTGAATGAAGCATTTGTCTAGGCCTATGAGAAAGAAAATCCTCTGAGTATTTTAAGGACTGGGTGCGAAAACTTTCTGCCAGGTTTGCATTTGACTACAAATATATATACTTGCCCTAACACAGTTCTTTGCCGAGTGCTTGTGGGTTTGCGGAAGCGACAAGAAAATAATGAGCGTGCTGCTCTGCCTGGATGACCACGGTGCTGATGTGGCTGCACTGCTTCTGTTAAGTACGCTAGCTGCTAAGTTCCCAAGCTGTATGTGTAACGCATGCACAAGGATAAAATGTAAGGAATATGACTCTCTTATGGATGACTCACCAAGTCTAATAGTGTTATTGTCACTTGAAGATGGGCTCGGGGAAACAAGAGTTCAAGTGCTTCTGGCCTACCATTGATGATCCTTTCAATCACAGTTGAAGCCTTGTTTCCAGACCTGCTCATACTAATTTAGAAACACCTTCCTCCCCAGAAAAAAAAAAAAAAA
>VUYV01000104.1:1614795-1816099 GCA_008711295.1 Anarhynchus alexandrinus
AAAAAAAAAAGAAAAGAAAAGAAAAGAATTTGTACCTACATTTTTTCAGTTTATTCCAAGAATGGGAACAGGCAGCATAACTGTTTAACTCCTCAGTGATGGGCAGCTTTCTTTTCTCTTCCTCCTTTGTGCTACGACCAGCAGACTAGTTTTTCAAGAAGTCCCTCATATCATCTTCTTTCCAAGCTGCTGCCTCTTCCCTCTTCTCACCTCTCCTTTACCATGCTGCCTCCTCTTCTGCCTTGAGTCTACTTTGTGTGGTTCAGTCCTTCCTCACAGTCTCATTCCTGCTGTTACAATTATACTAGGTTTCCCTTTTGAAGTTGACATGGTATTAACAAAAAAATAGAACAATGGATCATAACATTAATAACTATTTTGCAACAATATTAAGGCTATGCTGCCAGGTGTAAAATCAGAAAACAGTTTTTAGTAGAAGTATTGGTATGTTTATTCCAGCAGTACAAGGATGGAAGGTGCTTCCCTGGCTAGCATGCTGTTGGGCTGCCAAATCCCAAGCAGAAGTAGGGGCAAATTCAAATTCCAGTACAAAATATTAACTGTGACTTTATCTTGCTATGAGACTTGCATAATATTTGTTCTTTTACATCTAGCCTACTTAGGATATATACAGTTTTGCAGTAAGTTTTCAAAGGTGATTACTTCTTTTGAAAACGTTACCTGATGTGTCTAACCATACAAGGCAAAGAAATTCTAACAAAAGACAGTTCCTTTTGCTTGACCATCCTCTTGTTTGAACTACCATCATTTATATATATTCATAAATATCATGAGACTTTTACTTCCTATTTACCCCTTATATTTTACAAGCTGGGTAATTTAGCTTATCAGTGCATGATACTGTGTCTTGCCCAGAGAATGTATTTATGATTAAGTGACATGGCAAGCAGCAGGTTTTTGAAGTATTTTGATTCTATTTCCTACCTAGCTAAGTATGTGTTGACGTTTTTGTGTAATGACACAACTGATGATTTACTGAGCACTCTGCTATATTATGGGTCCCTTCAGGGTTTCCTCTACCTGAGCACAGGGCATTATTTGGCTGAATTGAAGTGTGGTGAAAGCCATGAACAGAACCACAGCTGTGTACGTATATGACTGTCTTCCAAATAAGCCTCTACAGAATGCTGTAAATAAATGTTAGGGGACCAAAGCAATACAATGGAATTGGTATTTCACAATTCCCATTGTCTAATGTTTTTGAACAACTTTTAATTTATCAAGATGGTGAAATACCATGTGCAAGACCACTGCATGGTTCTGCTATTGTTAAACCTATTGTTTAAAATAGTTGTGTGTACTGTGAGATTTGGATCTTCTCTGAGGGATCAGCTTGGAAGAAGAGAGTAATGCTAGCATGGAACATTCAAAAATACAGACTCAGAAGTACAAAGCTTACTGGATACTTTAAAAAGTTACTATTTTGGATTATTTAGAAAAGGCAAATAAACGATTATGAATATCAAAGGTCTGCTTTTTTTTGAAAGGGCAATCCATGTGACTAACAGCTGGGTCTCCGACAGGGGAAAAACAGTTGTATGATTAAAACTGAAACTCAGCAATACTCACAAATAAAACTAAGAAGTGGGCAACCTTGAAGTGCTAAGTATTTAACGGTCCCTGGGAAAATTAGAGAACTTCTACAAAACCCACCAGCCTTAAGGGCTGCCTAACACCCTTTGCACCCCTGCAAGAAAATGGGCTTTGCTTTTACTTGGGGAGAAAAAACACTGTAATTAAAGAAGGTTGGTTTTCTTCACATTATAATAGTAGTGTTGCTTTTCCTCCATCTTCGCTGCCAACCATTACTACTTCTTTGCTGTGTGTTTTCTGCTATGGACAACGCAGAAAAAAATCCCCTCTCATTTCTACTCTCCCAATGCACCTAAGGTTAACTTCAAAGTCTAGTTAAAAATCAAGCAAGCAAACAAAACCCCACAGAGCAGTGTTTAAAGGAAAAGCAACAAGTTTCAGGCAGGAATCTTTCTGTGTAGCCGAACCCTGAGCTGTGGGGGTTCGCGGCCTGGCGAGCGGGGCCCGCTGCGCTGGGGCAGACATGGCGCCCGCCCTGAGGAGAAGTGTTTCGGTTCCTCAGTTTATGCCGCTACTTAACACCGCTGCAGGTAAAAGAGACTTACAGAAGTCTCTTTCTTAACACCTCGGGCAGGGAAAGAGGCACAGCGCTGTGTATGGTGTTACTTGGTGGGCCAGGGGCATGCCGCTTGGTCAGAAATTAGAAAAAAAAAAACAAATTAATTTATTTAGCGTCCTCTACAGCTGCCTGGCACCGAAGAGCTCAGAAAGAATGCACACCAGCGGCTCAAGAGAGGCAGGACAAAAAAAAAAAAACCAACCCAAACCCACAGCAGAGCGGCTTTGACAACAACGTTTCAAGTTCTGCTGCCCTCAACTTCTCCCTTCAGGGCCGCTGCACGGCGGGACGGGCTCCGGCTCCAACACTGACCCCCCGAGCCATACCCGACCGTGGGGCCGCGGCGCCTTCCCGGCCACCACACCGCAGCCCTGGGGCCGGACCCCGGCAAAGGGCCCCCTGGACTGCTTATGGTCCCCCCGGCCCAGGTAGGCGGTGGCGGGGCGGGGAGGGGAGGGAGCCGGCCAGCCCCGTCAGAGGCGGCCCCGCGTCCCGCAGCCCCAATGGGCGGTCGCGCCGGGCGGGGAGCGGCGGCGGTGCACGTAGCTTTCCCAAGATGGCGGCCTCTCCGGAGCCAGTTGCGAGGGCGGCTGCGGGGTTGGGGGCGGCGGGCGGCCGCTGAGGGAAGCGGCAGGGGGGCTGGCGGCGCTTGCCTCGCCGCGCCTCGCCTCGCCTCCCCGCAGGGTGTGGGGGGGAGAGCTTTCCGCGCGGCCGCGAGGCTTCACCATGCTGCGGGGCTAGAGCCGCCGAGGCGCCGCAGCGCAGCGGGGTAATAATGTTAGCAGAGGTAAGAGCCCTGCCGCGGCCGGCGGGGCGCGGGAGGGGAGGGAGCGGCTCTCCGTCCGCCCGAGCGACCGGCTGCGCGCCGCGGCCTGCGGAGGGGAGGAGGCTCTGCCCTCCGCCGGGGCCTCCGACCTGCCGAGGTAGCAGAGGCAGCCTCCCCCCTTGGCCGGGGAGGGCAGCTCGCCCAGGGCAGCACCGGGCCCCTCTTATCACCCCTCCCTCCTCCCTGGGCCGGGCGCTGTTTCTCCGTCGGGGGCCGGCGGGGCAGGGCGGGACGGGAGGGGGAACGCTCCGAGCGCCGCGGCGGAGTCCGGCCCGCCGTGCCTGCTCTGTGCGGCAGCCGGCCGGGGCGGGCCCGCCATCCGCCGGCGGCCGGGCTTTCCCGCCTGCGAGGGGCCGTGGGACCGCTCCTCCGCGGCGGACCCCGTTTCTGAGGAAGCACAGCTGGTGAGGAGGGGGCCTGCCTCGGCCCTAGGCCTCGTCGGAGAGATGTCCCCGCCCGGGCCCCGAACGCTGGCTCCGACTTCAGCCTCTCCGGGCCTCCTCCTCTGCGGTAGCTTCGTCAAGGCTCCTGAGCTCGCTTTCTTCTTAAAACGGCTTAAACCGAACGGTTTTGCTGTTGCAGGAGTTTGTGGTTGTAGGTAATTGGTAGAAGTTGGCTGCCTCGGTTCGCCTCTCCCTGGTAGGGGGTTTCTGTCCCAAAGCGGCCTGACAGCTAAGCGGTGAGGCAAGCGGGTATTTGAGGATCAGTGTGGGCTAGAAATGGCTTCTGTGTCCAAAGGTGCTCTCAAGGGGGGGATCCGGAGGTCTGTTCTGGTTGCTGGAAATGACACTTTCCCCTGTACTTAGTTTTCTCTACAAAGACCAGTTGGTTTTCTGTTTTTAATATGTCAACAAGGTGTCTGGCATGCAGACAGTTCTCCAACACGATGAGTACGTTACCTGTGTTTTATAATTTGTCATTTTATCCTGCGCTGAAGGTTATTTGTCCAAAACTGAATTGTCTTAAGTCTTGAAGGGTGAAGGTTTGCTTTCTGACACCTGAAAAATTTAGCTTAGCTTTCCTGAATGATAGCTTTTTTAAGTATCCTGAAGCTTTCAATTTGCATCAGTTCAAAGTTTCAGGGCATTAGGGAAGTGGTTGTGTAGTGCTGTGAGCTCTCAGGTTTCCTGGGGAGGGTAAAATTTGCCGAGTCGGTTAAACTTGTAAAAAATACATGATCTATTTGTGCATGTAAGGGTATTTGGTGGGTGATCAGGGTTAATAATCTTCATTAAATAGTGTTGGTGAGTGTGATGCATTAGCATTGACCATGGTAGTTTACATTATTTTAAGGGTGGCATAGAACGTTCTGGGTTGGTGCCTCATACTGGACTGTTCTGTTTGATGATGGCTGTGTGTGCCTATCCAAGACACTTTATTGTCTTGGAATTGGAATTTTTTTCTAATAGGATGGATGTAGCAGTGTGGATGGCACTTGCTCTGTTAGCTTTTTGAGGTAAAACCTAGTGCTTAGGCGTGTGGTGACCAGTTATGGTACTTAGTTTTGGTGTCTGGAGGACTGGGTTCTGATGTGCTTTATTTCTAGTTCGTGTATAAAAAATATCTGTAGACAAGATACTTCAGGGTGAAGTATTCCAGGCTTGGTCTTTGCCAAGGAGATGACTTTAAATTTTGGAGGGGTCTCGCAAAGTTGCAGGCTTTGCTTGCCTGCCTGAAAAGCAGTTATGGGGAGTTCTTCAAACAACCAGACAGCTCTTGACTGTCAGAGGACCCACCTGACATGGGAACTGGAAGCAGTCCTTTCCAGTGTGCTTTTTTGGGTGTTCCAATGATGACTTGGTAGCTGAAATACCTTGTGAAAACTTCATGCAGTCGCACCCAGGAACCCTTTCCACACTTTGCAGGAAGATGCAGATTGCTTCAAGCCTACTGATATATGATGTATAGTATTCTATAAACACCTAAATCTCTCTCTCCTTTTTTTTTTTTGCTTTGTATGTGAAGATGGAGTTGGAACTTATGACAGACTGACATTAGAATTGGGCAATAGTGAAAACTGCACATGTCTGTAGGCTACCTAAATTTATCTTAATAACTTTGAGGAGGGGGGACACTGTTTTTCCCTCTCCCAAAGTAACTATTTTATTTAAGAACATATAGTGAAATCAGATTTTAAAAAATGTTGGGTATTTCTGGGCTTGTGTCGTTTGCTACTGTCTTGAATAGCCAAGATCACTGTCCTTTTTTTTTTTAGCCATTAAAAATTTAGAAACATTCCTCCCACGATAGTTATTAGCTTTATAATATAACAATATAGACAATATTATTCTTAAATATATTTAAGCATGAAGGAAAAGCAGAATCTGGTTTTTCATGTATTGTTATCATGCAGTTAAAACGTAACTTACAGTTTCCCAAGATCAGTTTCCTACATCCTTTGGCTGTATCCATATATGCAAACCCCAGCAGATTCAGTCCAGTTTTGTGTGGATGCAGTTAGGATTAGGACCTTGTAATCAGTAATTTCAGGGGAAGATCGCACTTCCTGTCAGGAAAAAATACCGTGTGTTTTTTATTTGGCCCTTACTTCAGGTCGTCTTATTTTAGTTGCATCAGAAATCATGTTGTTGGGTGCCAAACGCATATTCTTATTTACCTCCTGAGCAAACACCATTCTGCATCATCTTGGTCATTGGAACTTCTATCTGCAGTCACGTTGTATAGATTCTGTCTGCGTGGGTTCAGAGTCCTGCTGCAGTGATCATTTCCGTAGTCTGTTGGGTTGGCCTTTCTGTGTCTTTTCACTTGTTCCCCTTTTCTTGTTCATTAGATGTCTCCTTTGCTTTTCAAGACCCAGCACAGCCTGTTTCCATGCAACTCACTGTTTCAGCACTTTCTCATCTGATGAGGCCATGATAGACACAAGTTGCAGTGGTCCATCTCTTGTGTTTTCAGTCAACTGTCATTACCGTTTTCGACTCTTGTGTGGTAGCAACTGTACTGCCCAGACCACAGCAAGGCAGCTGGTGTTATACAACTCTGGCTCTCACTGGCTAGTAGTGTCTTAAATTCTCATGGGAACAAATGTTAAATAGGATTTTGATGGCACTTAGTTTACAAGAAGTTTTAGAATGTTTTTCAAATTGATGGCCTGTGCTGTGTCTACATTTGCAGCCCATGTTGCCTCTAAAGGTGGCGTTTTTTCTTAAGTGAGAAGTAGATTTCTTTTTCTGATTTTTTTCCTTCAGTTGCTCATTAAACTGCTTTGAGATGCTTAGTGAGGCCTTCCTTCTGAATTTATCAGCAGCTAAATTTTCAACAACTTAATTCTTGGCTTAGCAAGAATACCTTGTTGCAGTACTAGTGACTGTTGAGAAGGTTTTTGAAACTTGACAAGGTGGGAAAACTTTTTTTTTCCTTGTTCTCAACTACAAATGCACCATACAAAATGAGCTCTGACGTGTTGTTATTGCAACCAGTAAAGATAATTCACTAACTACATGTAGTATTTCCTTTTCATTAAATGATTTTTTTTTAATGAGAGATGTTTAACAAACTTTTTTGTTAAACTTTGATAGCAACTAACCATTGAGAACTGCTTTTGAGCAAAACCAAGCAAATCAGCCTGATTTTTAAGAATAAAGCTTGACTCGCCAGCTTGTTTTAACTTGCTTTAGAGTAATAATGAATTAGTCTTACTGAAACAGTAGCACATTGTAATGTATAGGTTAGTCCAGCTTTGAAAGATGCAGGACACAGTTAACTGCTTGATGTGGTTACTATAGCATTGTTAATTTTTTCTTTTCCTTTATACATGGTTGTGGAAGGTTGCTCTGATGCTTCATGTGACTGAACTATGTTTTGCTGGTAGAGACAGCTTCAAGTGTTGTAGACAGGGTGTAGAAAGAAATTAGTTTTCAGTCCTTTTGTGGAACTTGTATGCTAGGGCTTCACCTTGGTGCCAGTGTTTTGCCAGATGAGATCTAGCTGGAGGATCAGTTGCAAGCCCTTGGGAGGCAAAAAGCCTTTTTTTCTCCTTCAATATATTCTGTAAATGAAGTCTGTGCTATCACTGGTCTGCTTTGTGTCCCTAATTGTTGCTATGACAGATCTTTTAATAATGCTATATTTTGTGGAGTGTCAGTTAAAATTATGTGAGGAATGGAAAAATTAGGAAAATTGACCTTTTACAAATAATGGTTGTCATGCGTTCCTAGTATTTATTTTTAAATATTTTGCTGTCTGTTAGTAAAAACTAGTGTCTAAATAGTGTCACGGCTATTCCTAGAGTGTACAGTTGTGCCTAAACTGCTGAGGCTGAATGCAGAGTTCTACAACAATTCTAAAATGTCAGTCTGAACTGTTCCCCGAAACAGCATGGAAGAAGAAAAGTATAAAGTTCCTTAGTTCAATAAAAATAGTAATAGGTCGTCTGGTTAGATAGCTGAAGGAGCTCCAAATGTTGATTTCCTCTGTCTGGTTGCACTCTAGGGAATTATCTCTGTGTTAAATGTGTTTGTCCCTTTCTCCCCACCCTTACAAAGATGACAAAGCATTTGAACTGGCATTAGGAGAGTTGCTGTTATTAGAAACAAGAAACCGCTGGTGTTGTATGTAAGTTATTGGCAATGCTTAAAGAATTAATATTTTGAAGCCCCATTAGCACTCTTCACCATTGTTTGGCTGAGAGTACCAAGGCTGGAATAATAGAAAAATCAATTGCAACTGGCACTTGCAGTTACATGAGAGAGAAACTTCAAGAAGTACAAGGCATCGTGATCTTGGGCTTAATTGCTTGTTTTCTCCCCCCCCCCCCCCCCCCCCNAATGTCTGATTTCTGAATTGAAAAAATGAGACATTATTTCATAATGTAAACATATTGAAATGTTTTAAGAGCACTTTAACCTTGTTTACAGAATTTATGTAGTATTACACCTTAAAATGATGACTGTGTAATTGTGATAATATATATGAGGTGAAATGGGTACTTAATGAGAGTAAGCATAGATCTAGGTACGTTCAGATAGGGGATGCCTTTTATAACTGTCATTTACTTTGGAAAAGAGGTTAATTCTTACCCTGTCAGAGTCTGGGAATACCCGTTAAAGATTTTATTCTTGCTCTAAAGGAGAAGTAGCTGTAAAATCCTCAGAGAGGGGAGGTGGATTTCTGAAGAAGTTAAGGTGTCGACTGGCTTTCTCTTTTCTATATGGAAAGGGGTGTGATCTCAGTGTTGCAGTTAAAACATCGTGAGTGAAATTTATCCTTTTATTTTAACATTGGCATTTTACAAACATTTAAAAAACCCTACAAATTTTAACTAGTTTTGTTCAAGTGGGGTTCTCTGAAAATCCAGGGATTTCCCACAACAGAATACAGAGTTTGATCATAGTGGTTAGTTCAGTATTTTACTTCAAAGCTATTTCACCAGTGGCCCTTAACTTGAGTCCTGCTGCTCTGCATATTTCCATGAACAGTCAGTACAAGATTTGTTAAGACCAATTTGATTTGAACCTTACCAGTCAGTCAGTCCATCAGCTGCCAGCAGGAGAAGGCGATAAACCCATCTCTGCTTGCTTCCGTTAAGTCCCTTCCTGCATCAAGTGGCCTGTATGAAGTCCTTTCTGTGCCTTGACTTGCTTAGAAGAACTTTTGATAATCAGATACATTAAATATCAAGAACTGGTTTTTATTTCACAGGTGGAAATAGTGTTGTGTTTATTCAAGTGAGGGGTAATACAGCCAAATTAAAAGTTCACAGGTACCTGTTGTCTATAACATTGATGTCTAAAAGTTTTGGGTAGGAAGATGAGCTTTACACGTTTTTTTTCTGAGAAATTACATGAATTTGGGGGCTTACTGTGAAGAGTATTAGCTGCTTAAATGCAGCTGTGCTTCTGTTACAGTGTGATTTTATTTTTATTTTTTATGTCTGTTCCTCTGCCTTTCTTCCCTTAATCCCATACTTCTGGGAGGAACAAGGTGATCCCAGTTCTATTGTAATCAAACCTGTTTGTGTCAGAATGCTGTTTCACAAATACCACTATTTTAAGATCATATATTCCTGTTCTTCAGTATATTTTTGCATTTCTAAGAAATAATTGTACTCAACACTTTTGTCAGGCTATCTCTTGTGATGTAAGGGAACGAACTTGAGCAGGAAGTTTGAGTTGCTACATATCCTGTGGGATGCTCTGAGTTTCCACTCTTCCTGTTGGTGCTGTCAGACAAGGCCAAGTAGAAAACACTCTAGAAGTTCACCGTGACCTCCTTGCCGCAGCTAACTGGTGATGAAACAGTGCCTCAGACTTGGGATAATTTCTCTCATAGCTCTTAATAGGTACTGAAAGAATGTACCTGATATTCCGAGTCATCTTGTATTCAGAATTTGGCGTTCCAGACTGCATGGATGGGTTAAAAATCTGGTGGTGTACATGCTTTAGGAAATAAGTATCCAACCTGTGTAACTGTAGAAAGAATGATTCCTTTGACGTTTCACTGATCATCAAAATGATCTTGGAACTGTTTGACTTAGAGACATCATGAAGCCTTGCTCGTTGCCATGCTGCTATTCTAACAACTGCTGCTGCAGACTGAGGAGACATGGCTCTGATGAGTCTTGGGTCCTTTCTTCTGTGTGAGGCCTGGCACCTCTTCACTTCAACCTTTGCGTTCTGTGTCCTTTTTAATAATTCAAAACTTTGCTTATTTTCAGTTTTCCCAAATCTTGTACTATTTTATAAAATTGTATTGTCTGACTTTTCTGAAGCATATGTAATGATTTTTGTGATATCTTGAAAATAATAGGTTCAGTAATAATGATAGGTATTCCTTATCCAGTGACAGAAGTATTTGTGCTTGAAATTGCATATGTGTTTTGGTGCGCTTTTTTTTTTCCCCTAAAATGCTATGCCGAGTGTTTTTTCCCCCAGTATATCTTGACGTATTTGTTACTCATAGATATCTTAATTTTTAATGAAATCGATGTTTGATTGAGGTAGCTAACCTCTTTTAACATACTTGGAAGAAAAATACTTTTTTATAGTTTATATACTCGAATTAGTATTTCTGATCACAATGCTAACAAATTGAAATTTTATTAACTTTGTAAAGTAAAATCATGTACTATGGAAATCTTAAATTTTGTGATTTAATGTCTCAATTACAGATTTAATTTGATGGTACATACAATGAAATGGGAATTACTACAGTTCATTTATTGCTTACATATAATTTTGAAATTCTTGTGGAAAACAAATTGTTTTGTGTGAATATGATTTTAATTGTTTTGATAAGACGATATTTCTTTATAACACTAGGCTAGGATAATAAGGCTTTATTTTAAATTTTCACTCTTAACCACAATTTTCCTTTTCACAGCCAACATTTTCTTCTAAATCAAGTACTCTGTAGTAGTTGTGTTAAACATAATTCACCCTTGCTGTGTGTGCACTAGCATTTAGTACTAGCACTTTGCCTTATGGTCTTACCACCATATACTGCATTCTCTCTTTTGTGATTTGTGCTTGCATTAATTTGACTTGCACGTGTGACTAAAACTTTGAAATAAGTCCTATTTATTTCTTTGTTGGTTTTAGGGTCTGGACTTTAAATAGTATTGGTCTTGTTTTTCAGTTGGCAGTTGTCCTACTACAGCTTCTTAAAGAATTCTTGAGACGATTACGAGTTAGCAATAGTGAGACCAAAGGCAAACTTCATGTTTCTACGAATGTTTCTGAGCGCTTCCATTGCTTTATGGGTATATTCCTTTATTGAATACTTCAATTAATGATGGTTGTCTGCTGCCCATTACTATTTCTTTTAATTGTGATTTATTTTACCAAAACCCTCTTTTGTTTTCTATTTGAAATTATATTGAGATTATTAAAACAGAATAATAATGTTATACTTGCACTCTTCTTAATTTTTCTTTCTGGATTTCTAGAGATTTGCCCATAACTATTCTCTATTTTTGATGCATTATGCAAAGCATTTTTTCGGTTTTCTAATGATCAAAGTAACTGCGTTGCTGCCGTGTGCAATAGTATACCTAGGTTAGTCTATCAATGCAGACCTTGCTGTCTGTATGGTTCTTTTGCTTGCTACTTGTTGCTCTTGTGTACTTCCTTCCTTTTTATTTTTCTTCCTTGTATCTTTATCTTTGTTTTCCTGCTGCTGTCACTGGGTTGGCCGTATATTGTTCTTTAGATATCCTACGTGCATAAAGGAATTTAGGACACTAGAAGTGCCGTTTCACGTTTGACTTAACTGGATCTAGTTTGGGCTGCTACTAAAGAGGTTTCCTCTCTCCCACCAGACACAACTGGTGTGACACTGCTTCTTGCATCAGGTCTAGCAGCTGAGCAGCAACTGCGTGAGGAATTGTTTTGTCTTGGTGAACCAGCCTTCTGGAGAGGTATGAGGGTGGGAACGCAGGAGAAGTTGCCAAATCAACAGCTGTATGTCTGGTGTGAGGGAAGTGCATGGGGCTTTCCTGCATTTCCTTCTGTTCAGATCTAAAGTGAATCAATATCCAAAATAATTCCTGTCCTTTTGAAAACAGGGGATGTCATAATTCCTTCTATGACTTCTGAATGCATCTATGCCTCCAGAAAATGTTACGTGTAAGGTTAGCTAGCTCCACTTTGGTTAGGTTTCTTTTTTGTTCTTGAGCAAATGGCAATGAGTGAGGTTTTTAGATATCTTCTGGAAACTTGCCCTGAGAGCTGGATACTTAAATGACTTAACTAGTTTCATCAATAGTTTCAGTGTCTAATCTTGAAGTATTAGTGGCAAGAATTGATGTGCCATTTCTGTGGTTTCCTTCCCACCACCCACTCCCCCAATTAATTGAAATCTGTTGGAAATATTCCATGCCCTGATGTTTGAGAATGAAGTGTTCCACCAAGTTCATAGAACCATCCCTCTATATAAACTTTATTTGCAGATGTTCACACTCGCTTTTCCTCTTTAGTGTTGCAGTGGGCAGGACGTAGTATATGGATCTGGGAGGTGTTCAGAAAGTGGTTGGCACAGTAACTCTGGGCCCAGATTTTTTGTGAGGAAAGAGAGGAAAGACTACTTGAGGCTAAAAGATTTATTTAGGGTACTCAACAGGCTCTTGGCTTCCATAGAGAAGCCAGATGGACAGAGGTTATGGAGCAGAGGCTTAGAAGAAATTGTAGGAGGCTCTACTCATGCATACCTCTTTGCTTCTGGGCCACACACTGCAGCCCCTGTCAGCAGCGTTGCATAGCAAATCACTTGGATAAAACTTGTGAAGTTTCTTAGGGCTTGCAGAGGCATCAGGCAGAATGGTTTTCTTGGTAACAGTATTCAGGAAAAGGCAAAAAGGCACAGAGGACCATGAAAGAGACACACAGAGTAACCAGACTTTCCCAAAAGGGATAGTGAACCAAAGATCTCTTGGAAGTAAGTGGGAAAAGCAGACAAGCAATAGGGACTGAAGGAGGGAATGGGAAAGGGGATATTAAATGCATGAAGGGGAAAGATTTGGAATGTTTTTATTAATATTCCCATTACATTTATCCCACTGGAAAAAGGCAATAATATTTGAAACACCTTTTTTCTCCACTTAAGTAAAGGCATTTTTTGCCATATCCTCAAAGTGCTGGGTCTTTTTCATTGTCGCTGTCCATTCTGCCAAGTGTTAGGCATCAACTGCTCACTAAAGAAGTTGCAGTCTTTTGATGCTGGGGACTACCAAATAATTTGGATAAGCTGAACTAATCTCTTTCTCTTGCTTTATTTTATGCAACTGGATGATATTCTGTCCAGAAAAACAGTTCCAAGGAACTGGAAGTTTTGAGGCTTACTGTAGCTTTGTAAAGGTTTTCGTCATTTTGTATAACATCTGTTTTCGCAGTTAGTTTGTCTTCATCCAGTAAGCATACTTCATAGGAAATTTGGCCTTGTAGGAGTTCAGATGTACGCTCAGAGACTACTGGGAATTTGTAGTGAAATAGTGGTTGTATCAGAGTTTCTGTATTTTGTAACTGGAGAAAATTTACAGCACTTAAAGAACTGCAGCAAATTAAAACTTAAGGAAACAGTGCTAGTATTCTGTCAGTGGATTTAAGTTTCTTGAAAATGCGCTGTATTTGCAATTTGGGATCTATTTGTTACTTGGCTACTGAAAACTGCTTCTTTGTGGTGCATACTCTGATCTTTGAGGTTCCTCTATTTTTACATCCACTTCATTTTGTAGTCAGTTTATTATGATGCTGGTTAAAAAGCACTACGTACTTTTAAAAAATGTCGGGGAACTATCAATAAATTTTTGAGAAGAGAAATTGGATGTAGTGAAGGGGTGATCATTGCAAGCATTGAAACTAGATTCATGGTGCTGGCAGTGATTGAGGTCTTGGAATTAAAAGAACAAAACAACCCCTCAAAGTATTAAAATAAATGAATATCATACTGCCCACCAGGACCCCTGAGTCCCATTCTGTAGAGCTGCTTCCCAGAGAGTTGGCTCCCAGACTGTATTGTGGCCCAGGGTTATTCTACTCCAGATGCAAGCCTATACTTTTTTTTTTTGTTGCTGTTGAATTTCATGAGGTTCCTGTCAACCCATTTCTCTAGCCTATCGGCATCCCTCTGAACAGTAGCTCTACCCTCCAGCACATTGAGCACTCACCCCAGTTTGGTATTCTGTGCAGACTTACTGAGAATGCACTCTGTCCCATCACCCAGGTTATTAATGAAGACGTTAAACAGCATCAGTCCCATATTGATCCTTGAAGGTTTCCACGTAGTTGCTGGCTGCCTGCTGAACTTTGCATCGTTGATCATGTGTCCAGCAATCCAGTCAGTTTTTCACTTATCCTATAATCTGCTTATTCAGTCCACACCTCACCAGTTTTGTGATAAGGAGACTGTGGGATATGGTGCTAAAGGCAAGGTACACAACATCTAAGTTCCCCTCTTTGCCCTCACCATCAGTCACCTCATTGTAGAAAGCGATTGGTTTGGTCAGACAGGATTTGCACTGGGTAAATCTATTTTGGTTGCTCAGAACTGTCTGAGGGACTGAGGCGAGGCTGACTGGCATGTGTTTTCCTTCCTGCCTGGCCTGGACCTTCCTTCTTGCAGATGCTCTCCTACTGCCAGTATAATTTGAAAAATCATTTATGTTGGCTTTCTGTTGAGCTTTGGCTTTCCGGATTCCATAATACTGGTTGCAGTACTGCCTGTAATCAAGGTGTCATTTGACATTACAGCTGAAAAACTCAATGTGGTGTTCCTTTCTGAGCTGTACATTATTGTTTATAGCTTTTCTCCTCCTTTTTAATAAAGAAAAAAAATTACTTTTTTCAGGGGTGGAGAGTGATGGGGATCTTCTAACCACATGAATTCATTTACCAAAATAACTCCACAAAGATGTGTGACATGACTGACTGTAGTTCGAGACAACAGCCTTGATCACTAGGGACAATGTCAAAATTAATTTTTAGTCTTGTTGAGGGTGTCTGTTATTTGAGGACTCCTCCTGGCAATTATGATAGATAGTGTGAATTAGCTTCTTCCACTTGTATTCCTTCACATTTGTAACCTGACCTAATAAGGCAATTAGAGTCTCTCTTTATATTTAGTCTAGTCTCGGATAAAAATATTCTAATGCTATGTTACAAACTTAATATTTTTAAAGTAACTTTTTCATCTGGATGAGGAGTGTTGCTTTTTTGGGAACTTTCAGATTGTGGGTATGCACTTTTAAAATAATAAATCCGAAGTAGTTTCATCTTAAAGTTGGTGGGATTATGTTGTAGTTCAGAGGACTCTGAAAATTGTGCTGCAAGCAGTAAATAGCAGATATAATATTGTCAGTGGATTAAAGAAATAAACAAAACTCTTGGGTGACTAATTTTATGGCCTGAGAAAGCTGGGTACTAAATGATTATTCAAAAGTTAATGACTAAATCTTTCTACAGTAAACTTAAGTACTGGATTCTGTGTGGGGGTATATATACGTATATATGAAATATATCTAAACACATATAAGAAGTTTAATTCTCAGTAAAAAATCACACACATCCTGCAGGTACATCATTGAAACGTATGATTTATCAGTCTTTTTAGAGGAAACTACTGGTTTTAATGAGTTTGCCTGAGAATAATAATTTGCTTATAGATGCTTGTAACCAAGTCATCCGGTGGTAGAAACAAAAATTTTATTCTTTTTCAGTATGAAATTTGAAGGTATTGTCTGCTCTTTCACATGTGATGGGTTGTTTAGGAAAAAAAAAGCACAATCACTGCTGCTGCAGTATGCAGTTCTAAAATGTTCATAATTTTAGGGAATTTGTCTTATTTTATACCTTCATGTCTTTGACAGATCTGTATTTGCAAAAAACTAAGCACTTTTACTTCATTTCACTTTCTATTTTTGTAAGACTTTTACTGTTTGAACTTTCTTAGATTTTCTAAAGTAGATACTGTATCATTGTATGTCTTTTTTTTTCCCCTTTCTTTTTTAGCTAATTCTATCAATTTCAGATTTCACAAACTACTTTGCACACAGCAACAGCTTTGAAATTGTGTGGTGTCTCCTTAGAAGAAATAATGGATGTATTTTAAGAAGAGTAATCATTGTTCATCAGACCTCTTATAACCCATCTTTTTCCATTTTGTTCTTCCTCTAAAGATCACGAACAAGAATAGGTTGCCTCTGAACAGAAGGCTGTGTCCCAAACCATTTATATATATATAATCTTTATATGTATTTTTCTTACTAAGAATGAGCTGATATAGATAGTGGCATAAATTGGGCAGTATGGTGGAGATTTGAGTTCAAGTATAGGCAGCTGCTTATTGCTTGGCAGAAAGGATGCTCAGTTGAAGTTACTACTAGCAGGGAAACTTAAAACTAAAGAAATTCCTTTTCTACCTTGAAAAAGCATAGCTGCTAAGGTAGGAAAAAACATTTTTAAAAATATGTCTTGTGTGACTGTTTCTGCAGTAGCCCTGAGTTCTGCCTACAAGTTTTTAGTTAGGTGGAGCATAAAGAGATGGCCCACTAGACCTGACTGTTATGGAGAGAGACTGATTTAATGCATTTCTGCATTAGATGCAAGATAATGCAGATAATGCAAGATAAATATTGGGAGTCTTAAGTGGTGGAAATTGTTCTAGAAGCAAAGTTGATGGTTCTTTAAATTTATTTGGTGGTATCAGGTTTCTTTAGCAGTGAAAGAAAAAGAACATCGGTGAAAGGAACTTTTAAGTAACTTCCTGCTGCAGTTTTAGGCAAGAAAGTAAAAGTTGAAAATGCTGCTTGAGAGGTAATCACAAATGAAATACGCAATAACAGTTTCTTGACTAAAGAACATGTGACTTCATTATTTTTAGCCATTTAGGAGAACAGACCTTTTTTTTACTTGGTAAAGCTTCTGGGGACTTCCCCCTCTCTCCCCTTTGTCATGTTTTGCATTAGCAAAACTTGAAATAGATGTAATCTGTTTATCCAGAGGCTGAACATAGAACAGTCTAGATTATCTCATTGGCTTGAATTCAAGCTAAAATTAGAGGGATTACTTTATTTTCTCATTTTCAATTGCCTTAGGTGATCCTGTCAAGCAATAAGCCTGGCCCTGTTTAGATCATCTAAGGCGATCCAAAATGCTTTGATCCTTTTTGTCTATTTTCTGTCCACATGACTAAACTAGCTTAGATACAAACCAATATGGATTGTTAGAAAGGAAAAGGGTCACTTTCTTTGAAATTATATTAAAAATGAGTTATGACTATGTCACTTCTATATTTAAGAAAGTAGCTGAAAGGGGCTTGAATTTCGTATTTCCCATCGTTATCCAAGATGCTTAGGGGCTTCTTTTAAACTTGACCAAAACTCCATATCCTTTTAAACAAGGATGCAATTCAGAGTGTGTTTTAATGTAAGCATGTTATCAGAAAGTGTGTGTGTCTCTGAAGGTGGCCTCTTGTTTTTCATAGTAAGATAAATACTTACTCCACTTTCAAAATAAGGTTACATGAAATGAGGCTTTCTGTCCCTTGCTGATAGTTCTGCTGTATAATGAAATAGCTGTTGGTGCTGAAAATAAATGTTAGTAAAATGAAGGTCGGTTTAAAATTAAAAAATGCACTTCCTAATTTGATGTTGTGATCAGTAGTGCTGGCAGAGCAGGTGTGAGAGGGGAAAAAAATAAATCTTGACTCTTGAATCCAGGCTGAATTTTACTCTGTTTTTTCACTTGAAAAGAAAGTTTGGCATTGAAAATATTTACCATTTCTGGTAGAACAATTAACAGTGTTAATCAGAAGACTCTTATTTTTCTTCATCAGCTTTATTGCACAAACCAGTTATATCAAAATATGGAACATATTTTTTCTATTTTTATTTTAATAGTGATATTCTGAATATAGCAGACAGGAAGGTTTTATTTCAGTAGTGGATTTTTTTGCTCTGGATAAATACTGAAATTGAAGTAACATGCACACAATAGCTTTTAAACTTTTTGGTTACATACAATATTTTAATGTTATGTACTTTAAGAAAATGTTAGCATATATTTTAATTTAAAGGTTTGCCCTTTTAAAAATGAACTTCATGAATTGTCGACACAGTGCAGTAATTGTGGTTTCAGAATATAAATGAAAAGTTATTGCCTTTCCATTAGAGCTTTGTTACACCACCTTGTATAACTGTTGGGGAGGGTAGGGGAAAGTGATCCCAAAAGCTTTTCTGTCTCGTGCAGTGTAAGAAGCAGCAGAAAAAATCCAAACTAAATACAGTTATTTATACAGTGCATGATTGCACTTGAATTAATCCAACTGGTAACCAATTAAGCCATTTGACATACAAAGTGTGCGGTGAGCGGAAGAGAAGGAGGTGAGACAGAGGGGGCAGACATTCTTGCTTAGCAGAGGAGAAGAGAGTTTCCAGCCTCTGTAACCAGGAGGGATCAGCAGGAATATTGCACTTATTCAGAAAAAACTTCATTAGCCTGACTTGTTAAAGCTTAACATTAATTGTGTAATTTTTTTTTATTTAAAAGGTGAATTATGTATCTTAATATACTTTAATATTTTAGTCTTGCTTTGGGAAAAAAATACATCCAAACTTAGAACAATAAAACCAAAATAGACTATGTAAAATTCCTTTAAAAAAAAAAATCCCAAGAGTTTTCTTGTGAGTACTGCAGTAATTTGTTGTGTAGATTCCCTACAATTATTTTTATGTAGACTGAAGTAGGAATAGAGCTTAGGGTTTTGCTTTGCATTGCCTTTTTGGGCCAAGGAAGGAAAGGGGGCAAAAAGAGACCTTTAGTGATGTTAGGAAATGACGTACAGAACTCTTTTCAAAACCCCGCTTGGTATGTCTTTCTTGATTGCTATAACTTTGGCAGATAGCAGAATGTAGCTACAAAGATGTTAATGGTTTGTTTCACAATTGTTAAATATTTCTCCTAGTAGTATAATGTAACAATTTCACCGCAGATTAAATTGGCACTCCAGTTGATACAGCTTTCCAATTTTACTTGTCATGCTAGTGAAGAGACAGTAATTTGAATCCTAAAATAATGTTTTTAATCACTTGACAAAAATGACATTCACCTTAATTATAGAAAGGTTTCTACATGAACATGTTCAATTTACACGCAAAATGGAAGTCAAATTGAAAGGCAGATGTGTAGAATTAACAAAATTAAACTTGATGTCTCCTGTATATGCAATCCTTGACAGTTTTTTTTTTTTAAAAAAACCCCAAACCTGAGTCCTGAGGTGGCATTAAATACATTTGGCAAAACATCGTATTTAAAAAAAAAATAGTTTTAACTACCCAAATGACAAAGAATAGTTTGCTTATCACTCTCTAGTGTAATTTTTCTAGCTACTGTAATTTTTAAAATATTAATGGACAAGTGTAACTGGATATGCACAGTAAAAGAATTCTGGGCACAGCAGCGTGTTTTTGTTTTTAAATGGTACTGTTCTTTCAAAGTTCAGATTATTCTTTTGCAACTATTAAATTTGAAAACAATCACAAATGGCAACCATCAGAAGTGGTAGCCTTTTGAGTGCTACAGCTGTAAGATTTCAGTAGTATGCTCTGAAGCTTTAAGATTGACAAGTGGATGCTTCCAAAGCCCAGCTTTCCTGTAGGAATGTTCCTTGTTTCCCCTCCTGCTCTGTGTTCTCCAAACTTGAAAGCACAATTACTCTGAGGATGTGGGGGAATCGTGGAGAGAGCCAAGTGCCTGGAGTAGGAGAATGGTGGCATCCAGAGCCTTGTGAGAGGGAACGCCTGTGTCTGCTGTTTGGTGGCAAGGGGGACAATAGGGAGAAAAGGGCTACCTGTTGGCCAGAATTCTGGAGTAGCAGTGTCTTTGCACTGAACTGGAAACATACACACATATCTTACTGCCAGTTGCAAGCTAAAATTGACAGCACCAGTTTAAATCCAAACAACAAACCTATACTTACCTTGGTGAATCATTTCAGTGAAAGCTGTATCAAGGCTGAGGGTTTTGCTTAAAGATGGGATAGAGGCAAAGCTCTGAAAGTTTGTCAGCTGGATTAAGCAAAAATGAAACCTATTGAAGCTACTTTACAGTAAGACATAGTTGTTTCTGTTACTGTAGTAAATCATTGCTGTTGTGGTTGGTACATTAAATCCTTGCCATGTTCCCATTGATTTGTCTGCAAAATACTCTAGCTAATTCATAACTAGTAAATTATGTTATGCATAACTGCATGCATACTAAATCAAAGTGGGATTTTTCTTCTCTTAAACTTTTTATTTAAGACCGTGTGGCCTTAGTACACAGTTCCTAGGCAGTGAATCTCGTGGATTTACATAAGCTCCCGCGTGAATGGTCATGTTAAGTTGTGTAGTGAGTCTTAGCACAGCACTGTTAGCTGTAACAGTGTGCAACAGTGATCATCAAAATGCTGCATTAATTAGAAAGCAGAAGCCAAAGAAAGGAAAAGCAGATGCATATAAGAAAGCAAGTTCTTTATGTACTTCTTCTAGTAGTTGGCTGTATACTGTGGAAAAAACATGCAGTGGAAAAAATGGACAAAGCTGAGTCAAAAAAAAAAAGAAAAAAGAGGAAAAAAAGCAGGTGTTGTTGAGATGTGATAGTCTTGTTATCTGTAACAGTTGAATCAAGCTCATGTGAATACTCACCTTGGTGTGTCTCTTCTACCTGATGAGGCTCTTCAGTGTGCTCTTTGGGCTTACAGGCAGCCCTTTACTGCAATTGCAGTTTATTTTGCTAAAACAGTTCTATACCATGGGAAGAAAATTACTGTGTGTGAATATGACACAACGGGCTAATGTGGCATATGTGACCTTACTAATACACCACAGAACTCTTTCTTTGTAAGACTTCAGACATGAAAGATAAGTGGTAATGGTGGGGCTAACGTGGCATCTGTAGTGATGGTAAGCAAAAGTGGCTAAAACTGATGAGGTGGAATGGTAGTTGATCTGGAATAAAGATCTTTCATATGTGGGTGCATGTGCGTATGCATACAGTGTATATCCATACATGCCTACCACAGGATTAAGGCCTATATTCTTTTTTAGCATTCAGGTAACTTTCCCTAGTTACTTGAAATTCAGTAAACAGTACTATGACAGTTCAGTTTGGAAGTTTGCTGTCCCAGCATAGGGCACGTCAGCTTCTTTTAAAGGGTCTGGATAGCTGCTACTTAATGCCAGTATTATTACCATCTCTTCAGAAGACTGGCTTGTTCTTTCTGTCAAGAGTGACAAACATTCACCATGAAGTTAACCCTGCAGTGAGGCTAGGCAGAGCTTGAGTAAATCTGTGACTATTCTAAAAAATGATATTATAAGTAAAACTTATTTGTAAGCTGTAAGTAGTGAGGTTTGGATTTAAATACCTGATCTAGTTCCACAGTACTGACGAGCAGCATAGTCATATATTTATGTAACATTTGGACTGGGTTTTTTTTAGCATTTAATAGTTGATTTTTGACATGGTAAAGGAACTTCAAACAAAGATTTCAGTTTTGTCTGAGAGTCATACTGCTAAAGTCCTTTTAAGAAGTGTGAAGTTCCAGGAAGTTTTATTTACAGTCAGTGTAAATGGAACCATGCTGATGATTAGATCCCTTTGAATGTCTTAAAATCCATAAGACTATAAACCACCCATCTAAAGTGTAGAAGAATTGGGCCAGTATCTGTTGTACTTACTGCAGTGTACCACATTGTGCAAGTTTTAAGAAATCCTATTAAAATACCAAATGAGATTTGAATCTCTGTAGCCATATGCTAAATTGCAAAACTAGAGCGTAGGACAAAAGGTCACTGTTCTATCTATTGGAGTTATAGAACTTTCTTTGTTAATTATGCATTCATCCAACTCTGAATATGCATCCTGCTATCTAGTTTAATTAAGTTTCGTTAAGTCACTTAGAGCGCTTATCCCATATTTAGAACTTAAACTTTTTTAAGTAATGCTATTAAGCGTACTGATTTTTTGACAAAAAAAGACCACACTTAAATGTTATCTTCTGTGTATGTATCTTCCTGTTGCTTGTAGTGCTCTACAGAAGTGATAAAATGTATTTCTGAGGGTATGAATACGAGGAATCTTCTTTGTGTATTGAAATGTAGATGTATAATGACAGCTTATGTCTTTTTTTAGTTAATTGTTGTATTTGCCAGTTTTTTTTAGATTGGTGTCCCTCTCCTCTCTCTTTCCTCCCTGCCCCCCAAGTGGTTTATCTACTGCATTTACTTACTATGAGTCAAGCAAATCACACTCAGCTGTGGCCAAGATTTTTATTTTTTATTTATTGTAGCACTGATCTTCAGTGTTTTAGCTGTGTGGATTGTATGGTTAATATAATATAATAAAGCACTTTTTCAGCTTAAAGAGAATTGAATCACTTGTGATCCAGTTTTTGAATTGCAGCACTTTTAAACACATAAGTATGTAGAAGAGTGTCATTTTTTTCCAGCCTCAAACACCACGAAAAAAGCCAGTATAGCTTCTGCATCTCTTGATGTGAAACATTAACAAGGAAGAAAATAGAATTGCATCTCAACATTCCATTTATCTTATAATAAAATAATCATCGGAATAATATAATTCTTCTCACAATTTACATCTGTGAAGCAGTCTCTCCTTAGAGCTATGATTTTGCTTTTGGGCAGTCTGATGTCTTGCTTGCAGAAAAGAACTGGACCAGCTTTATGTAGGAGCCTTATTTTATATTATTTTTCATGGTTTATAGGATTTTTAAAACTCTTCTGTCAGGAAGTTGATTTTTCTGAATCCCATGCCTAAGGTGGAAAGATGAACTCTAAATAGTCCCTTTAGAGAAATAATAGCTGTAGGCAAGCTTCCCCTGTCCTCCATATTAAAAGCTAAAAACGGGCTCTTTGCAAATATGGTGTTCGATCTCTGCTTGTTTTCCAAATGTCAAACTGCAAGACGAGTTTATTTAAATACTTTCTTGGTGTTACTTGTTGACATAGCAGTTGTCTGAGTTCCCATCAGGGTGTCACTTGATCACTGGTAGGAAAGGTGTAAAT
This sequence comes from Anarhynchus alexandrinus, assembly GCA_008711295.1. NCBI lineage: Eukaryota > Metazoa > Chordata > Aves > Charadriiformes > Charadriidae > Anarhynchus > Anarhynchus alexandrinus. Next base: position 1,637,311 of record VUYV01000104.1, read on the forward strand.
TAGTCAACAAAAAAAGAAAAGTTGAGAACCTTAGAGCTGGAACAGTTTTGGTGGCCTATAAATACTTGTCATCATCGGTTTCACACTCTTGGGACTTGGCTGAAACATGCTTTCCATATTGAACTAGAGACTAGATTGAATTAAATTTATATAATCTTTGTTGACTGCATTGCAGTATTGTGAAGGTCCAAAATTGTTGTAGCTCAGTTCACTCAGATTTTCAATACCTTGCTTTTTAATTACCCTGCATGTATGTATATATATGTACATACACATGTCTGTCTATCTAGATATGTATGTGTATATGAATGTACTTACACTGTAACCTAAATCAGCACAATAACCTGAATCTTGCTGCTTTTTTCATACTCCTGGTGAACCCACCAGCACAGGTGAAGTTCTGCCTGCTGCATTACATGAGCCATCAGCCCCCAAATCCCACCAGCCCCACCGATGCTCTTGTGGCTGACTTCAGCTGCACCTCGGGCTCTCCAAACAACCCTCGTCTCCCCCACTGCTGAAGTGTCAGTCCTGCCTGCTAAGCCGGGTCTCTTCTAGGAACCTGATAGTGCCTCCATGGAGAAATGCTCATCTGTGATCTCTCTTTTTTAATAAATAAAATTTCGTGATTTTAAAACAGAATTGTATTTAGATATAGCGGAGAACTGTTTGAATGCTCTTGATTTCGGTGGTAAAACTTGTTAGATACAGTAACAGGTTTCTTAAGTTTCCGTCTCCCTTATGTTAGGGAAAGAGTAAAAGTAAACTTGTACCAAATATTTGGTGCACCTGCTGACCCGCATGTGACTTGATTGGAGAAAGGGACACTTCTTTTGGTCTTGCAACTGCTTTGGTCTATGGAAGAAGTAGTGGTGGTTGGCTGTGGAAAATTACACATGTTTAGTTGAGTAAAATGAGGTTGTATTAATCTCTCCCTGTTCTGTTACAAAGCCTGTGTTTTCCTTGGAAGTAGTGGAGAATTTTACGGGGGGGGGGGAAGGGATCTCAAGAAACAAAAGTGCACAGAATGAGAATAGAGAAGAAAAGAAATGATACTTTGAAGGGTGATGGTTGCATCTAAAGTGAGAGATGGCTGACAATAGTTGAAAGAAAAATGCTCTCATGTTAGCTAAACTGGACTGCTAGCCCACAATATAACTGGATAACAACATGCTTTTAAAATATAAAGATAATTTTTATTTCATCAAGCAAAGCTTATTTCATATCTAGTTAAAATATATCAAGCTTTGTAGAAACTACAAATGTTGCTTTGGAGACTTAAAGTTGTACAAATATCGTTAATTATTCCTTTTCCATGTGTTCTTGTTTACAGACCAGTCTTTCCATATGGGGATGGGGAAGTCTTGGCGTTGTGCTTTTTCTAGTAACTTTTGGACCCTTCGCTATATTTTACTTTGCATTTTATATCCTCTGCTTTGTGGGTGGGTAAGTATACTACTTAGTGTTTTGTATAATTTACTATGAAAGTAAAATTTTAATGTGTATATTAGCAAATAGTTTGCTCTGAAAATCTGAAGTGACTTCTGTGTAATTAATATTTCCATGTTTGAGCAGCTCTTTATGAGCCAAGTTTTTTCTTGAAACCTCGATTTTATCAAACATAATTTTTTTGGCTGTTGAATAGTGCTTATACTACCTTTGACAAGGCAAAAAAAATATTTCTGATGTAAAAAAAAAAAGTAGCGATTTATAGCAGGTGTTGGAGGACAATTACTCACATAAAACCAGTGTTAACTTCAGTTCATACTTTCTATTACTGTGTTAGTTCTTTTTGCAGGTACTTTCTGAGTAACTATGTCCCCTTTCCTTATCACAATCTCATTTTCCTACCTAAATTACTTCATTCATGAGGAAAATGAGTGGGTGTTTTCCTGGGTGTGTGGAAAAGCTGCTATATCTTGAACAAGTAGATCAGTTCGGCAGCTGTAGACATTTCATACTTTATCTATAGACAGGAAGGGAGCAAACAGGTGATGTTTTTGTAGTCTTTAACACCATTATCACATTGTATATTATAATATCTGCCTTGTAACCATTAAAACTTTTTATTTTAATGCCAAGTCTAAATGTATTAGTGGAGTATTCCTTCTTCCTCTCATGCATAAGACTATTCTGTAGGACAGTAGCATTTCTAGACTAAGACCTGCTTGACTTATAGTGGGATGTTTGGGCTATCTTTAATATTTTTTTTCCTTCCTTTGAAACACCCTTTTAACCTTCTTACTGGATACAGTACAGAATGTATGTATATTCCTGTAAGTCTAATAAAAAAAAAATGTAATAGAGTTTAGTGGCTAGAACTAGAGCTGCTGCGCTTGGGTTTCAACTGTATTAAACTTGAATTCCATCTCTGAGAAGTCTATTAGAGCAAGGATTTAGCTGAAATAAAACTAACTTTTAAGTAAATGCTTTTGTCTTGTTAAGTCTTGATACATGTGTAGTTGTCATATTTTGCTGGCTGTTTGTCCAGGGCAAAAGGCAAAGAGTTCCTCCAAAGGGCAAGAGTTTGTCCATTTACTGTTTTGTATTACCACTTCTTTAGTATTTGCAGTATGAAACATGATGTGGGATATAATGTCTTAGAAGCTTATCCCTCGTTCTTGCTCAGTTTCAGTTGATTGGCTTTTCAAAGCTAACAGTCAAAGCAGTGCTCTCATGGAGCACGTCTGAAGTCAGCTACCGTTTGCCACGTGTAACTGCCTCTAGTGCCTGAGCTTGCTCATTCTTAAGTCAGCTCTGATATCCCTTTGCTGTAGTTCTTTTGCTGCTTTGGTTCATTTTTACAGCTAGTCAGTGAAAACTGATCATCTTAAGGATAAATTAATCTTGTGGTAGTGTATCTGTTAAAGCAGGATTTGTATCCATCTTCCTATTATGTGTTTACTTATGTAGATAGATATGAAGTCTCAGCCCTTCCAGTAGACTGTCATTACTTCATTACTTTAACATACACACCTTCTTGGCTAAGGCTGTGATCTGGCCCTTTTTTACACTGTTAAAGTAGGTATGTCACTCTGAAAATGATTAAGTTTTAACATTCAGCATACAGATCTGTGAGTGCTAACTAGGTCAAATAGGTTTATGTCTAAATTATTCTTGCCTGCTTTTTCTTTTTGAATTAATTCCTGTGAAGTTACACAAAATCCGTGGTCCCGCTTCTCTTAGAAACCAGCAGAAATTAATATTATGAAGTAACTGTTTCACTTAAGATTAGCGATTATATATCATAACATCATTTATATAAATTAAGGAAATTAAAATCTAATTTTGGTTCATGATTATAGTAGTTTGTTTAATACTTATCGTACCCTTATCTGGAGCAAAATAACAATTTTGGACTTGGATTTTTATGGTAGAATTTTATGTTGAAACTTGGAGTTCTTACCCACTTTGGCATACAGTTTTCTAGCTTTTTATACTTGCTCAAAAACAGTGGCTTGTGCCAATAGTTTCTGACTTCCACTGGCGGGGAGGTCACCTCTGTCCCATTTTGCAGTTCTACAGAAGAAAATGTTGAATTGTAGCTGGTTGCACCCCTAGTAAATTATAGGCCAGTGAGTTGTGAAGGAAAACAGTGTTCGTGCGGCAGCTGTATCAACATAATCTGTTTATGTGATTTCACTTCTGTTATGTGCTATCTAATTATTTCTTTTTGATTTACTCTTGACTGTGTGTTTCCTCTTAGATAGCTTGTAGTAAGTGTACTGTTGTGTCCATGGAAGGGTACTGAAACCATTTGTGTGTATGAATAAAAGCTTTAAATCAAAAGTTGTCAAGTTGTCTTTGTTTAATTTTGTTTTATTTCAAGACTGATTTATAAAATATTAGCTTTTTTTTTGTTTGTTTTGTAGTACATCCCTCATCAATTTGGGATCTGATAACTCATCGCTTAGGGAACTCTATCCACCAAAAGCAGGAGGCAAAAGATATTGTTTCTTTAACCTGTGTAGCCAAGACTGTTACAAGGTGTTAATCTTCAGGAAATATTTTTTGTCGCTATTTCAAGTATTGATGCAAAACTTTTAACCTGAGTGCTCGGTCTGTCTTACCATCTGCCTTTTCTTTGTACCATGTGTGTTTCCTACCTTACTTTCTCTCCTTCCCTCTTTCAATCCTAAGGAAGTAAAATAAAAACAATGTTGGCTCTGCAAACAGCCTTATGCTTCCAGTGTTGTGAGAATTGAAATTTCTTGGACCATCAGTTGCTTTGCTGTTTAAAGGAATTTGCTTTGTCATCAAAAAACATAATTACAATATCAATATATATGTGACTGGCTGCCTACATTGATGATTCTAACTGCTGCTAACCAAATCGGGAAAGGTTCTGAAACTGCTTTTTGATTTTCACAAAGCATTCAGCTGAGGCTGTTACTTTTCCAACTTGATGGGGAAAAAGATAAATCTGTAGATTTTATTGTTGTTTCTGTCACCTTCGTTCTGTTGTTAATCTCTCCCTATGAAAAGCTGGTCTTCCAATAATGTTTGGAAAAACTTAGCAATAAAAATTTAAGGAAAATACAATCTTTTCCTTTTTCTGTTCTATTCATATAGAAAAAAGACTAAAATGATTTCTCATTTACCATGTTGAATATCCTCTTGATGAATTAGAGGAGTATTTGCACTGAATGATCAGGCTATGTATACCTCTCTAATGTGCATAAGATTTTAAATTAGGGAATAAAATGTATTAATTTCTGCTATAGAGGCAGAAGCTCCTAGCATTTCTAGCTTAAAAATGAAAATACTTAGAGGTATCTAAGAAAATGAGCATATACTTAAATTATTTTGGTAGAGTATTAGTACTGCATCCAGCTCTGGGGCCCCCACCATAAGAAAGACCTGTTGGAGCAAGTCCAGGGGAGGGCGACGAAGATGATCAGAGGGCTGGAGCATCTCTCCTGTGAAGACAGCTGGTGTTGTTCAGACTGGAGAAGAGAAGGCTGTGGGGAGACTTTATAGCAGCCTTCCACTACTTAAAGGGGGCCTACAGGAACGATGGGGAGGGACTCTTTATCAGGGAGTGTAGTGATAGGACAAGGGGTAGCAGTTTTAAATTGAGAGAGGGTAGATTTAGATTACATATCAGGAAGAAATTCGTTACTGTGAGGGTAGTGAGACACTGGAACAGGTTGCCCAGGGAAGTTGTTGAGGCCCCATCCCTGGAAGTGTTCAAGGCTGGGCTGGATGGGGTTTTGAGCAACCTGGTCTAGTGGAAGGTATCCCTGATTATGGCAGGGGGCTTGGAACTAGATGATCTTCAAGGTCGCTTCCAACCCAAAGCATTCTATGATTTGTTCATAAGTCATTAACTTCAGAAATGTCATAACATTTGAGAGAAAACAGATATATAGCTAGTTATTTCTGGGGCTTCAATCCTTTCGAATAAAAGAGAAGGACACCCTCCACTCCCAGTTACTCATACATGTTTGAAGTTAAAACTGATTTTTGGCCAAAAAATGCATTTTGGGTATGCTGTTTTCTTTAAAAGAAGACTGAGGTTTCTAGTAGTAAAGTGGTAGGTGTAAAAGGAAAACCCAAACTTTGTAAGAATTAGAAAAAAACCAACAAAACATCCCCCTTCCCCAAACCACAACATTAGTTAACTTTTAATCATGGTGAAACTAATACTGAGATTTTTCTAAGCAAGTTTTTGTCCTTGAACTGAATTATGATGCTACTAGCACCATAGCTGTCTGGAAATATCTGGAGCAGAAGAGCAATTAGACCTGCTTTTATTTTTTGTCCTCATATGTAGAAAGTACATGTGCTTGGCAGATAAAGGTAGCTGTAAGAGAATCAGAGTATCAAGTGAAATTTTCTTATGCATTATCACATTACTGATAATAACCACCTCCTTGCTTTTGAATTATTGAGCCTCTGGAGTGCTTAAAAGGAATGGTTCCCAGTTTGGGAATTAAAACCTTCAAATGGCGTATTTTACCTTGGTTAAGAATTTTATCCTAATCATGTAAGTAAGAATATCATGTATCAACAGGAATCTATATTAATAGAATGTATTATTTCAGCACATTTGAAGCCTGGAATAACATTGCGAGTTCCTGTGGTCACAAAAGTTGGTCAGCTGGCCTTTAAATTGAATGCTTTGAAATTTGTGTTAAGCGCTATGCGTGTTTAGCCATTCCAAGGCTAGTCTGAGCAGCAGTAACTTCGTATTCTCTTTTTTAAAAAATTTTTATGCTTGACTTTTCAAAGACTACATACTTTGGTTATGCTTTAATTGGCACAACCTTTAGGTTTTTGCCTATTTCTTAGTAAAACCAGGGTTTTTTATGTGTTTTTATGCCCTAGTGTCATAAGCTGTAAATAAATTTCTGCTGTTGTAGCAAGCTTGCACTTCTTGTAGTGGTTGCTTTTTCCCTTATGCCTTCATTATATCATAAAGAAAACAATAATAAAATTAACTTCTGTCCTGCTTAACTGTAAGTCATAATTTAAATATCGTTGTAGAATGGTGAGGGAGGAAGGTAATGAATTTCTGATCTAACATTCTAAATCATCCAGGAGTGCATTTATTTAGATTTTATATGCTGAATTAATTAAAAACAAAACAACAACAACAAACCCCAACATCCCAAAAACCTTACAACCCAAAAACCCCATACCTTGTGTTTGACTTTTTCCTTGACACTGTTCTTATGCAGCCTGGCAGGGCTACTGTTTGTTTTTGTTTTGTTGGGTTTTTTTGGTGGTTGGGGTTTTTTTTGTTTTCTTTGCAGCTTAAAAGAAGTTCCCAGTTGAAATTTTTCTTACTTCTTGTTTAAACATATGCAATCAGTAGTTAGTTACTACATCAGTTTCTTCCTGGCCCGTGTTTTTGTGGCTTATGCCATCATGCAATGGCCTAAATGTATCCTAAAGAGTTTATTTTTTCATAGTGTTAAAGTAAAAGAATCTTTGTATAAATAGAACCAGAGCAGCTTATGTATGTACCCCTCTTTCCCTGCACTAATATTTGTGAGCATAGGTAGCATGCCATCACAGGTTCTCATGCGGCAGGCTGTGTAATATAGACTGTGCTATATACATCTCCTATTTGATAAGAATATATCAAGACTGATAATACAAGACTGGGAAACTTCATACTTATTATTGTGTCAGTTATTTTGAGCAGCTTGCTACGCTGTGAAGGAGCACTGTGCTAGGAGAGTAAACAGTGAGAGTTGTCATATATTGTCATTTTATAACTTGTGAAATTTATTTTTTTGGGGGGAAAGATGATTGTTGTTCTAGCTGGTCTTTCTTTTTCTATTTTAGGGGGTTTGTGGTTACTCTTTTATTTGGAAAAAGCAACTCGGAAAAATACCTTGAGCAGTGTGAACATTCGTTTCTTCCTTGTACATCAGTTGGGATCCCTAAGGTAAGGAAAGTTTACTGGTCTTAACTTCTAGATCAGATTTTATAACTTTGAAAATTAGAATAGCGCTAATAATAACTTTTAATCTAAGAATTGTACCCTTTTCCTAAGGTGAAAAAGCCTTCTTTTATGTTTTGAGTCAGCTGCAAGATTTTTCCTTTTTGAAATACGAGCTTTTTAAGCATTTATGGAAAGTTTGTTTCAAGTATTGTTCCTGGCTTCATTATGAGAAATTAGTAAGATGTAACTGGCTAATATTATCTGTGAGGGAATTACTAAACCATTCTTTCTAGACTACTTGTGTGTGTTGTTTTTTTTGGGGGGGTAGTGGTGCCTCCTTCTTGCTTTTTCTTGCACAGTTGTCATGACTATTTAGGATTCTTCCTTCACTGGATCTGTGTTCTCTCCAGCTGTGATTCTTTTGTTTGTTTGTGGTCTGAAAGTTGCTTGTCTAACTGAGAAGATTAAACTGTTAATAAAGTCTAGACTTACAGTAATTCAGGGATGTAGAAGTTATCTTTGACTGTCTTTAAGACCAAGCAAAAATCTTGGAAATGCATACATAGATATGGAGCAGCAGTGGAATCCCCTTTTCAACTCTCTTCTTTTTTTCTTAATTATTAATGGACACATCATTTTGGTTGATGGACCTAAATGCAGGGTTCCAAATTAGATAAATCTGCATCTGTTTAGTACAGAAGAAATGCTTAATAGCCAAGAGGTAGAATTTATAAGAATTCCTGGTTTATGAACCAGTATGTCTTGGCAGCTCAGAAGTTTAGAAATATCTTGCACTCATCAGAACAGAGAAAACACTTTAGTCCAAAGATTATTAGTATACGTTATATTTAATCTTGTGACTGTTTTGACTGAAACATCCTGCCCTTTCTTAGCTGTCAGGTCACACTTCATGTTATCTGTGAAAGCCGGGAGAGTGGTTCAACTTTCTTATCAGTAGCACGTAGAAATAAAAGTATTTTGTGATTCAGCAGTATGTGTTCTAATTACAAAACTTTTTGTGTGCCTGGTAAGTCGTCTTTTCACTTAAGTCTTTGAATCTGTTGAGATAAATCAGGAACTTAAGTATATTGTAAACTGTAAAGTGACATCACTGGTCCAAATGAAAAATACAAAGTTTAAAGCTGAAAAAGGGCAAGTCAGCAATCAATTCATGATTCTGTTCCATTAATGAAACCTCATTTTAGGGGACTAAGGTTCTTGGTGCCATATATATTGGTGCAATATATACATCGGTGCTATAAGCTCAGTGCTTATATTATATTGATTGTGGAGTGTTGCTTATGTCCCGTGTTTCGAGAGCAGATTTACAAGAAGTTTTTCTATCTTTTAAATTTCCTCTACATCATTGAAACTTCTTTTACATTGATGCTGCTTCTTTGAGCTCAGTACATATGTATGCTCTGGTTGCTTTATAAAAGAATAAAATGTTGTGGGATTTTTTTTTGTGTGTAATCTTGCAAATTCAGTAGTTTGACTTCTGAGTTGAGCGTGGATTGTTGCCACATCGCTTTTCTCAACTGGCTTGTCTTGACTAACCTTTGGATTTAAGTTTTGTTGTACAAAGGCGTTTATTTTTAGCTGGCTTACCAAATGCTGTTTGAAGTTGTTCTTCAACTAAAATCTGTTTGTCTTCTACAATAGTATTTTGTATTTCTTTTTTGCCACTGTATTAAAATAGCATTAGCTAGTTTAGCAGAGCTTTTCAGTAGCAGTGCAAGAAGAGATGAATCCTAACCAAAAAGAAATGTGTGGTTTGCTTGGGATTCCTATTTGCCATTTGTGTATTAAATTTCTGCTGACTTATCCTTATTGGAAAGTAGTATTTTTAACTTGAAATTGTTTTCATGTTTAAAACCATTGTGGCCCTAAGTGGTCTTGAATGATGAATGTTCTTTCAAGTGGCAAGTGCATAGGTTATGCTTCTTCCGTGAACCAAGTACAAACTGAATTTACCTCAGTATTAAATTCATTTGTGATACTATATTTTAAGTAATCTGATGATATAGGTTCTTTATAAGAAGCTCTATTCCCCAAAGTCAGTCAGAGTTTTATCGATTGTTTTGAGGGTTTTTTGTTGTTTGGGGATTGTTTTTCTAGGCTAAGATGAATGTTCAAATACTTGATTTTTAAAGAAATAAGTTAGAATTCAGGGCACCAAAATTGTGGATGGAAATAATGTACCAGTTACAACATAGGACTTAGTGCAGATAGGTTTCCTTGGGTGCCACTTATTATACTTATTAGTGAATTTATAATGAATGCCTCACATTAAGGAGAAATATAAGTAAGTTTAAGGGAAGATTATTTACTTTTCTGGATTTTTTTTTGTTTGTTTGCATATATGCAGGGAGATTTAAAGGTTAGGATTAGACTTGCTTTTCCTTTTGCAAGTCTTCTATATAACTCAGGAACGTACTTGATGATGTCATAATGTGCAGGCTCTGTAAGATACACAATTGCCTGCAGGTTTACATTAAAATAATGTTGAATGAAAGGAAAGTTTAGAGACTTCTGAACTGTTAACTGGAATGCCATTTTCAATAAAAACTATAGATTCTGTCCAAATTTACAAGAAGTGTGGAATGTCCAGTTATTATCATAATTGATGTCTCTTATGCTTCATTCAAAAGACAAGGAGTTTCTGTAGGACAGTTTTCTTCATGTGAGTTGGGTCCGTCCTTTAAGTCCGTCTTCTAAGTCAGTGTCAAGAAGGCCCAGCTTAAAACCGGCAGTGCTTTCCAAGGGAGAACTGTTGTCAGCTGTTGAAGCTGCAGTGAAATAAAAGCAGATATTCTCAATTTTAGATGTGTTCAGACATATAAAAATCAAGTGAAATTATACTGCATGTACATAAACATTTCACTGGAGAGAAAAGACCATGAAAGAATGGTCTAACCTTGTAGTTGGCTCTGCTTTGAGCAGGAGGTTGGATAAGATGAATTCCTGAAGTCCAGACCCAAAACTTGAAACCTGTAAGCCTATGAACATTCAGATTTTTACCACATAACCTTGCGTATTCTCTGTGTATCCCTCTCTCTCTTTCTTCCGGCTGCTGCTTGTTTTGCTGCTGCTTTTTCTTCTTTGTTTTCCAAATGTGGCTTTATGCATGCAGTCCTCAAACTTCAAAACTCTTTTAACAATTTTGTTTAGCAATTTGAATTGTGCTGTGCTTAGTAAAAATATTTAATCATTCTATTCTGTATTTTTTCTGTATTTTTGACACTGTCAAGACAAAAATATTCTCCGAATTCATTACTATATAGCTGGAGTGTGGTTAGAATATGAGTCAACTTTATTCATATTAAAGTAGCGTTGAACTGTTCCCTTGTCTTGAAAGTTAAAAAATATATTTTGCAACAAAATACTTTTGTGTTGTGATGTAGAGTTGTTTAAGGAGGAGGAGGAATGTTTTCTGGCCTCAGGTGTTCACTGTCATTCACTGTTTTTCACTGGTTTGAATGAGAGATACTTAGGGAGAGTCATGTAGAATAGAAACACTGGACATATGGTTTATAATTGTTTTAATTCATGTTTTTTGGTAGTTCTTCTATGTTTCCGATACAGTAATCACTTTCTAGACCAAAGAACGTAATTTGGATTTTTTTTAACAATAGTGTAGGTTGTTGGGTTGTTATTTCTGTGAAAATAAAGGGGTTTATTGCAGATTTCATCTTAAGTTTGTAGAAAGATGTGTTAGTCGTCTCAGAGAAGCACTGACAATGGGTGTTCTTTTTCAGTATGTCACTTGCCAAAAGTCAGCTCTGATGAAGTCATTCTTGGAGTTTACTGTTCTGAGTTGCAAGTCCTTCTGTAAAATAATTTTTTACTCCTCATCAATTACTTTTTAAAGACTCATCTGTCAAGTAGTGATGGTACAAAAGAGTAATTTGTCTTCTGATATATATAATAAACTAAGATGGATAAAGAAACGGGGAAAAAAAACCCCACAACTGAACAATTACCTGCCTGAGGTTGCACAGGAAGTTCATAATCAAGTATGGAACTGCAGTCTTACCCACAAACTATCTTGTGCTGCTGTCGTGTGTTCCCCCTCCCTCCTTTTGTAACTATTTGAGTTTTATTTCCTTCTGATCTAGTATTTTAGTAAACTTCTTCCATTACAGTAAGCAAGAAGTAGGTTTTCAGGTTAGTTCCTCACCATTGTTTACTACATAGTGAAAAATACAGATATTATTGTTGCCTAGAGAGGTTGTATGTGCCCCACCCCTGGAAACATTCAAGGTCAGGTTGGACGGGGCTCTGAGCAACCTGGTCTAGTTGAAGATGTCCCTGCCCATTGCAGGGTGGGTTGAACTAGATGACCTTTAATGGTCCCTTCCAACCCAAACCATTTTATGATTCTGTGATTAGATCTTACCTACCCTATAAATTGTAATTATAGGGGAAATGTTGTATAAAGTCATTACTGGAAGTATACATATGTCATAAACAGTTGATTTTTAACTATAGCTAAAACCTGCAAAGTCACATTTCCTAATCTCTTTCAAGTGCATAGAAGAAATGAAACGTGAAGCCAGACCTATTAAGATTGACAGAAGACTGACAGGTGCGAATATAATTGATGAGCCTTTGCAACAGGTAAGTTCTAACCAGGACTATTTAACCTATTTTTATTTTTGCAAGTATTGACTATGTAATTTCTAAGTAGTTGAGAGACAAATAGAAGTTTAGAAATTTTATCATATTTGAGAGTGGGAAGTGAAAAAATATTGAGGATGGGCCAGGATATTGGGCAATATTCAAGTCTGTTTTCGGTATGTTATAGTTTCTCAGCATAGCGGTGATGAATCAATGTAAACCATTATGAAAAAGAGGTTTCAGTACGTGATTGTATTGTTTCACTCACAATTTCATAATGGTAAGGGAGTATGGTTCACTATGTTAACCTTTCAAGACGACTGCTGTTGCATTATCAGGCACAAAAAGCCGGTTTACATTTTATTGTCTTTTGTTCATTAGTTCGTCTTTATTTTTTACTTTCCAATTTCAGGTAATACAGTTTTCCCTGAGAGACTATGTACAGTATTGGTATTACACACTAAGTGATGATGAATCGTTTCTTCTGGAAATCAGGCAGGCTCTTCAGTATGCACTTGTTCAGTTTTCTGCCAGGTAAGATTATTTGTATTTACATCAGTACACTGTCTGAAAAAGGGGACAGATACCTCTGTGGGTTGTATGGCAGTAGATAAATGATTAAGTTTATCTGTTTGCATAGTTCAGTGCATTTTTACAGAAAGGACATGTAAAATTTTAAGATCATAATCTGAGAACTACAGAATTTTGCTAATCCCTTAAGGAATGAGTGGAGATGATGTTTGTAGTCATGGTCTTTTGCAAAATGACCTTTTCAAAATTTAGATTAATGGCTAAAATTACCGAATAGCTTTTTTTTTTTTCCAATTTAAGCATTAAGTTACATGAATCATCACCTATTTATATGCAGGTCTGTTTCATATAAACAGCAGGGCTGTTCCCAAGGTTAGTCAATTTGAAAGCCTTTAATTCAAATATCTGTATCAGCTTAGATAACTTTCAATAGTGGTATTGCTCTTCGATATGTAAGAACAATGAGGTTTTTTTGAAGGAAAGGTTATCTGGAAAGTGAAATAATATGTCACATACGTAAATCTTTTCTAAAATTAGGTTTGATTCAGAACAAAATGGATAGTTGATTAATTGTCCCATGTTTTTTCTGCTGTTGCCTAATCAAGTAGCAGTAAGTCAGGGAACTTGTCTGGGAAATTATTTATCTTCTTTAGTATGGCTGATTTCTCAGCCCAGGTACTGCATGCCTTTATATCCGTCTGCTTCTTTGTTAAGAAATGATTTCAGGTATTCATCCCACTGTGCTGATTGCTATCCATTTTCTATTCAGAAGAGGTTGTGGGTCACCTAAATATAATAAAAAACTTAGCAATTTTGAGGTGTTGTTATTCCCTCCCTCTGTTGACTTGAAAAGGTAGGTCAGTGTGCTTTTCTGGAAAGAAAGGTCAAAGATGGAAAGCTAGGTTTAATGCTAGGAAAAATTCATTATAATAAAATCTGATTGATTTTGCAGTAATGGAGATCCTAGTAAACAGTGTTGGAAGTAGTGAAAACTAGGCTAAATATAGCTGTACATTACAGCAAGCAATCCTGTGCTTACATGAAATGGATCTGGCTACCCAACCTCAATGTTTTTGTCTATTTGGCAAAGTTACTTCATTGAACAGTATCAAGCACTGAGTTTGTGTTAAAGCAGGCCAAGTTATAGTAAACTTTTTTTTTCCAGAGTACTGTAGGTCTTAAAAAATAGCCAGCACTCCTGTGCAGTTGTGTTCTGTCCAAATCGTATCAGTTTAGCAGGGAGCAGCAGTTGTTTGTTATTATTAAGAGGAAATGATCTAGGGCATTTATCATGACTGCAGTTGGATATAGCTGTAGAAGTCTTAGATTAGTACCGTCATCTCTAATTTCTTATATCCTGTTAGCTTCTGGAGAGAATCAGTACAGTGGGATTTTTTTTTTTTCCTTGAGTTGCATGTTTGGAAGAATGATGTAAAGCTGCCACCTAGTGGTTTTGTGTGGTTTGTTGATTGTGCCGGTGGTGGATCTGGATTATTGCTGGTTTTGGTTGACTGCCTTTTGAGACAGCTCTGCTTCTTATTTCCACATCTAGATTTTGCAGTAGGCTTCTCTTCCAGAGTTCCTTATCTCTTTCTCCTCTTTTGAGAGAAGAAAGAGCAGGTGAGAGAATAAACACAGAAAAAGAAGTGTTGTAGAAGGATTCTGCTATAACAAAGTCAGTGTCTGAAAGAATTCAGGTAGTGGAATACTTAATGCAGAGTAAAAGCCACCACTAACATCCAGCTTGTTAAACCTATAACTCACAAGTTCCTTTTTAGTTTGGCTAGTAAGGCCATCACAAGAATATCTCTGCATCTTGTTCATACCACTAATGAAGTGGTTTTATGCAAATTAACAGTGACTATTTTCTGACGCAAATCTATGTGCATTGCTGGAGATTCACAGTAGCTATCTCTCATATAAGCTGTGGAATCAATTGTTGATAATACGAGGTTGCTTGTAGTTTCAAATGAAACGCGTGTTTTCTCACTCATGCGTATACTGCAAATTCAGAAGAAAATTATTTTGTTTCAGTGTCTTCCAAAATGATAGAAAGTATGGCCAGAGAAGACTGAGGGAGTATTTTAGTTTTAGTTTGTAGATGTTCGTAGGCTGTTCGTATCAGGGTTTTTCACAGATATTTGACAATACCATGAATCAGAACACTGTTTCCACGTATTAATGTTGACCTTAAAGTAAATCAAGCATAAATATTAATGTGTGAGAGTGGTGTTTTACATTATTTTATTTGTTTCCAGTGAGTCTTTGCTTTTCCATGTTTGCTATCAGTGTGTCTCTTGGCAGGGATGAAGAAGAAATAGAAATTTATTATTGTTCTCTGTGTTCAGGATAAAATAATTAAATTTCATGGATGCCCTTTTCTTGTAGGTCAAAGGAAACAGACTGGCAGCCTTATTTCACTACACGACTTGTTGATGACTTTGGCACTCATCTTCGAGTTTTCAGAAAAGCTCAGCAAAGAATAGCAGAGAAAGGTGATCAGATGAAAGGTAATGTACTGATTTAAATATTTTTTTCTTTGAATGTGAGTAGGCGGGTATCTTATATGTGTGAAATATAGCTAGCTTTATTTTATAATTTAGATTTACTCTCAAGTTTATGATCTTTACAAAAAAGTATGTTTCTTTTTATTTTCTTTTGTATAGACCAAGCTGAGGAACTTGTAGATACGTTCTTTGAGGTTGAAGTTGAAATGGAAAAAGAAGTCTGTCGTGATCTAGTCTGCACTTCTCCCAAAGATGAAGAAGGTGTCTCAATATTATCTCCTGAAGTTATTTTAGTGTAGCAGACTAAATGAAAATATTAACAATTGGGTTGACAGTATGAAATACACTGAAATCTTGGCATGTGACTTTCAAAGCTATACTGTAATTACGTACATATGAGCTATACCTCTTTTCATTGCAAGAATTTTAGGGTAGAAATATGTTTTCTGGGAGGCAGGGGATGGCTTTGCAGATTGTTACTGATTTTTGTTAAGAGCTGCCTTCCTTATTGCCATTCCATAGTCTTCATTTAAAAAAATCAGTTTATCTTTTTTGGAAAAGTGTGAAGGAGGGGAATAAAACCCTGTGTATGTTAAATAAAGAAAAAATGTTGGAGTAAGTTTTTTGGTTCTTGGAATTTGGCTTTCTTTTGTTTTGGTTTTGAGACTCTAGATCTGTCTCAGGTTTACATCAGTGCTGCTTTTCTTCAGTCTGAAAGGTGTTACTGTGATGCTTGAACTGTAAGAATATATATGACTATATTTTAATTTTATTTTAAGGATTTATTCGTTAGTTTGTATGATGTCAGGTAAGATGGAAAATAACATAATATAAAATTGTGCTGAGAGTATTTTTGGTTTTGTTTTTTTCTCCCTCCCTAGGATTCCTAAGGGATCTATGTGAGGTTTTACTGTATATATTGCTACCTCCTGGAGACTTCCAGAACAAGATCATGCGATACTTTGTCAGGGTAAGTACAGACCCTAAAAGCCATTGCAATTCTTTGGTTTAATGCCATCAGAAATTTTAGGTCTGAGCTGCTCTTCCTATTTTATAAAATTTATCTAATTTAATATTAGGTTATTTTAAATACAGTACAACTTTGAAAAGTATTTAATAGTAGAGAACAGTTTGTGTGAAATGTTTTTGAAATTTCTTTTTGGTCTAGCAACATTAGAAAAGCATGATAAAATGGGTGTTGTTTTTCTTGAGATAGTAACTTCTGATGTTAAGTGGAAGGAAATGTGCTAGTGCCTACTGAATTTTTTCTGTAATTACACATTTTTTATTTAGCCTCTACACAGTGATTTTTAAATTGTTGTAATTATATTAGCTTTATGAATAAATGTATAAAAATGATTTATTATATTTTGTTTTTCAGGAAATCCTCTCCCGAGGAATTCTTCTTCCATTAATAAACCAGCTCAGTGATCCTGATTATATTAATCAGTATGTCATATGGATGGTAAGATTTATAATGTTTACAATGAATGATAATTCCCGAATATGTTTATATAAAGCTTTTTACTTGTGTTTCCTGTAATCGTGGCAGACGGTATATGGTAGAAAATATAACAGTGGATATATTGACAGAGATATGGAACTTATGGCTGCTGTACTAATTAGTTTCTGTATATACACACACATACATACATATACACACTCTATCTGTATTATACCTAATCTGTGTTGTGGTGGTTTGGCAAAAGTGGTCCGACTGAGGACAGATGTGTGGCAAAGTGTAAAGTTGAGTCCTCTGACTGTTTTCCTTAGCTGTTCAGGAATTATGGCAGTAACCTTGGAAGCTTTTTTCCTTGACTCTTTTTTTCAGTATGTCCTTTAAAGCATAAGAGATTTTTAAACTTTTTTTTGCCTCTGCTAAGGAATTTCAGGGTGGGTTTTTTTAAGGATATTTGTGGTAACCCTTAATAATTTAACTGAATGGGAAGAAACAAAGTCTTTACTTCCATATCTCTCTAATGCACCTGCAAAAAACCCCCAAAATACTTATAAGGAAATATGCATAGTAAAACTAACATAAAGAGAATATTCACACTTTACTTAAAGTTACTGACTTTTTTTTGCAAAGCAAATTCTAACTTACTTGTAGAGTTTATCCTTTGTAGCTCATGAGTCAAGGTTTATTTTTTTTGTTTCCCCACGTTCTCTCTTCATTTATCCATATATTTTAGTCTTAGAATGTGCATTCAAGTACTAAGCTGAAAACACCCTCAGAGTTCACAGTAAAAATTCTTACATATGGAGTAAGAATTCAAGTGTACATGTACAATGTTTCCTTCACTCCAGCCACCTCCATTTATCTAAAGTTTGCACTCTGCTTTTCTTACAGGAACCTAGCTTTAATATGAAAAAATACTGCTGCTCATATGGACCAAGCTTTTCAGTTTTTGTTTCCCCTTTCCTCCTACGCGTGTTCTTTATTTGTAACTTGGCCTCATTCTTTATTTACTGAGCACTGCCCCCGGCTGCATCCAAAGATAGAATTCTGTGGTTTTTATAAAGCTTTCCGTTATGATGGTGATGTCCCAAATATTAATTTTCATAATCGCTTTCTGAGATGAGGATGTAAATGTGCTGGGAGAAAGATAAGGAAGAATAAATGCTTTCAAAAGTTTAATACAAGTCTTACGAAATGAAGATCGTTGCAGAAATTAAGGTCAGAAGTAGAGATGACTCAAATTCTTGTTGCTTTTGGAACCTTTGACATAAAATCAGATTTGAACAAAAAATCTCGATTTCTGAAAGCGAGAAGTTTAATTCCATGTTTCTAGGCACACCTTACTTAGTTCGATACTGATTCTCTTGCAATAAAATGTAAAGCTTCAATATAAAATTAGAAGTTAATCCAAACTTGTCTCTTTACTGTGAAATTCACATATTTACAAAATGTTTGAAGTTCAAGTATTGTTTGTACTATTACTTTTTTAAAAGCAGATTTCTAGGAAGATTTTCCATTAATTTTGGTCAAAGGTATCCATCCACTCTTCTCATTCTCTCGGCTCGTGCAGCTCATGTCAGTGCACTTCTGTGGTACAGACCAAGTATTACATTTCCATATCAAAGTGAGCGTTTAAGAAGGATGTGGGTGAAGTGACTTTTTTTGGTTTGAGATGGTAAAGAAAGACAGCATTAGAATTCAACCCTCTGCACCTGCACGCACATGCTGTAAAGCTGCCAACCTTCCCCTCATCTCCGTGCTGCATTCACAACACAGTTTTCAGTGATCTCAGCAGCGCAGCAGGCTTCCTTCACTTGCACAAATTCCTTTGATTCCCCAGGGCAGGTTCACCCTGTGCCAATACTGGAAAAAGAGTGTGTATTGAAATAGCTTAATAGTATTTACAAGGGTATCTGAATTAGGGTTTTAGAGAGAATATTAATTTAGTCATTTCCTATTTTTCCCCAGTAGGTTAAGGTTACATTGTAGAATGTTTTAATTCTTTTTGTAATTCTGTATCTTAAGAAGCTGTTACCTTGAGAGCATGTACACTTGCAAAGGACCTTGGCAAAGCTGAAACCTCTTCAGTGGTCTCACCGGTTTCTGCCAACTTAGCTAAGGAGATGGGCTATAGCATAAGACTTATAGAATTGTCTAGGTTGGAAGGGACCTTTAAGATCATCAAGTCCAACCATCAACCTAACACTGCCAAAACCACCACTAAACTGTGTCCCTAAGCACCATGTCCACCTGTCTTTTAAATACCTCCAGGGATGGTTATTCCACCGCTTCCCTGGGCAGCCTATTCCAATTCTTAACAACCCTTTCTGTGAAGAACATTTTCCAAATATACATCCTAAACCTCCCCTGGTGTAACTTGAGGCCGTTTCCTCCTGTCCTATCTCTTGGGACAAGACAGACAGGGGAGAAGAGACAGACCCACACCTCACTACAGCCTCTTTTCAGGCAGTTGTAGAGAGCAATAATGTCTCCACTCAGCCTCATTTTCTCCAGGCTAAACAACCCCGGTTCCCTCAGCCACTCCTCATAAGGCTTGTTCTCCAGACCCCTCACCGGCTTCATTGCCCTTCTCTGAACACGCTCCAGAGAAGGTTGATTGGGGTTTGGACAAGATCTTCATTAAGGAGGTTGATGCACTTTCCAGGTGTCTTTGTACTTCTTGAAAACAGAAAATGATGGTGTGAAATAGGTTTTGACTGTATGCGTGCGTCCTCTTTCTGGGTCCATGTAAAATTTTAGTATCGAAAGAAAGGTTTAGAAGCATCAAAGTGTTTTCACAATGCCACTTTGCAGTGCTGTATCAAAATAATTCATGTAATGAAAAATCAAGTAATGTGCTTTTACCTGTTTTGCATTATTCGCACTGTAAAACTTTCTGTTTCAGATTCGTGATTCCAACTGTAACTATGAGGCCTTTATGAATATTATTAAATTAAGTGATAATATCGGAGAGTTGGAAGCAGTGAAAGATAAAGCAAGTGAAGAACTGCAATATCTTCGATCTCTAGATACAGCGGGAGATGGTTAGTGCTGTATTGTTTTAAAAAATATGAAATGCTTTTACCAGCATGATCTCTGAAGAATATATATAAGCATAGTATAAAGTATTTTGTTATTTAAAAAATAAATAAATTATATACCAAGTGTTATAACTTAAAACTTCATATGTGGATTTTTTTAAAAAAATCCATAGACTAATTGGTTAGGTATGTGTACTTCTACTGAATTGAAACTTGCCTGACGGGTGGTTCTGAATTTCAGTAATGCTTCAGGTATTAATGGGTGGTCAGTTAACAGTTAATCTGAAAAAGGAAAGAGAAAAATATTTCTTACTGTTCACTTCCATCAGTAAGGTATTAAAACTGAAAAAACCCTTCTTTACAAAGCTGATGTGTTTTATATGTGGTATGTCACTTTTTGTATGATATTTTTAGAACATTTCAGAACAAGAATTTATTTACTCTTATGCATCACTTAATCCTCTTTGTTTTTGTTTTCAGATATCAACACTATAAAAAATCAAATAAACAGTTTATTATATGTTATTAAAGTATGTGATTCAAGAATTCAGAGGTTGCAGTCAGGAAAAGTAAGTGTTTTAGAATTTTCTTAAGTTCTGAAAGAGTGAAGTTGCAAATGACTTACTAGTTTGGTCTAGCTTGTTAATTCTTGCATTTTGAAACGCAACTTGAAGTATCCAGTTCTAGGAATGAATTATACAAGTGAAGTTAGTCTTATATTTGCAGTTTAAGTATGGAAAGAATTTCTGAAGGTTCACATATTTCGAGTTTTTTGGATTCTGACTTCAGCAGTTTAGGTATGTCAGTACATCTTAAAACTATTCTTACCTTCTCAGTACAAGAGTTAAACCCAAATGTTACAAAGATGCAAAGCATCTTTGTGTTTATACACCTAGATTCAGTTCTGTTTTGCTGTTCGACGGCATACCTTGTGCTCCTCAAACTTAGTCTTTGGCAAAGATCTCTTTTTCTTGTTGATAATGGTACCACTTGCTGATTATTTTGTAATGCCTTGTAGGCTCCATGTATTGCCTTTTGTCAGACATGTTTACCTCTAGTTCAACGAAAAGCCTAAGGCGAACTGGATGTTAAATTTTAGAACCTCATGTTGTTCTTTTTTCTTGTTTTATATTTCGTTTTGTGTTTTAAGGCTGACAGAGCCTGTGCATAATGACTGTTAAAATGTTTTAATATTATATAGCTGGATCCGAAAGCATTACTGTAATACCAAGAAATGTCATATTAACAGAAGAAATTTGGGCAGAGATGAATTTAAGTTGTGGTGACCTGCACCCCATTGAATTCTGAAATTAGTTCATCCTGTTAAATCATTTTCATGATGCTGTCACTGTTGGTGAGGGATTTGGTGTTAATTTGACCTGTATAGAATTACATAAATGGCAGTGTTAAAAGCCAGCTTCCCATGTAGCAGAAATCATCTATGTTGAAGGCAAATAGTTATGCGACTATGACTTTATGATCTAGATCTTCACTTACTAGTGATTGTGAAAATAACTAACCATTGAGAAAGCTGCACTATTATCTGTAATGTAAATTATTTTTTATTACGTCTGCTTTGTGGTAAGCAGGAGTTTTAAAAGCTAATTTAAAATATAACACCTGTGAACACACTGAACTGTGTCTTACAGGAAATAGATACTGTGAAACTGGCAGCAAACTTTGGAAAACTTTGCACAGTCCCTCTGGACCATATTCTGGTAGACAATGTTGCACTACAATTTTTTATGGGTAAGTGTTCTTTTTTTTATTCATAAGGAATATGCTAACTCACGGGATTGTACACTTGAAATCACTGAATATAGGTGTCTCCTGAGGGCTAAATGTGTTTAAGCCCCTTGCCAGAGGGAACCAAAAGCTTTTTTGCAAATCAGTCCATAATTAACTGTTCAGAACACCGTACTCAGGACTTCCAAAAGCTTGTATCAAGCTTGTTTCAATACTGATCTCTCTGTAAGACTGTTCTTGCAATGTTTCTTGGTCTGTCACGTAACAGGTTCTGTTTAGAACAGAATCATTGCAAGAATTGCTTAGAGATTTATTACTGGAATTACTCTCAAACTTACTGCAATTTTTAGTCTTTCTTTTGCTGGTCTCACTGAAGCTAATCGAACTAATGACTATAGATGTTAGATTGAAATTTAAAGGATTACAAGGGTACTGAAGGTTGTCTATTTGAGAAGCTAAAGTACAGCAGTAATTTATGCACGGTTTTAGGTTTACCATATAATGAAGAAATTGATAGATAGATTAGTATAATTAATTTTTAGTACTTTCTAATGCTTGATTCTATTCTGTGAATTAATTGTGCTGCTGATGGTCATTATTAAGAATATTGATCAGTCTTGGTGGTGGTGATAGTCCTTTTGATACTGTAGATGCACATGATTTGTTAGAATTCCAGTTCGAACTTCTTCTCAATTTGTATTGTACTCCAAAAGCCTTATACATCCACACATTAATGATGGATTCACTTTTTAGATGTGCATTTTAGGATTCAGTCCTTAGTTCCTAGACTTTGCTCCCAATTTTGTTTACTGATTATCACCAGTGTGTATATAGTACTTCTTATTTTTTGAGTTTAGGTGATAAGTATTCCAGATGTATAACCAGATCCTGGAGTTCCATGTGGTTAACATCATAGAGAATTCTTATTCTAAGATGCTAAACAATAATTACGGTTGTGGGGTGACTGTTTTCTGTAGATTACATGCAGCAGACTGGTGGCCAAGCACATCTGTTTTTCTGGATGACAGTGGAAGGATACAGGGTTACGGCACAGCAACAGCTGGAGGTACTTCAAAGCCGGCAGAAAGATGGAAAACATCAGACTAATCAAACCAAGGGTCTATTAAGAGCAGCTGCATTTGGAGTTTATGAGCAATATTTATCAGAAAAGGTAGGAATAACATATTTCTGCATCGTTTAGAATTCTTTCTTTGTACAGATGCTTCTTTGGTAGTTATGGCTACATTAATATGAAATGGATGTGATGTAGCACCAATTTTCTGTAAGTTGGAGTTTAACCTATTACTTGTGTATCTTCTCTCTCCTTATGTCAAGCAGTAAGAAAATGTCTTCCTCTTTGTGGTTTTTTTTCCCCTCTTCATTTAAAAAGGCTCATACTGGCACTAACTGTCCTGTCAAATGCACTGAATGTGTTCCTCAGAAGCTGACTTCCTAGAATAGAGAAAAACTAGAGAAAATATGAAGACAGAATAAGAAATTCTGTCCCTTTGTATACTGTCCTTTCCCCTTCCTTTTTCCCTGCCCTCTGCTGCCCCTCCCCCGCCCCTGGAAGGAAATGTTTTCAAAAAGATGCAGCCCAATATTTGTACAAACTTGGATTAAAATTGGGCTGTCAAATGAAATAACTTCCTGTGCCTCTCTACAGTTGTCCGTATGAATTGCTAAAATATCACCGTTGGGTATCTTTCAATAGGCTAACCTTGAATGCTTCCTGTATACTTGTAATAAGTCTTCTGTGAAAGAAAACACTTGTCAACTTGCTTTAACAAAGTATTTTTGTTCTGAATTTGTGTATGCATAAAAATCACCTTTCAACTCACTCAAAAGCTTCCTTTAAATTATCCCTCAAATCTCTTGTAATGATAGAATAGTTTGGGTTGGAAGGGACCTTTAAAGGTCATCTAGTCCAACCCCCCTGCAATGAGCAGGGACATCTTCAACAAGATCAGGTTGCTCAGAGCCCTGTCCAACCTGACCTTGAACGTTTCCAGGGATGGGGCATCTACCACCTCTCTGGGTAACTTCTGCCAGTGTTTCACCAACCTCAGTGTAAAAAACTTCTTCCTTCCATCTAGTCTAAATCTTCCCTCTTTCAGTTTAAAGCTGTTACCCTTTGTCCTATCGCAACAGGCCCTGCTAAAAAGTTTGTCTCCATCTTTCTTATAAGCCCCTTTTAAGTACTGAAAGGACGCAATACGATCTCCCCGGAGCCTTCTCTTCTCCAGGCTGAATAACACCATCTCTCTCAGCCGGTCCTCATAGGAGAGGTGCTCTAGCCCTCTCATCATTTTTATGGCTCTCCTCTGGACCCAATCCAACAGGTCCATGTCTTTCTCATGCTGAGGGCTCCAGAGCTGGATGCAGTACTCCAGGTGAGGTCTCACCAGAGTGGAGCAGAGAGGCAGAATCACCTCCCTTGACCTGCTGACCATGTTTCTTTTGATGCAGCCCAGGGTACAGTTGGCTTTCTGGGCTGCAAGCACACATTGTCAGCTCATGTCCAGCTTTTCATCCACCAGTACCGCCAAGTCCTTGTCATCAGGGCTGCTCTCAATCCCTTCATCCCCCAGCCTGTATTGATACTGGTGGTTGCCCCGACCCAGGTGCAGGACCCTGCACTACCCTGCACTTGACTTTGTTGAACCTAATGAGGTTTACACAGGCTCATTTCTCAAACCTGTCCAGGTCTCTCTGCATGGCTTCCCATCCCTCAAGTGTGTAAACCGCACCACTCAGCTTGGTGTTATCTGCAAACTTGCACTCAATCCCACTATGTCATTGATGAAGATATTGAATAGTACTGGTCCCAATACTGGACCTCTGAGGGACACCACTCATCACTGATCTCCGTCTGGACATCGAGCTGTTGACCACTACCGTCTGGATGTGACCATCCAACCAATTAACTCCTCATCCACCAAACAGTCCACCCATCAAATCCATAGCTCTCCAAGTAATTTAGAGAAGAGGATGTTGTGGGGGACCGAGTCAAAGGCCTTACAGAAGTCCAGACAGATGACACCTGTAGCTCTTCCCGTGTCCACTTATGTAGTCACTCTATCGTAGAAGGCCACTAGGTTGGTCAGGCAGGACTGGCTCTTGGTGAAGCCATGCTGGCTGTCTTGAATCACCTCCCTGTCCTCCATGTGCCTTTGCATAGCTTCAAGGAGGATCTGTTCCATGATCTTCCCAGGCACAGAGGTTGGTAGTTCCCAGGGTCCTCCTTTCTCCCCTTTTTAAAAATGGGTGCAATGTTTCCCTTTTTCCCTTCACTGGGGACTTCACCTGACTGTCATGACTTTTCAAATACCATGGAGTGTGGCTTGGCAACTACATCAGCCAATTTCCTTGGATCTCTGGGATGCATCTTGTCAGGTCAGACTTAGTATGTTCAGGTTCCTCAGGTGGTCACAAACCTGATGTTCTCTTGCACTGGGAGGAACTTTGCTCTCCCAGTCCCTGTGTTGTGGTCCATCCACTCAGGAGGTGTGGGGAGAGAGGTTGCCAGTGAATACTGTGGCAAAAAAGTTGTTCAGTACCTCAGCCTTCTCCTTGTCCATTGTTACCAGTTTTCCAGTCTTGTTTATTGGGGGGAAACACCTTCTTTGACCTTCCTTTTCTGGCTGACATACTTGTAGAAGCGCTTCTTAATGTTCTTTGTGTCCCTTAGCAAGTTCGGTTCCAGCTGCACCTTGGCATTCCTGACCCTGTCCCTACACAACCAGACAGTGTCCTTATACTCTTTGCAGGATACCTGTCTCTGCTTCCACTGCCTGTTCATTTCCTTCTTGCCTTTTAGTTTGACCAGCAGGTCTTGACTCAGTCACGCAAGTCTCTTGCCTTCCTTTCTTGATTTCTCACACCTGGGGATTGAGAGCTCTTGCGCTGTGTGGAAAGCATACTTAAAGATCTGCCAGCTCTGTTCTGCTCCCTTGTCCCTGAGGACAGTTTCCCAGGGGGTCCTGTTGACGAACTCCTTGAAGAGCTGGAATTTTGCTTTCTTAAAATTCAGGGTCCTGACTTCACTCTTCACCTGACCCATATCCCTCAGGACTGCGAACTCCACCAGTGCATGATCACTGCAGCCCAAGCTGCCTCTAGTGTTGACATCACTGACTAGCTCATTTGCATTGGTGACCAACAGGTCCAGTATTGCATCCCTTCTGGTAGGGCTGTCTATTAGCTGTCGTAAGAAGTTATCCTCAGTGCACTCCAGGAGTCTCCTAGATTGCCTACAGGATGCTTCTCTTTCCGCATCGTTTCTTTCACTTTGTTTTTTCACCTCAATAGTCTGTCGACATGGTGGTCTAAAGACTGTGCAGAGGTTGCTCTGATGGGGTTTTGGGCTGACTGAATGCTCAGTTTGAAGTCAGAAGCCACCTACCACCGGAGCTATTCCAAAGCCGATGAACTCAGCTGTGCTTAATAGATCAAGTGAGCTATGATGGATCTGGTTCAGTGCTGGCTCGCTGTCTCTGTTACAGAAAAAGGGGAGAGTGTGTGAACTTGGGCCCCCATCTAAAAGAATGCCTAACGGGCAGTGGTTTGAAATATGTCATACCCAGGGAAGATGGGGAATCTGATGCCTGATATAGTTAGTATGCTGGCAGCTGTAATAGAGCCTGTATAAAAAGCTACCATGATTACAGCTATTGGTAAACTCTCTAGAAATTGGTGGAGTTGACAAACTGTTAGCCTTTCCTCACGTGTTTCAGGACTTCATCCATTTACTTTCTTACTGGCTTGTTCTTCATTTCTGAATCCAGATCTTTATTCATAAATAAATAAAATCTTTTTTAAAGTCTGAGTGAATCTGGTTTAGATACTGCTTCAAAATAATGTGCATAACTTGTTTTTGAGGTGATTCTTAGTATTTAATCCTGAAACTTTTGAGTTTTAATACAAACTCTGAACTTATTTTGGGGGGCAGGAGGGGGTCTGACTCCTGTTGTGTGTTCTTGTCAGTTCTAGAAAGACTCGTTAAGAAGAAATTTATTGCAGAGTTGTACTGGATTTTCTATGTGAAAATAGGAGCTTTCTTATTTTTATGCTGCAAAAGTTGATTTGGATCTCTATGACAGGCATCTCCGAGAGTTAATATTGATGACAACTTAGTAGCAAAACTGGCAGAAACACTGAACCATGAGGATCCAACACCTGAAATCTTTGATGACATTCAGAGAAAGGTACACTCTATTCATCCTCTATTTCATAAGAACTATGAATGCTATAGAGTATTAAATGTCACTACAGGCATTGAAAAAGGGAGAAGGAACTCAAATATCTGAAACCTAAAACCTGTTTTATCATTTTCCTGTTCTATAAAAATCATACCCTAAATTGCCAAGTTCTGTTTAGCCATGGACAGAAAGTCTAGGTGTCCTGTATGAAATTAATTATGAAGCACAATTTAGAATTATGGGATTATTATTTGTGTTTATGCACCAATTTAAGAAAAACATGCCTGTGTAGAATAACAAAGTGGTACAATTTTGGTCTGGTTTTAGCGCTCTTTCAAAGTTGGATGTAAGCATGTTACCACATTAAATTCTATATCTCTTTCCAGAAGTTAATTTGACTGTTCTGTTTCTTCAAGCCTGCATGGTGTGGCACTCAGAAGCAGCAAGTACTGAAGATAAAACAGACTTTTTACTGCCTGCATACATAGACTTTATCACTTAAGTCTAATACTTTTTTTTTTAAGTGAATGATTAGTATTCTGGCAGTAAATTATATACCCAGTATGAGAGGTTTTTATTTTAGGTCATTAACTTAATGTTCTCATTCATGCTAAAAATTAGTGATATGAACTGTAAAACTTAGAATCACTCTATTGTACTTGAGGCTCACATTTAAGACTAATGAAGACACCTTGTGAAATCTGTATTGCTCAAAGTAGGTTACAAGGGCCTTGTGTGTAGTTTCTGCTGAAGAGCATAAATTTCTCAGAAACTGACTTCCTCAGACCTGCATGATTTTTTTTTGCGTTCTTACCAGGTGATAGCACTTGTACAAAGTGCTCCATGAAAAAAGTCATCATTAAAATATTCTAGAGTTGACATGACTATCCAAACATTATGAATTAATTCCCGCTACGTATAGATACACATGTGTATATGTATATATGTTGTCATTGTATAGGCTGTGTAGATAACTTTTTGAGGTGAGGTAGGGTTGTACTGTATTGGCTGAACTGGAAACTTTCAGGAAAGTAGTATGTGGTGTCTTCCCTCCGTTCCTTTCCCTCTTCTCAGCTCTTCCCCTAAGTGTTTGCAGGTCTGCATTTATAGTTTATCAGCAAAGAAGGACTCAGAGATAACCTGTTGTGAAATGGGTAAAGACCAATAGTGCAATTGGAAGGGTTATGAGGAGAGGAAGGAAACTTTTTCAGCTAATGTGCTACTTTCCTTCCTATGCGTGCATGTCTCACTAGTTAGAAAGGTAATTTCTGAGTCTGTATTATACTTCTAGCACAATTAGTTCTCATAACCTTTCCATTAAGAGTAAGCCTGAATTGAAATTTCACAACCTCACGTTAGGGTTTTAAAGGAAACCCAGAGAAACATAATAGAATGCAGAGATACGTGTTGGTCAAGTAGAATTTATGAAAGCTTGTCTGATTAATTAAAAGACGTAATAGGTATTTCTAAAGTTGGCATTTTTATTTCAATAAGGTGTATGAATTGATGCTGCGAGATGAAAGATTCTACCCTTCGTTCAAACAGAATGTGTTGTATGTGCGTATGTTAGCTGAGCTGGATATGCTGAAGGATCCCAGTTTCAGAGGATCAGATGATGGTGAAGGAGGTGAGCTCTATATCTGTAAGGGGGATTACCTGGAACTGTTCTTTTTTCTGCTTTAAAATGAAAATAAGAAAATTATTCATACCGGTTTTAAGAAATCAAAAAGTTCCTGTGGTATCTCTGGTTAAAAATGTTTCCTCCTTGTGCTTTTTTTTTTTTGTAAATTGTGTTGGGAGTCAAATAGTTTTTTCTGTAGTAACTTTATTAATCTTAATTTCTTGTCAAGTCTTGGTAACAAGTGTGTCGCTAAAATAAGTATGCAACTCTTTCATTCTCATTTTTTATTCAAAAATATTTGAGGTTCTTCAACATGCTGGGTTGTTTTAATACATAACTATTCTTCATCTGGAAATAGAAATAGAAAGTACATAGGAGATGTGCCTTTTTAAAGCAACCAAATTGTTCTTGTTAGCTGACGTACAAATCTAATGGAAATTTATTTAACTATTAAACTGACAGACTACTTATTGAAGCAATTTCACAAAGAGGAATGATCTCTGAAGTATTTAATTCATATCTATAGCTGTATAAGCTTACATGCATTTTCCTTTAAGTGTCTTCATTGGAAATTTGAAGTACTTACATAGTGGGCACAACATTTTGCCCAATGCCACAGTTGTGCTTTATTTTCCATAATGGTTTGTCTTTGCATTGTTATTTCTTGTGTGTGGCCCTACATTGTAGAAAATCTTCTAACCTGTTTTTTCCTTTTCCCTTCCTCACTGCTCCCAGAATCTTTTAATGGGTCTCCTACTGGCAGCATAAATCTGGTAAGTGCTTTGATTTTTATTTTTTTTTTAATTATTATTACTTTTTCCCCTCAAGAGTATGGAAAGTGTTGTAAAATAGTTTAAATTATGTGCGCCAGAGGTTTTACTTCACTGCAGTTTAATTCCTGAAAAAGTTCTGGGATCAAATCGAAACACACATAAAGTATCAATTAATCTGTAAGATAAAACTGTCCCTTTTGTACTTTCCCCTGTGTTTAATGAAATTTTGCGTTGTTTCTCAGAGAAACAGTAATAATCTATAGTTAATTTATGCAAAGCATACTTTCTTATCCCTTTTAGGTTTTTTTAAATAGCAATAAATTTGGAGTTAGGTAATAATAGGTGAAAACAAATCCTTTGAAACTGAAATTGTGAAGGATTGAAATATAATAGACCGTAAAGTGAAGCAATTACAGTTTTACAGGTTGGTTGTGGATTTTTTTGGAGTTAGTTGATTTGGAAAGATAAAAGTGTCTGGAGTTTATCTATACAAAATATGAATATTTGTTTTCTAGTCTGACCAATTTCAGGCTGGTTTCGGTATTATTTTTTTAAGCAGTTCTTGACTGGGTCTGTTAGAACCTTTTCTGGTTACGTGAGTGTACCTAAATATTTGACGTATGCTTCTCAGTGTACTAGTGGTTGCGTATGTATGAAGAGAACTCTATACTTCTACCAGGCTTTTTCCAAATATCTGTCCCACTTAGATCTTATAAGGTTTGAAATGTTTTAAACTGAAAATCAAATCACAGTTATTTAAAGAGGAAAAATCATAAAAAAAATTGGTGTATTTCCTCCCCTCCCTCTTACTTGTTTCTTCAGTCGTTCATCTCAATGGCCAGTCTGGCCCAAACCACAACAAGACTATATGTAGCGAAGCCAGAGATATACAAGGTTCAGTTGTGCACAAGAGTATTTTTCCAAATCTTTTAGTTTTAGAAAAGTTTGCAATCTGCAATCTGCATGCCATTTCCTGAGAAGTGTGATTCATAGGCCCTTCTAATTCAATTTTGGAAGATGCTGTAGCTCCTTAGGAGTTCCAGTGCATTGGTTATATCATGCTTGCACGCAGAGGAATAGAGTTTATTTTGTAAAGGAACACATTTAACATAAATGTAAATGTGTTTCCATGTGGGGGTTGTTTGTTGTTTGGGTTTGTTTATTTTAATTTTTTTTTGAAGTTGGGATTTTTTTTTCCTATTGTTTTCCTCTTGTTTACATTTTGAAATAGCAAGAAAAGGGGAGGTGGTCAGCTGATACAATTTACACAAACTCCAATGCAGAAGGAAAACTTAATTTAGCTATATTTTTATAAATTTACATACAATTCTGGTAACATTACACAAGAGATTCCTTT
Organism: Anarhynchus alexandrinus; assembly: GCA_008711295.1. Taxonomy (NCBI): domain Eukaryota; kingdom Metazoa; phylum Chordata; class Aves; order Charadriiformes; family Charadriidae; genus Anarhynchus; species Anarhynchus alexandrinus. The sequence goes on from VUYV01000104.1 coordinate 1,667,563, forward strand.
GATTGACTAATCTCTTAAAAATATCTTTCAAATGTCTCTTAAGTACTTTTTCTAAGAATGTTCGGATATAGGGAAGTTGTGTTTTATGGATGGGGGTTGGTCATTGCAGTGGCTCATTGGCTAGTGGTTATCTGCTGCTTAGTTTCATGTGGCCTTTTCAAACTTAGCTAGAAAGTCTTAAAGCCTTTATCAAGCACTGTTGCAATACAAATAGATATTTGCATGGGACACTTCAAAGTCTTTATTTTTGTTGTTGTGAAAAGTATATTAGGATACTACATTTAGTATTTTTATAAAGAGTGAAGAACATTCTTGTAGAAGTGTGTAATAAAGTTCTGTTTATGCAGAACAACTTTTGCTTTCTGTAGTCCACATTGTTCAGGGTTTTCAGTGCTTTTACAGGTGTTTGAATATTGGTAGATTAGTTTTTCCTGGCTGAATTCCATGTCAAGAGCAAATTTCTGTACACATAGTTTAGTTCCCTTGTGTTAGTTACATGAAGAAAAATAGACCTTGGAAAGGTTACTTCAAAGGTCAGGGAAATTCTGTACATTTAGCTAATGACAGTGCATTCAATAAGATTGGGTTGTGGTGTGGTATTTTTACTTTTTAATTAACTTATGCTCCTGTGAATATACCTAATGTCAAAGATATTAGATCATATTAAATACAAACTATCTGTTGGTTATATATTAAAGTTTTAACCATTTCATTTACTTGTAGTAATTGTTGCTGTATAGTGCCTTGCCACAGCAGTTGAGCGATTCCTAAAGTTTCCATTATAAAATACATCCCCTGCAGTTTATGCTTTCACTGTAAGAATGTATTTTAAGATTATTTGGAAGAGAGGCTCAAAACTACTTTGAGGAAAAGTTGCTTTACAAAAATATCTTCTTAATTTCTGCCTTTTAATTTGACACATTAATCTACTACATTAAACCAGTGGCACATATTTTGGGGGTATAAAACCATTGTAGAATATTTATAGACTCTTGCAGGTTTCATCTAAATGGATCCATAATGTGAGCTTTACATGTTGCTTTTGCATTGAGTAAATAAAAGTTGTTACACAGGTGTTACATATCCAAGACCTTGAATGGCAGCAGAAATGGCTGAGTTGAACTTCTGGGAGTCATTAGTATATGTCAGCTCGAACCCCATTCAGTTGTCAAGAAGAAAACCGAACTGTCAGGGTAGCAATGAAGGGAGAAATAGAAATGAAGAAATAATGATGCCTTTTAAAAAACATAACAGTAGCTTAGTGTCAGTATTTCATAGCAAACAAAATATTAGAGCAGTTACTTGTCTGTTACTAGGGACTGTTACTTGTCTTCTTTAATAACATCCCTTCTATCTTACTGATAATCAAATCTTAAAGCTCTCAGAATATCAAGCATTTATCCAAGTTTCCACAAATCCGTGCCGTTCATCAGTCTCAGGTGATATTCTGCTCTTAAATTTGGATGCTGCAGTATAGAGAACACCTTACAGGGTTATTGTTGTCCAAGGGTGACTTGCTTAAGAATGGACTAGGTCAGAGAAAGTCTAGCCCTATATCCAACAATGACCAAAAGCAAGTGTCTAATGAAGATTATAGGATACCTTACCAGAATACTCTCCAGCATCCTGTAACTTACATATTTGGGAATTCTTCAGGTAAAGATGATGTCTGCTCTCAAAATATTTTTGCATTAATTAGTCTGTTTTACTATTGAACAGACATAAACTTTTAGCACTATACCATGCAGTGGCAAAACAGATTTCCCAACTGGGCTTCTCTTTCTTCTAACTTTTTTCAATCTGGGACTTTTGTACTAGAAGTGTACAAGCTGTGTCGTAAGATATTTAGGAGACTCCTTACTGCAATACATGTTGAAATATAGTGTGTTCAGACCCTTTTAACGATGCCATTTATTCAGTATCTAGACTTTCTAGCAGAAATGTTATTCCCCTCACCTTCCATGGTGGATATTTAGGCAGAGACTGATTGGGGTGGTTAAGGCAGAGAAGTATCACATTGGGATATCACGGAGATGATAAAGATTAAGATGAAGAAGGGGCAAGACCAGTCTTTAAATAATTTATGTTTTCAAGTCCAACCTATGTTGTGATTGTAATCACATAAGATTTTGGAAACTTGATTGATGTGTATTGAGGTTTTATTTTGACGCAGGTATGGCACTGCTACCCAGTAGGTCCCATTCTAGGTAACTAGTTGTGGCAACTCACTATTAAACTGGGTTGGTTAAATTATAAAAGATAGCCGATTGATGCATGTTCATTCTGAATGTGTATCTGTGAAGAATTTTATAATTTTGCGGTAAAATATATAAAGTTGCTGGGATCCCAGTGCCCGTGAATTCTACTTAAGTAGCTCCATCTTTTTTTTTTTCCAACCTGATAATTTAAGATTAGAATCACGTGTAGTAGCCTATCCTCCATTTCTCTCAGTTGCATATCCAAGTTTTTCACTCCACAATCTTGCAGAGCTTTATTATGTTAAATCTTAGTAGTCAGATGTATTTATTTTAAATAATAGCAAAGCTTCTCTAAAACACCCATGAGGCTTCTTTTGATCCCAGTAATTATTCAGTAGGGAGACAGGGCGTTAACCAGCTAAGGATGTACTGGTTCGTTTTTTTACGAGGGAAAACATTTCTGAGAAAAGTGTTTGCTGTTTTCTACATACAGCAGACAAATTATTCAACTTTTACTGCACCGTAACTTATGTGTAGTGCTTTAAGTCAGTTGAAAGAAAACAGAATGGTATAAAGATAAACCCAAAAGATCTGTTATACATCATCTGTATCTCCACAGTTGGGTGGTTTTGGCGTTTTCGGGGGGATTTTTTTTTTTGTAACGCTTAGTAAAAGACTATTTGTATCTGTACTTCTATGAGAATTGAGATATCAAATGAAAGCGGTAAATATGTTGAAGTAATCACAAAACTATGCAAAACTGGTAGGGCAAATGAAGGACCCTACACTCTGTAAAAGAAAGCTTTAGTAATCAGGTAATACCAACACTTATTTGCATTGTTACAGTGCATTAAGCTATTCTGTTAGTGTAGTGAACGGAAAGTTTGAAAATTAAATAGATTAATCAAAAAGCATCTCTCAAATGAGATGTATCTGTGTTCTTATTCTCTCTTGCCCATTTCTTCCTTCTCCCCTCTCTTCCCTACCCTGCAGTCTTTAGATGACCTTTCAAATGTCCCTTCTGATGAGACAGTTCAACTCCATGCATACATCTCAGATACTGGTAAGTGAATCTGTTATGATGGCTGCTTACTTGTTTTCCACCATTTATTTTGAGTTTTTTGATATTACAGGCCCTTGAAATCCTAATCCTTTCATTTTTTTTAACCTCATAAAACATTTTAATTCATATTTCCCATGAAGTCTTTGTAATGGAAATCCTTACAGAACTGGTGCTGTAGGTCGTAGACTATGTATCTATATTTACAATGTGATTTAATTTTTGTTATTTATGGTATTGTTATTTTTCTTATCTCTGAAGATTCATTCATTAATCTTAATATTGATCAGCATTTATTTTAAAAAATATTTAAAGAACAAATTCAAAGCGCCATCTCTTTTTTTTTTCTAGTCAAACAATTCTAATTCTTGACTGGTTAATTCTCTTACTATAATATTTTCCCCTAATTTTTCTGCTTCCTTATTGACTTAGCTTAATTTAGGGTAGCCACTTCAGTCTTTACAGTGGTGATGGTTTTGGTTATCTTTTTGAAATCATTTGCCTAGTAATAAATTAAAAATTTTTTTTACATGAGAGTAACTAACAAACTTCTCAGATATTACTTGCAAATATTCTAGTTAGATGAGATTGCACTGGGTAATTAAATTGTGAATGAATCTTCAGATACTTTTTTGAAGGTAGATTTTACTACGGAGTACACTTAAATCTACGAATTTATATAGCAGACGCATGAGCTGTGAGAAAGAATACAACTACTTGACACTTTAATTAAACTCTGTTACTCCATCCCAGTGTGAGAGCATGGTGCAATCCGTCTCATGTAGTCAGTCTTCAGGGAAGGGAAAAAATCATTTAAAAGTTAAGAATCACAATTTTGCTTTTGAATTAAAATGGCATGTGATACTTTTTTTCTGAATTAAACTTAGAAGTTTCATTGTTTTAATCTAAGAAAAAAGGTAAACTTAGAACCACACGAATCATGTCAAATTTATAGACGTAATGGCAGCATGTATTGATAACTCTCACCTTGACCCTGTGAATCCATAATACTCCAGTTGAACCAGGGGATAGGTACAGGTTCATATTGTAAAACAGGATTAAACTGGGCATCTTCCTCTTCACCTCATGTTTGAACAAGAAATACAAGTACCTGCTTTCTGGATGCCACAGGCAGGAGGTGCATCTTGCATCTGTGTGCAGGCTCTTTTTCCTCTGCTGATTACCTCCCTTTACTCTGCTTGTGGGGTGTATACAAGATCTTCTCCACAATCTTTGAGGATTCACCTTGTCTTGTGTTGCAAAATAAATGCTGATTAAAAGCGTATGACATAAAAGGCAGCTGGGACAACCTCTTTCTTCTTCTGCCACTCCTGTCCTGAAGTGGTACTTGTAAAGGTGCAACTTAGCAGCGCGCCTGAGATGTGATCTGGTGACTGTACAGCAGAGCGGTCAACATGAGTTTAGAGAATAGGGCTTGCTCAGCATTCGTGGGGCTGGAGTTTCCCAGCTTCGTTTTCTGGACAGTATTTTGGTAGCATCCTGACTGCCTGCTCTTTTCTTTTAGGGTTCAGCACTCAGCATTCTTCTTCTAGAGGGTAGATAGCAAAGAAAAGATGCTCCATACCCACTGCTCACCTTGCTAGTGAGTAATTCTTACACTGTCAGCAGCTGCCCCTATCCTAGAGGTGCTCCCTGGCAGCTTAGATCTCAGCATTATACTTGAGAGAAGTCAAGGCTAGAAGCACAACAGAGGTTGGAGCTGATGATGTTTTAGGAAAAGTGTATTTTATGTGGGTGCATTGAGAAATTCACAAAACTTGATTAAAAAGTGTTTTCATCTAGCCACTGGAAAATTGTGGTTACTGGGTATTGGCTCAATACTTAAAGATACAACATGTTACCAATTTAAACAGTGTGCAGTGTAAACAATATTGGTTCTAGGTTATTCTGTAGGTTATGTGGAAGTTTTTGAAACGAACTCTATACTGGGAAGAATTCTGTGATGGAGGAATGTCCAAGAGAACTTCAATATTCAGTGGAAAACAAAAAGTTGTTTGCTTCTATTTAAGATAACTGTCTGTGTTCTTTCCATTTATAAATTGGCTTCTCCGTAAAATGTATGCATGTGTGTACACACAGAGAATACATTATATATATATATAGGTACACACACATACAGAATACATACATTTGTGTGTGTATATATTGTTTCTGTTGACTTAGAGTGTGGGTGGTATTTTTTGTCTTAGTTAATAACAAACTGGTGATGTTAATAACAAAAGTGAATGCTTAAAGCTTGCTAGCACTGTCTTTTGTATTTACAGAATATTTGATGGACAAACTTTTGCAATATGATTAGAGTACTTTGCAGACTGGAATTTCTTCTGGTTTCACAGTTCTCTTTCACCCATATCTTGAGTTCCTTAGGTTAAAATTATTTTTTAAAAGATCTATCCACTATTCTTAAAAGTTGAAATCTTTTCTGTTCTTCTTTTATATTTTGCATGTCATTGAAACTTGGCTAACTTTAAGACTGCTTAATCTCTACATTTAAGTTTACATAATAAGTTTCTGGAGGGTATCACTTAAACGGTGTTTTGGATAAAGGGATGGCTTACTCTTCTGCTTGCATGTCCATTTTTGTCTCTCAAGTCTGTCATTCCAGACATTTCTTCACTTCACGTTTGTGTCCTTTCGTCTTCCTTCTTTCTGTTTGTTCCTTTTTTATTTTTGTTTTTAAACTACTAGTCTATGCTGACTATGACCCATATGCTGTGGCAGGAGTGTGTAATGATCACGGCAAGACATATGCACTGTATGCTATCACAGTCCATCGGCGAAATCCAAACAGCGAAGAGACATGGAAGACATATCGACGCTACAGTGACTTCCATGACTTCCACATGAGGATCACCGAGCAGGTAATTAAACTCATAGAAATCTTTTAAGGTTTCTTTGAAAGGTGCTTTTTCTGTGTGATGGTATGGCATGAGTATTGGCTTTCTCAAAGTGACTTAAGACGTGGAGTTACAGCGCTATGTTTTTTTCCATTAAAGTGTACTTTTTTACCATTTATATTATACATTGTTTGTACTGAGCAGTTTACAGGTGCACAATTGTATAGTTTAGTACCCGATGGCTATACAATTGCTCTAACAAAAGGAAATGGAACTTAGAAAGCTTTCCCCACCCCACCCCCCCTTTGCTTAATTTTACTTTAAAATGTTTGTATGGAAGTGCTATTGGTCTCAAACAGTGGCATATTTCATTTGTTATATTTGTCACAGAGATTAAGAAATAAAAACTGAGCTTGGGAAATAGGTATTCAGGTTTTAAGTGAAATGTTAAGGATTGGTGGAGTCTCAAAAGGGACAGCTGTTGGCAGTTTAGTGTACTGCTATACAATCTGCCTTTTATTGCTGTACTTGTATTCTCAGACTCTTAACCCTTCTAAAATGAAAGAAGAAAAAATAGACTTGTAATTCACCAGCTGGTACAAAGTAGAACCTGCTGACATGAAAAAGGGTCGAAAATGCAGTGCTTTTAAAAGAGGAGGATGAAACGCTTTTAAACCAAGCCTTTGGAGAAGTCAGATTTGACTGCATAACCTTTGAACTAGTCAGAAGTGTTGAATTACATCCCTTTACTCTGTTATTAATAGAGAGGCATAGAGAACAAATTTTGTGCAGGTAGGTTAGCATTGTAAAGTCCCAACAGTAGTAAAAATGGAAAAGGCTTTATTAAAAAAGCAAACATTGTGTTGAATATTTGTGTTAATTATAAAGAAAGTCTGACGTGCCTTTGAATTTCTGGTTATCTTAGCGTGCTGTCAATAAATTTGAAATACCAATTTTTTGTACTCTCTTCAAATTGATTTTTTTTTGTTAGTTTTTTTTTAAATTAATGCACTGTTTTGAAGAATCCCTGACCTTTTGAAACAGGTATGGGTTCCCTGACCTTACAGTGAGTTAATGTTCTGCTGATACGGGGCAGTCATTAAAACTGACCTACTAGTAAATGGCTAGAAAAAAAATGTCATAAGCAAAAATCTTCAAAATATGAAACCTGAGTTCTTTGAATTTACAGAAGATGGAAACATTATCTTCCAGCACTAAGATTACAAGAAGTAGAGAAATTCCTGTGCTTCATTGTAGCATCTCAGAAACTCCCAACAACTTTGCTTTGTTTTGACAATGAAATAAACATTCTACTGATTTTATGGGCACAGGAATGTCACTGATACACTAAACACCCTTCTTGTGTGCTTGTCTGAGACATTTTTATTTACATGTTAAGGTTAAAGGTTAGAATGTTCTATTTAAAATTGATAGGAAGGACAGGGATTATTGTTTATGTTTTTCAGATAAAATAGTTTCTTGATTCAAAATGGAATTGGTTAGCTGTGTATAGTATCTGTATGAGCCTTTTGCCTTAAAGTACTGTATAGATTCACACTGGTTTCTTCAGTCAGTAATGTAATAAATATCATTTGAAATAGATATCTATATTTAAAATAGAGGCTGTTCTTTGCTTGCATTGCTTCTGTTTAGATACAAGTACCCAAATAAAAACTAGACCATCTTCTGTTCAGTTATTTTCCCACCTTACCTATTTGCAAGGGAATGGGATGTGTAAAGTTGACATCACAGAATCACAGAATGGTAGGGGTTGGAAAGGACCTCTGGAGATCGTCTAGCCCAATCCCCTGCTACAGCAGGTTCACCTAGAGCAGTTTGCACAAGATTGCGTCCAGGCAGGTTTTGAACATCTCCAGAGAAGGAGACTCCACAACCTCTCTGGGCAGCCTGTTCCAGTGCTCTGTCACCCTCAATGTAAAGAAGTTTTTCCTCATGTTGAGATGGAACTTCCTGTGTTCCAGTTTGTGCCCATAGTTATTTGGTGCTTCCTCAGGTCATAAACATTATGAGCTTTGTGACCTTCCAAAGTTTAATGATGTCTGCAAAAAGACACCTTGCAGGGACTGAATGGAATCAATCTCTCATTAAATCTGTAATTTTGTGGTCTTCTCTAGACAGAAGAGGATAAAGGATTTTTCAGGTTGTTTCTTAAAGCCTAGTTACTATACTTTTCTCTCTTTACCTCATTTAGAATATTATTTATTATTTACAGGAAGTCTGGGTTCTGTATGTGGATAATCCTGATTCTTTGAGTGTTATTCTTGTCACTTTCTTATTTTTGTGCATTGTCGCAGAGATGTTCAACATTCTTAAGTGTTAGGGCCTCTTCTTTCCCTACTGCTTCCCTGGAACACCAGTTCTTTCTGTAAAACGAACAGTGGAAGACATGTCAACCAGTGCCAGTCACTGTCATTACCTGGAGAAAAGGCACAGGTGATGGCATGTCAAGCATGGTGTGATAACCTATATGTAAACTGGGTGCTTCCATCCACTCCAGGGATAAAAACTTAATTATTTCTTTAGTACGTTTGATCAGGAGAGGAAAGGGAAGATGTTTTAAAGATTTGCAAGTTCTCTTGATGTAGTCTCATAACCCTACTAGCTTCTGCACAAATAATAATGGTAAGTCTTGAGCCTAAACCTTTTTGAGCAGTTGTGATGACAGGAATAATTTGCACACTACACTAAAATGTATTTCAAAAGTGACTATCATCATGTGTGTATTCAGAAAGTTCAGAAATTAAATTTTGCCCTTCACAGTCTCCTGAGAATTTTCATGTGTTTGTTCTTGATGGCCTACCTTTCATTTTGGGTTCTCCAAGCAATCTGAGTTCTGGGCTTGATGCAGAAATTACTTGTCAGGTGTTGTATGGTAGATAGGTGAATATAATGACCTCTATCATTTCTGAGTTTATATGATGATTTGAAACTCTCTTGAAAACAAAACAAAAAAATCTTCTCTTTTTTTCTAGTTTGAAAACCTTGCACATATACTGAAACTTCCTGGCAAAAAGACATTTAACAATATGGATAGAGAATTTTTGGAAAAGAGGAAAAAAGATTTAAATGCATATTTGCAGGTAAGCTGTTACGGTTTTTTTGGTTGTGTTCTAGGTTGGAATTCCTTTTTCTGAGCTAGAAAATTTGCTAGCATGCTTTTTTGAAAGACAGAAAGGACAAAAAAAACCCAGCTGTGTTGTAGGTGGTATACAATCCTAAATAGTATACCGTAAGAACTTAGTATTACCTAATGAGCTTGCCTTTTCTTTGCTCCTTTGGAATGTTCTTAACCGGTTCTGTCCCAACTCCTCTGAGCTGGTGAGGTTCCAGCTGTGCTGGTTTTGAGCTGTATGCCACTTCACTTTCTTCTGTTACACTCATGTTTGTGGTTACTTTCTGTTGTGCTGTTGCATAAGGATTGGTGTGGCCACCAGCTGCAGCGGTGTAGCACAACCACACAGCTTCTCCATTCGAATAAGGCCTGTATCAGCCCAACTAAAGAAATTCAGTTGTCCTACTTCGTAGGGACTTCGGGTCATTTAGCACTAAAATATGTTGACTAACTCAATGGACATGTTAACAATAAATAATGAAGATGAATAAAACATTGTGAAATCTGATTGTTCTGTTTAGAGTGCTAATATTTTTTCCTTTGTGAGATATGTGTCCCGTTTTTAACAGCAATATTTTTTTCAGTCACAGCTTTTTTTTTTCTTGGAGTTTTAAAAGTAGTATAAGTGGTCATAAAGGTGTGTGTTTTTCTGTGAGATGCTATAATTAACATACTAGTTAAAATTATGGGAATTATCAAGAAGCATGTTGTTTCCATCTTGAGAATAATGTAATGTTGCAATAAAATTTAGAGAATTAATGAGAAAATATATTGCAAGATGTAGTGTCTTTGTATGTGGTAAACTTTTACTAAACTGAATGGTATGGCCTTTATAATTATTTATTAAAAAGCACCTTTTAAAAATTATTTTACTCAGCTCTTGTTAAATCCTGAAATGATGAAGTCTTCTCCAGCATTAGCCCATTACGTGTATGACTTCCTGGAGAATAAAGCTTACAGCAAAGGGAAGGGGGATTTTGCACGGAAGGTAAGAATGTTTTGCAATGTCAAGGGAACTTTAGAGTGTTCGTTAGCGCAATGATTGCATTAAACAGAGATGTTGAACTGATATTAAACAGCTATATAGCACTATCAAACCAACTTGCAAGTAAATTGCTTTAATACTTTGTGAGTGACAAAGTATCTGAGGACATACGGGACCAAAAATTTACTGGTTTTATAACAGGTAAATTTATTGTTATGACAAGGAAATAAAATTTTCAAATCAGACGCAGTGTATTGCATCAAGACTACTTTAAAAGTGTGTTCGTTGCAAGTTACTTTCTGTCAGACATCTGTGATTTTTTTTTCGTAGTCTCATTCCTTCTAATTTCTTTTTTCAGTTCTTTACTCTGTATTTGCTGCTGTTACCGTGCTCTCCACTCTTCAGCCCAAAAGATGAAATGCATTTCCCTTCAAAAGCAGCTATTATGTGTTTAGGTGTTGTAAACATTCAGAGTCGTTGGTCAAATTCGGAGCTCTGAGCTGTGCACTCTTTTTGTTAAGCCACCAGAACTCTCTCCAAAGTGATTCTTCGTTCAGTTGACCAGTTTGTGTGGGCGTCTGCTTTGCAAATACAACTATTTCTAAACTTTTAGTGATTTTCATACAAGAAGCATCTGCAACTGTATTGTCACTTCAAGTTGTTGTTCTGCCTATTTTCCTCAAATATTTAACAGTGAAACAGTTAAATATTTATTAAGGTTTATGTAATGACTGAGTGAGATTTGATTTCCAGCTTTCCAACTTACTAGGTTCTTCATAAACTTAAATTTTTAAGGACATCACACTAGTACTTGTGCCTCTGTTTGGACCGAATTTAGAGTACTGAAAGAGAAATTGTAACAGTTTCTATGGAACTACTTCATGTTTTTAATTATACTTGCCATGATATTAAAGGATATTACTCCAGTGCTGTTTAAGAGGCATGTTTCAAAGATGAAGAGTTGAAAGCAGAAGTGAAACATCTGGAAGTAGGAAGCTTGGAAGGGAGAAATGGAATTGAATGGAGAAGAAAAGGAAAATAAATTCAATCTAAAAAAAGCTGAGGGATGAGAAATGGAAATGACTCAGGAAAAAAGATCTGTTGAAAGATGTGAATAGTTACAGTAGGGCTGTAAGGAACGAGAAAAATAAATGAAAGTGAAGCTAAAACTTTATTCTGCATTCTGTAATGAAGTTAAGCAATTTGAGTTGTTCTTTATATTATTGTTCTCTGGAACAGTGTGATACTTCTCATAGTGTATTAATATACTGGTGTCCTCATAGATTATACAATTCTGGTTAAACATCTTCCCCTTCAGATGGACACATTTGTAAACCCACTGCGTAACTCTATGAGAAATGTATCAAATGCAGTCAAGTCTCTCCCTGACAGCCTGGCAGAGGGAATGACTAAAATGTCAGACAACATGGGTAAAATGTCAGAGAGATTGGGACAAGACATAAAGCAATCATTTTTCAAGGTAAGAAAATATTTGGTAGTTAATACATACTAGTGAATTAATAGGAGATTAGCTATCGAGTCACTTATGTTGTATACTATAATGAAGACTCAAGTCATTAGACAGGAAAGCAGTCTTGTTTTATACCCTTTTAATAAGGTTCAGCAGTCATTATACTACAAACATGGAGTTCTCTTTGCTATTAAGTAACACATTTTAAGATGGCATCTACAGACTGTTACAGCGATCCTTCTTCACTTAATTCAATGCAGCCACTTGAGAAGAATGAGTCACCGATTTTCTTAGTTTTTTATCACCCATTCTGATAAAGCTAGTTTGCTGCATCTGCTGCTGTCGTTGGAAAAAAACCCCATATGTTATGAAACTTAGCATAAGGAAATAGCTTATTTTCTGCTTTTTCCTTGCTGAATTCTGTTTTTAATTAAATTTTCTTTGTCTTTCCTGCCATCTTTCCTCATCTCTCATATCCCTAAAATGTAATACCTTAGAGGTGGGGAATGGTAGCATAGCATTCTATCTAGAAGACCTATGAAAGTAGTAGTCTTCCTAACATGTCCATCTTACTTTTCTTTCCCTTGCCCTCCTATTTCTGTGTGTAGCTGTAAGGTCTGTGATCAGGGATTGTTCCATTTTCTGTTACCGAAACAGTTATGTGTGGCAGATGTAGAACAGCAACCAGGATGAGTTAACCTTTAAACCATGAAAGGGAATAATAAATCTGTGGTGTGCAGGGTTTTTCTGTTTGTTTTTTTCATTACTTGTGAGATAAAATGATTGGCTCTGCATTTTCTCATTACTGGTAACTTCCCTGGTGTGTGACTAACAATGTATCTGCAGTTATACTCACTGGGAAGTCTGTAACTAGGCAGGACTTAAGATCAAGGGGAAATACCAGAAGAAATATCAGTCCCATATGAATTTCTAGGTGTTTTTCAGTTGAAGCATTACGCACTTGAGAAAATATATGTGGATTGTCTTAAAAGTGTTGATAACTTTGATAGCTATAGGAGAATACCTACAGGCTTGATTTATTGGAAGATGAAAGGACTACTGAATATTTATCTGTGGTAGTATGCAACTGTCTTTTGACCAAATGTTTGGTTTTCATTTTCATAACCAAATTGATTATGAAAATTGATCTGATTTATTGTTGTTCTAAAGTATTTTTTACATCATAAACATTACCTTTTTTAATTGTAGGTGCCTCCTTTGATCCAGAAAACCTATTCAGATCCTGACCATTGCCGTGTTGCAGCACCAATTGATGACAATGTGAGTCTGACATTTGCCCTTTTAAAGTTGACTCCTCTAAAACCAAATGAGTTGCTTATTTCATGTTAAACTACGTATTTATTGTTTTCTGATGTTATACCATTATACTCAAACAGTTCTTAATTTTTTAAAAAGAAACTTAGATACTTCCTTCTAAAATTAACAACTTTGTGAGTACTAAAATGGTTTGCAAAACAGTGGAATAACTTAGAGTGTACATGCTACTGCTGCTTCTGTGTTTTGTGGGTGGGGGCTTTTATTGTTGGGGGTTTTTTTTTCCCCCCTCCTCCCTCCAATTTCTGTCACTTCAAAGATAGTGTGGTACCAGACTGTTAGTATCATTTCCATTGGCGCATTATGGATTCTGATTTCTGATGTGACATTTTAGGGGAAATTTGTTTAATGGGTCAGAAGTAGTGTTTGCTATGTTTTTATGAAAAAAAACCCCACAACCTCCTTCAGAATGTTTTCCTAAATAACCTTTTAGTATGTGGATACATAAAATGTATAAAGTAGTAATATTAGAAATTTGAAAGTGAAGTTTAAGCTTTTGGTGTTATCATAAGCTATGGTATTTTGCTATTGTTTTGATTGAAACATTGATCATATATGTGAAAACAATTGGAAAAAAACTTTTATCTCTAAGTAGGACAGAAAGTCCATTAAGATTAGCAGTGATTATATGCAATTTGCTATGGCCATAAATCTGCACCTGTTCTGCCCTTCACGTTTTGGGTTTTTTGGTCACATCAAAGCATTCCAGTTTGTCTTCCTGTGCGTAACTGCTATGACGGCTTGGTAGATGTATTTTTTTGCTTGAGTTCTTCTGGGTTTTTTTTCCCCCCATTATTTTTCGCCATATCAGACTGTATCTGTAAATTTGTAATTACAAATGTATATCTTTGATACTCCCAAGGCTCCTGTTTTGCACTGGCAAAACAAAATAATATCGTTCAAGTATATGAGCAGCTTCTCTGCAAATATTTCACTAATCTTCTGTAAAATGAAAAGAAGCTACAATTTGTGATAGCTTCTAAGTTAACATACCAAGTGTTTTGGAAAGGCAGATTTCAAATGTTTTAAAACCTTTCTTTTAAGATGCATTGTTCACAACTTACAATCACTCAATCAGACAAAAGGTAGTCAAAAAATGAAATTCATTTGTTGTATTTGAGATAAATATTTGTGGTCTCTTGTGCAATACAACTGTAACTCCAAATGCTATCTTTTTATGCCATAGCCTAACAATATGTAGGCTTGTATTTTAGCATATAAGCAGGCAATGAGACACTGCTGTTGTTTCTATAAGAGGAACATTAATAACAACTAAGATGAAAATCTAATACTTTCATACTACAGAGTTTAGTAAACTCTTCCTCGAATTTTAATGTTGGAAAAAATGTTGACAGTTACTTCAAGTGTACGCCAACCACCTTTGAAAACTTTTACATAGTTACTGAATCCTCTGTTTTAGGATTTCCATAAAAGTTGTTTTTTGTAAACCAATCTGTGTAAAATCTTCTATTAAATAATAAAACAGTGCTTTTCTTAATATACAAGCATAAAAGCACTTAATAGCCATGCAAATTGGAATGATATCTAAATAAAAGGCAGGTCATTGCAGTGAAGTGTCATTGTTCTTAGGAGGTTCTGAATTTGGTGCACTGCATCCATAAGAAAAAGATGCCAAAGAACAGCACTTTCTACAGTTTTCATGTTAAGTCGTTGGAAGCACAGCTACCAAAGTAAGAGTCAGGGACAAGCTCTCTCTCTAGGATGTTTGCTTGTATTAACTTTATTCAACTTTGGTGAAATAACTTTTTCTTTTGTCTTATTTTTAAAATTCAATGGATTTAAGCCTAGTTTATCTTTAATTTTCAATCTTTCTTTGCTATTAGTGATGTTATAGAAGATTTAGGGAAGATTTCATATTGCAGTAAAAGCAAAGTGTTTCTGACATTGTTCTGCTTATACTGAAGCATTTGACCTGTGAAGTAGCTACTAAACTTGTAGCCTTCTTGAACTGAAATAAAAGTGTACTGATTATACTTTTACTCACTTGATCAGGTGGATGACAATATTCCATTGAGAGTTATGCTCCTCCTTATGGATGAAGTCTTTGATTTAAAGGAAAGAAATCAGTGGTTAAGAAGAAATATAAAAAATCTGCTTCAGCAACTTATTAGAGCAACATATGGTGACACAATTAATAGGTACTGCTTTTCTTACATAGAGTGATAGTGTGAGTGATACTATGTAGATTGCATCTATAAATCCTTTTTGGTATTACTAAATTATAGTATATGGTATAGATCTGCATGCATTCCCCTTTGAAGAGGATCAATAAACCAAGTACAAATGTGGTGTAAAATGGACATAAACAGAAAATATTGCTGAAAGACAAATTGCAGTAACACTTACATGACAGAGAACTTTCAAAAGAGCTTTCACATATCAACAAAAGTTCACGTTTCTCTGAATGTAACTTAGTACTGATGGTGTCTATGCTTCTTGCCCTGTGTTTTGCACTATACTTTTTGTTATTAATACTGTTTGTTATTTTCTGCACTATTTCTATTTACATCTCTCTGATGCCACAAACAATACACTGGCACTGTCAGATTATGTGAACTGCACTGAGTTGCCATGTTACGTTTTTGTTGTCACACTTCAAAAGATTGAGGGGTGGGAAGGGAAAGGACTGTTATGGGGTCCGTTCTGCCCCCCCCATGTTCTCTGTAATTCACATATACCCATGCACATGCAAAGCCAAGTAGTAGTGCTAAATAAGTAATGTTTCTTGCCCTCAGTTTAGAAATCTACTGATTCCAGGCTTTCCCTTCTAATATTTTTTCTGAAATGTAAAGAAAAATATAAACCAAAATTTCTAGAAACAGGATTGGTACTAAATTGTCACTGTGAATCAAAAACTTAATTTCTGGCAGGTGAGAAGTAGTTTCCTATTATTTTTTCAGGACATTCCTCACTGTATCATTACTTTTTTTTTTTTAACCTTCACAAGTATATTTTTTTTTGCTTTCATCATCACTATTGAACATACAGACAGTTCTTGTTGTATCGAGTGATGCAGCCATGTAATAATAATACCACTGGGTGTTTTTGAAATAATTCCTCGTGGCCAGGTGACAGTTATCTTGAGACCTATGCTTCCAAAATCACACTGCCCTGTTGACGTTTTCAGATTGTAGTATAACTAGCTTGAGTTTGTGCATAGGCTGCGGCTTTCTTACTGCAGAGGTGTATGCAGAACTATTTTGCTTCTGCATTTAAAACTATTCCTGATACTCACAGCTTCCTCTTGTTCAGCAATCATACCTTGTCCTAGCAGATTCTTGGGGTTTAATGGCATTCTGCAGCAAAATTGTGTTTTCCTGTTTCTTAGATGACTAAATTCAAATTATGTTTAGGGAAATAATCCTGAGATTATGGTGATACGCAGATGCCTATATCATTTCTGTAAACATACTAGATTTGGATATTGAGCTCTGTGTATGTGTTGATGAATGAAGGTCAAAGTTTATGATTAGTCTGTATCCCCTGTTAAAGATTATGAAGTAACTGCATACAGAAGTGTGGTAATTTGAGATTTTAAGTAGGTTCTTTGTTTACGGAAGCAGAACTTGAAGAGTGCTCCATGAAGAGGAGCGCTCTACAAGCAGGACATTTATCTAATCCTGGCGGGAGATGCAACATCGATTTTCCATCCTGCTTAGTCATCTTATATTTACTCAAAAATAAAAAAGGTTTAGCTTTAGGAGTGATCAGTGAGCTTAAATTTTTTCTTGAGAATCAGTATTTGCCTTCCTAGTGTGCAGTTTTATAGAACCTACTTGTGGAGTTGGAGAAAGCTGAAATTATACTTTGTTTGCCCTAGAGTGCTCTTTAAAATGCTATACTTATTTGTTTTCTGTTTTGAAAATTAATTGAGACTGACTTGTTGTTTTGATTTTAGAAAAATAGTTGATCATGTTGATTGGATGACATCTCCTGAGCAAGTAGCCGATGCAGTGAAACGCTTCAGGTATGTCTTTTATCATAGATGTTAAATATGAAGTATGTGCCAATTGGTGTCTAAAATCTGTGTATCCTTCCTGTTCTTTTTATGTGTGGAAATTATTATTACTGTACAGAATTCCAGTCGGAGCATACACTGCTTTTTACTGGTGTAAAGTGAGAAAAAGTAATTGTCACATGAAGAAGAATGCTTTTGAGTTTTCTTCTTGCCCTTAAAACAAGGGTTCTTTGTTGACCAGTCTAGAAGAGCTAGAGTATGGGTATACTTACGAATTTCATCATATTACTGGATGAAGTGTCTTGTTTACCTAGCTGAAAGTATGTGCATGCCTTGCCGTAAAAGGCAAACAATTATTACTAAAAAAACCCCACTTCTAAGCTAATATGTTTCACATGTGGGCAGATACAACAGAACTGAAGTCTGAGTTTGAAAGTATCAAAGTCTCTGTCATTCCATTTCCTAAAACTCTTAATGGATTCTGCAGTATTGTTGAGCAAAAGCCACCCGTGCCCTTGCCCTCCCCCCTCCCCCCCTTTTTTTTTTTGTTTAGGTGGGGTGAAAGAGATAAAGTAGGATAACCTATTGGCCAAAGGCTCATACTTCACAGATACTCTGTTATTCCTTAATAAAACTGAGTAAGAACACGTGCTTCTTACTCAGAAGAAGAATATGTCATTCACTGAGGCAAAACACCTTTTTAGACAGAGGTGTCTTCTTCATTGGGCTTTATACTACACTGAAACTACTTCATCTTGGCTTTAGCTTGTTGATAGGTTAACTACTGTCAGAGATCTAATGAAGCAATTAATAGACCTAAGCCAAGAGTCTCTCAGTGCCAGTAGAGACTGATTGGTAAAAGCAAATCTTAGGTATATTTTATGTAACAACTATGTAGTATTTGAATGGTTTTGGTGTGCAATATTTTCTTAAAATTTTCTTTCATCTGATTCTTGTACTAAAAAAGTATGTGGTAGCTACTAATAGATTGAGTGTATTATGCTTCTTGCTTTTGATTATTTTTTTTTACTTTTTACCTTTCCTAATATTTGAAGTGTGTGTTAGGTTGTGTGCAAATTACTTTCTTGTATTTATTTTATGAGATAGCTTTGAGGGATTAAAAAGAGCCTGTCACTTGATAAAATCTTAATGTATTTTGACAGATGTGCTTTTGTTACAGAGATGCTTTTTGGCCCAATGGCATTCTAGCAGAGACTGTTCCACGGAGGGACAAAGCTATTAGAATGAGAACAAGAGTGGCAGGGAAGACCAAATTACTGGAGGTAATGCCAGGTGAGTCTGGGATTGAAGCCTAATAGTTCTTACCATATATTGTTACTGGAATTAATGTCATTAATCTTGTTGATTGTTGAAATGTTGACATATGAACTGTATTTAAATAAAAAGATTTTTAGTTATTAACGCACCGAATGTTTTCAGATGTATTGTGACTTTGCAACTGTAATTCTCTTAGAACCAACCCGGTATTTATTAGAGGATTTAAGTTCAGTGCGTGAAATACCTATATTCCAATACAGCATGATTTCATGTAAAATAACATGGTTCCACATATATAGCGTAAAAGTGAAGTAATTTTCAGAAACCCTTTCTGCTCTAAGAGAACTTTTAGTTTAGTCATGTTATGTATTATAGAGGTATAGAGACACTGTTCTTTAAAATTCCAAGCTACATAATTAGAAAGACTTAATAATTCAGTTTAAGTTTGTTGTTAACACAGAAGCAGAATTCAGCTTAAACTTCTGTGTAACTTTCATTTTTGTAGATGAACTGAAGCACATCATAGGTGCTGAGACAACACGGAAAGGCATTCTTCGGGTCTTTGAAATGTTCCAGCATGCTCAACTGAACAAGAGAATGGTGTACGTATTTCTGGAGAGATTCCTAGAAACCTTATTTCCACAAAATAAGTTCCATGAGCTCTTCAACAAACTGCATTCACGGTCAAAGCAGATGCAGAGGTATAAGCAGAGACTACATTCTACTCAAGCGCCTTCCTTGCAGAAAAGGTGACACTTCAAACCTATTAAGCTGGTGTATGTTTGTTCAGGACTAATTACTTGGGCAGATTCTCTGGGGCTTCAAACTCACATGCTGTCATTTCTGCACCAGTCTTCTAGTGTCACATATTAGATTATTAATGCATCTGTAAGACCTGTGGATCTTCTCATCTTCACTTGTAATTCAACCACTACCAGAAGGGTTTGCGTGTCTTAAATGATTTGGTGCGTCTTCATGCAACATTGAGAAGAATACTGGCCCAATATATAAGAATGCTGATTCCCTCCATTCCTGAGTCGATGTTTTGCCAGCAATGAAAAGTGCCAGACTGTTCAAGTAAAGCACAACTGTGGTGATACAATGGAAGAAAAGGATGTTTTGGCACTGGGAGATAGTGCAATGTGTGAGAATCAGGTGGAATTGTTCTACTTAATGGCTGTTGAGGCTCTGTAGGGCTCTCTTTAACATTCCTGTAAAGGCCAAGCTAACAGGAAAAGCAGTCTCTGGAATAGCAGGTTCATAAGAGAGGGGAGAAATAGCTATAGCCCCATCATAAAAGTACATTTATTAAAGAAAAGTTGAGGTAATGTGGCTTTTATGCCACATTTACTTCATCTTTCATATTTTGAAAAATAAACTAACGTTAGATCTAATGGGGGTTTTAGTAAAGGCAGAGGTACAGTAGAAATAAGCCCTTTATTCTGATTATTCTGTAGCATTAAGGGCCATATTTTGCTCTTATAGCACCTGGCATACATTTTGCATGTAACTTCAGTGGAGAAGGGGCATCATATTTATGTTCAATTGGTGTATTTGAACATATGTCAAGTTGATGGTTGTAGAAGGAAGGGGGTGCATATTTCAGAGGCTAGGCATCATGTTAGAAGATGAGGAAATTGCACTAAGAGACAGTTTACACACAACTCCCCATTAAAATTTTTTTGGGTGTAAAAGACTCTGTCCTACTTAATTAAAAGATTCCGTACCTTTTAGTGCGTAAGCCTCATATGGAAAAATAATAGCATTAGTTGGTTCCTCACAGGTAAAGGTTTCCATTAGTCATATACAAACACTTGAAAATTCCTGAACGCATCTCAGTGTATATATGAAAATAAAAAGGAGATAAAACGACAATATTTTTTTAAATAATTTTTTTATTTTTTGCATAATGTAAGATTTTAATAAAAATTTGACATCAAGGCCCCACATCCATCTGTTTTAGTTTAATTGAAGAATTTCTGCCCAATTAAAGTAACAACTGAATAATCCTGTTTGGCCACAGCATATCTCAGTTTGTGTTTTCTTTTTCATAGTCCCTTACTGTTTGAGCACCACTATCCAGGTGAATAGAAAGTAATCCTACAGAGTCCATTTTTTTTCTGAACGCTAAACACAGGGTAAGATACAGCTATTGATCAAGGATCCTTACAGTAATTTGCGTCTTAATGGGAACAAATGATCCTTTTATGTGAGGGAGGAACATAGACCTTTTATGAAAGCGTTCTAAGAGAAGACAGAAGGCTCTCAAAGGACCTAGTTAATTTGACTGAAGCCTCTATATAGATCATTTTTTCTCATGGACTCTATTAATGCAATGTAGCCTTTTATCTTACTACTTAATGAAAATCATATTGTACTGTTAACATTCTCATACAGTATGCATGGGCTCAAGTGCACTTGTTTTTTTTCTTTATTGCAGAACTAAATACTGTAAATGAAATCCCTTTCTTTTATAATCCCTAGGAAGACAAGTTGATAAATATGTAAGAACCCTTCCCCCTTCCTCTCTGCAGGTTCTGTAGAAATGTGATGATTAAGTGCTGTTGAATTTAACAAAATTATTGAGTTCTGTGTGAAGTAATCAACATAGCCAGCTCCTATTGTTTACATGCCTGTATCTTCCTCTGATGTCAGCGTGCTCAAGCATACCTGACATCTGACTGATGAAAGATCGTTCAGCGGTTGTTCTTGGCGATATAGTAAATATATCATTGATCCCACCAAACCTAATTTATGTCTTTTAATCACTGAACTCGTTATGCAGTATGAAAGTGGGAAGTTCAAATGCTGTTTTGTCAAATCTGTGGAACCTTTTATCTATCTGTAGGTACCATGAAAAATTTCAAGAGAATAGTGATCATGTGCAAATCTGGGATTTTTTTTTAATTATCTGGTACATTTCTGTACAAAAATAAAATAATATCTCTAGGAATGTGAACTGAACATAATAGGCCATGTTTATTAGTCATTTTACTTAATGAATTTATTGCATATATATACCTATACACACATTTATGTACATGTGTGTGCATATGTATATATGTATTGAAGTTTTGTCTTCTGTATTTAAGTACAGAATGTGGCTTCCTAATTCAGAGGTACCTGTTGGCTGGCAAGAATCATCAGAAATTAATACTTTTTGTTTAAAAGAGTTTGTATGTATCTCTATTTAAATGGTTTTCCTGTTGACAATTTAAAATACCTGCCCTGTCAACCCATGCAGCCTATTATTCTAGAAAGTCTCCAAAACTGAATGTTAATATACAGCACTTAAGTGTCTGGGTCTATCTTCTGGCCTTTGGGTGCTGTGACTGGCCGCTGAAAATTGTGCCATTGTCAACAAATGCACTTGTTTTAGCCTTAATTATTTTTAGGAGAAAATGAGCAATTGAATTTTTCATTTGGTTCATCTTCAAGCTTGTGCTGCTGGTGTTTGCTAGAATTAAACAGTAAATTTTAAGTGCTACCAGAATGTGTACCAAAATAAAAATATATGAATTCCACAATCTAAATTTTAATTTTGTGCAATATTTTCATTTAATGCATGTGTATTTGAATAACTGTAAGATAAATGAATTTTTAATATTTTGAAATCTAGGTTAAAAATGTCTTTTCAGCTGAACAATTTTGCATTCTGTTGTTGCGTTAGTTTATTTAAGGACTTGTTTTAAAAGTCTTATTTGTTACTCCTTTGTTAATTCCCTTGTTCTCAATGATCTTTGCTCATCTGAGCAAAGCTCATATATTACAAGGGAAAAATCTGAAGAGCACATCTCATGAATATAGCTGTTATAAATTACTTGTGCATATCATTGTACAGTAAGTGTCAGCTGTGTGCCTAATTGTTCTATTGATGCTTTTTCCCCTCCCTTCCCCCTCCTCTCGTTTCCGTAACAAAGAATGAACATGAAACAGGCTGCCATGGTCAATTCTACTGAATGGCAGAGGACTCTGAATTTTTTTTGGAGTTTGCATTTATGTTCTGTCCAATAGAAAGCTAAAAAATTACACTAATAAAGTATTAACAGGATTATTATGTGTCTGTTTATTTTTAAAATAACTTTCTTGCTAACAGGTACGAATGTTCCTCAAGTCTGGAAAAAAAAATCACTAAAGATAAAAATTTTGCTGTTAAGTGCTGTTTAAATAAAACAGTCATTCCTTGATATTTTTTTTAAACAGTTTATAAACTGGTTTTGCTTTTAACAAATTAATCTCTACATTCCTTTTCAACCAGTATTTGCAGAGTCCTGTATTTTAAAAGGACACATGCAGAAACAGTGGGGTTGTATGGTGTAGGAGTTTTTTTTATATTGTTGGATTTTTTTACTCTTTGGCTTTTTCCCCCTGGGTTTATTTTTGCAGCAGCTGTATCTACCATGGGAGCACAATTGTTACCCTTGATATATTTATTCCAGCTGTTTCACATTCATCAAAAAGATGTCCTGAGCTTTGGAGATGTTAGTTCTTTGACCCTTGGGTAAAGTATTTACCATTTTCACTAACTTACATACTTTTGCTACAGGATATAGACACATCTCAGGAATTTGACTAGCTGATTGCAAGTTCTTATTTGTTGAAGCTGTTATCCTAGGATAATTTAATGGCAAGAAATTCACTCCCATTATAAACTTCTTTTCCAGGTCTTAAAAATATCTGCAGTTTGCTAAATGAGTGTAATATGTGTCTGTGGCTTAATTAACTCTCCAGTCTATCTTATTATCTGTTTTATATTGGTTTTGATGTCTAGTGAATGTGTGAGGATTGCTAAAGTGTTTGTAAAGTTAATTGGCACCACTCTGCATTGATTTAACTACAAATTTCATGATTTATCTCTTGGAAGAAAGGAAATTATATAATGAAAACAATGCGTTCACTTTTGTTATGTATTTCAAAAGAAATTAAGCTTTATTTTCATGAAATACTTGACACATCTATGCTGCTGCACTTCCACACACACACATACAGAAATATGTTTGAATACTTTCATAGTCAAATATCTCAAATAATTGTTTCCCATGCCATGTGTCTTTGAATTACTGTGGCATGTTGGGGTTGGGATAATCTGCATGGGCCAGTTAAATTATTTGATATCTGGTTCGGAAAGGGCTAACTGGAATTCTCCTTTGACATTTTAGAATTGGAATAGTACATAAATTAATTCTGAGGTTGGGCTTAAGTGGAGAACTAGACTATTGAATTTGTTGGCAATTAAGAGCTATATTTTGGGAGTCAGGAATGTAGCTTTCAAAAATGGACTTGCTCTTTCTTACTATAACAGCGTTAACAGCGAGTACCGAGTAGTCTTTTGAATCTTTGTGTTCGGAATTGTCTCAGCTGAGTCTATAAACATGCTAATTTTGAATTAAGTTGAGAGATAGTGATGGAATTTTCTGTTACCAGCTTAGTGGAGTTCTAACTAAGAGATCCTGATAAAATTGTGAGAATTGGGAATACTCTTGTTTGTTTAGAACATGTGGAAGATGATTGTGTGAGTTACCTGATTATTCCATGCACATAATAGCCAGAACTTGAAAGAAACTTTTAATTTTCTTGTTCTTTTTCTTAAAATAGCCAGCCAATACTAGGGTAGGTACAAAACTTTCTTTGCACAAGTCATCTCAAGCTACAGGTTTCTTATTTTTCAGTTTGAAGGTGAAGTTAGAATTTGATTATCAAAGACAATGTGTTCCTTTTTGTTTTCAAGGACTTCATACAAAACATTCCTTTACAGTCTGTTTAAAAAATTGTTTTCACATCTTACCTGCTCAATTTTATATTATTTATGTTGATTTAAATCACTGGCTTGCCAGTAATTCCTAACATCATTCTTGTAAACACACAGGGCCTGCTTATACCTAATGTAAAAACACAAGAGGTATTTTGGACAGAAAAGAATAGGGGTTTCATTCAATATTCTGCTGTCGTGGGTAATTGTATCCATGCAAAGTGTAACTGACAAGTCACGCCTTTTGGAATTCACCAGTTTTGCTGACTGTGCAGTGCCGTGTAAAGGAAACATTGGCCCAAGGTTCTCAGTATATCACATATATAAAAAGAAAACTATGATGCTTTTTCTTATATGTAGGTTTTAAGTGGTGCTGAGGCTTCCAGTTAACAGTTGTGTGAAATGTCTTTAAATGTGTTACGGCATAACCGTTCTGCTAATAAGGTAAATGCAGCCTGCAAGAGTGTGGGTTTTATTGACAGGGGTTGTTTAGAAGCAACACATGGGTTCTCACCAGTGAAAGAACTTGCTTGAAGTACCTGAGCGATTCCAAGTGATTCCACATACAAATATTTATGCTATTTCACTTGCTATAGAATCCATCTGTTTGGGGTTTTTTTCCCCAATAGTACTGATATTACCAAGAAAATAGTCTATAGAGAGTGTGTCTTCTTGAGCCATAAGAAGTGTATTAATATTTAGTAGACAGCTGTTTGTGTAGGTGGACTCTTTTGGCTTGACAGTATTGGGGACAGGAGTTAAATTCATGGATGATGCTGTAGAGGATATCAAGTAGTACTCGTTCCAAATAAAATAGTAATTTATTGAAGTAAGAATACACAAACAGAATTACTGGAGTGGTCATTTGGTTTCTTAAGTTAAATTTTTGGTATTGTGGTATCTTATGTGGCAAGATTTTTATTGTGGCAAAGGCTGTACTACGATTCAAACACTAGAATCAATCGCATAGTAATCATAGCTAGTTATCGTAACAGATTATCACTAGTTTGTATGGACTAGACTGCAGGTGGATACCAGACAGGAAAGCATTTGTCAATTTTTTTTCTGACTGTGATGGGAGAGGGAAACTTCCGTATTTTTATCTAACTCACAAAAAAAACCCACAAAAAAAAAAAAAACAAAAAAAAAGAACCCACCTGATTAAAGAAAAACTGATTAAAGTAGTATGTAAAGAGATGCCACCGTCAAGAATCTGACTCTTTAAGGTTGTATTAAACATTAGGTTTTTTCCTCTGGAGGAAATAGTTGCTGCCACTATTGATAGAGCACTGGTTGAAATGATTCATTATTTACTTGCTGGGTAGAAGACTAATAGCGTGACTAATCTCTAAAATATAGTTCACTACAATTTGTAGAATTCATACATAAAACCATTCTCAGCAATTTTCTTTATAATTGGGTTTCTTGTAACCAAGGTAAGGGAAGAATTTGAAGGAGTCAATATGAGCAGTTAGCAAAGTGAGGTCTTCTATATATGACTAGTTTGACTGATTTTTTTTCTCACTGGGATTTGTGTAATCTCAAGTCTCTGGGATGGGCCACATCATTTTCTCTCCACTCTAGGTAGCATCTTGAATTGAGAATACTGGGTAATGAGGGATGTTGTAATATAAAGAGAGCCCTTGTAAATTGTAGGGGTTTACTGCAGTCTGGAAAGTGAGAGAGGAGGGATTGCTTTGTTTTAATTTTGCCTACTCTAATTTAAAGAAAAAAGGGTTTGATCTTGAATAGTTCTCAACAACAACGACATCAATATCAGTTGGGCTGCATGCATGTTCGTTTGACTTAAGGAGTAGTGTCATTTCTATAATTTCTTCTTAATACTAGGGGGACACGTTTCTAATTCACCGGAATATTTCTGGAGAGGAAATAAAATAGAAACATGGCTGAATTCAGCTGGCAAAGTCATATCAGCATTAGTTTTAACTTCTAATCCAGAGCGAGAATATTGCTCTCTGCACAGTGACCTGTTGGAGGGGAGACAGAAGAACCAGAGTAGCTCTTGCAAACTCGTGTTACAAAAGATGAAGCAGTTATCAGTGAACACCCGGTTCTCACCCTACCACACCTTGCTCTGCCCAGGCATTCTCTGTCCATTCTGGTGATGTCTCCTGTGCAAAGAGAGAAGACAGTAGTTACACCCTCCACTGTACATGGCGACAGAAAATGTGATTGGGTTATATCCTATATGCAAGACCATCTGCTAAATCCGCATTTAAGAAAACTGGATTGCTATTCGTGCGTAAATAAAATGACAGACATAGCTTCAGCCATCCGTATGAAAAGAAACCCTTAACCTGATTCTCATGGTGAAATTGCACACTTTTGTGGCCACCGTAACATTTTTCTTTTAGTATCATGGACTAGAATTAATAAGAATCCATAACAAGCCTACATTTTAATTCTTTAAACTGTTTTAACTGAAAACTATTGTTCTGATGTTTTATGCTGAGTCAAGTGATAGTTTACTGAACTGAAAGAGACATGCTCTCATAATAGGTCCATTAACCAGTTTATTCAGAAAACAAACACTAAAACTTTGTACCATTCTTTCTAGTAGCAGCATGTGAAGTACAGTATTCTTACTGTTTCCATTAACTTAGGGAATTGAATAAACTGAAAAGAAAGCAATGCAGAAGAAAAATTGAGATGGGTCAGAAATATCCCTCAAATTCAGAATTATTTTGGAAGCTTAAATAATAAAAAAAAAAAAAAACAACCTCCCCACCCCAATGCTTTTAAGGTTTCACACCGCTTATACCAATTACACTGTAAAAAACTGAACTTTGCGGGTTGTGAATGGCAGTTTCTTTACTATTAATTTTTTGTGCATCTCTAATATTGTGTACACGCGTGGTTCTGAGACAAACATTTTGCATTAAGCATTTCACATCAGAGAATTAGTTTCACAAGAAATACTCGTTTCCTTTCCTATAAATTATTTGTAGATTTTACCACAGATTGAGAGCATTACTCTCCAAAGAAACCGCATAGTCTTTGTAAACTGCTTTTGTTGACCACATAAAAAAATTAGTTAAGTCTCTGTTGGCTAGTCAGCTTAGCTAGAAAATACTTGTATTTTTGTTAAAAGACAAAAAGGATGAAACACCACCACTAGGAATTGCCAGAGGTAATGTACGGTTTTTCTCTGATTATTTTTTTTTTCCGATCAGCGAATCCCATGTTCCTTTTTCCAAGGAAAAATAAAACGAGGAGTTCTAAAATATACACCCATTACTACCTTTTATAACATTAGGTTTTTTTATACTTCACATAAAAATTTTATGTATTTTTATATGTATGTTGCAATGAAAGTATTAAGTACAAACAGATCCTTCTGTCAATCTTTTGAGGAACTTTACAATTTTAAAATTTAATATGAGGAATCAAAGAATTATGCTTTTGATTTTTTCCTTTAAAAATAAAAAATATGAAAATGTTAACATCTGTTTTGAAGACTTCTTTTTTGGTTGATTGTTTTCTTGAGCTTTTTAAATCTCATCACAGTACTTTTATATTTGCAACTAACCCTTACATCAGAAGAGGCTGAAGAAGACTGGCAAACATTTGCACGTCTTTTTCAGTGTCATTGAGTGTTTTCTGATACTTGGAATGTTTTCCATGAATTTTTTCTTGAAATACGGACAACGTAAACACCTGTATGGTGAGCGGTGCCATGGATCCACCCGTTGCTCAAACAGCACTGGACTGGCCTGAAGGTAGAGGGGTTGTGTCTGTAGGGAAGATGGGGGCAAAGAATTGCGTTCTGTGGGAATTACTGGTGTTCAGAGCATGGAAATACCCGAGTTGTTAAAGAATGCTTTTTCAGTATAAATGCAGGGAAGGACACGGAGTGAAACCTTGGCTGACAGAAGCCGGTTGCTAAGTAGTAATGCAAACGCTGCATTCATGAGTTACTGTCTTTGAGCCTGATTTGACCATGTATGCTTTTGCCTTCTACGTGGTGGTGGTTCCTTAAGTTAATTGAGAGAGAAATCATATTTAGATTTTCATTTCTGGGCCTGTCTCTTATGGGCCTGGAATAATTTCATTTACACGAATTTTCTCTTTACTATTAACAATTCCACATGTAAGATAAATTCCACTGCTTAATACTAATAGCCTGCTGCATCTTTTAGGTAACTGCAATTCACAAGACCTAAGAAGAAAATATTGCAAGGATAATTACCTGAGATTTTAAACATTTGCTTAGTGTAACATGTCAAGTTAAAAAAAAAAAATAATCTGCTATTGATTTTTTTTTAAATTGTGTTTGAAACAAAACAGACATTTCTAGTCTTTTTTGTGCTTCATAGGTTTTGCAGCAGCAGCTATTGTTTAGTTAGTGTAGGAATATGTGTGAGACTGGTTTTTGTTAAACTAAACTTACAAAAAATATAAAACAGTTCCAAATACATTTAAACCAGATAAAACATTATTTAAAACGTGCTGTGTTTCAATTATATAGTGAATACTTAACCAGTTTTTAATTCCTCTTACTGGTTTGTTTTAAGCGCAACTTAGGATAGTATGTTTCTAAAAGCCAATTAATTTTGGAGGAGATTGCATACTGCAAATGTACACTGAAAGAGAGATGTGATAAGGTGCTCACGGACAGGCAATGAGAGAACAATTAGGAAGAAGTGGGATAAAGGAGCTGAAACTCCAAATGTAAACACCCCCCCCTCCACCTCCCTTGAATTGCAGAGGTTAAAAAGAAGTCAGGCAGTGCAGTTCTTGGATCTACACCCCTTCCATCCATCCTTCCATCCATCTTTCCCGCTCCCTGCGGGGTGTTTCGGTTATGGTTTATGGCTTCGAAATTCAAGGAGTCCATCTCTTGGCTTGATTTGCTGCTGACGTTTCACAAGAATAGTTGGTCATATGAGATGAAAACAAATACTTCAGAAATATTTATGAATTTTGATCCAAAACTTCATGACAGCAAGTTCCAGACCTCTGTACTCATTTAATCTAACCCTGAACCATATTCCCGGTCTACATTCCTCTCCCTTTACCAAAGGGTTTTACTTGCTTGTGCTTTTTATCAGTGTGTGATGGGCTGATAGTGCCTAAGATCTGCTTGGTATAAAGAAAGTGATTGGATATGTCAGTACGAGCAGTGCGTGGGGTAACGGAGCTGCAATGGGGGAAAACTGACACACAGCAGGTGTGCAAGGAATAAGCAAAAACATTTTATTATGATAATGATCATGAAACTGAAGGCCAGAGAATGTGAACTATTTCTAAGGCCCCTGACATTTTCATCAAGTGGTCTTATGGTACACGCTTGCCATCATCTGTTCAGCTGTGGAGAAAAATGTTAATTCAACGCTGCTGTGTTTAACAGAGCCCCAAAACTTCATGTTAGTACAGAAAGTCAGTGAGCTTAAAAATGAGCGGAAGGTGTAGCTTGAAGTATTTTCCCCCAACGCACTTGGGATCTGTGCATCGTAGCATGTTTGGGGTTGTTTGGGGGTGGTTCATGTTTTGCAGTGAGGTTTGGGGGGGCAGGAGTGTTTCTGAGCCCCACAGGATGGACCTGAATATTTGCTGCGAGCCAAGCGTGTTCAGGATGGGTATATCCTTACATAGCCGGTTGATAAGCTCCACCAAAATAATTTGTTCAGATAACTCTGGTGCTTTTGGGAAAGAGGGAAGCGTCTGCTTTAAAAGTTGCTCTGTGGCCACAGACCCTACTTAACAGACCCGTCAATCCTTTTGTTTCAAGGAGGCTTTTCTGGAATTACCAAGGCTGGGAGTGTACCAGGAGGTTGTCCTGGATTTAGCAGTTAGACCTGGCACATCTTCTACTTAATGTTACCCTACCAGAAGGTTTTGTTTGCGTCGGGGACCTCCTTGGCATCTGAATTGGCTCAAGAGAAATGACTGGTTTGTTTGCAGGTCGGTTTGCTGAAAATCTGCAGTAGCTTCCCTGCGTGGAGAGAAGCTCAGAGTAGGACCCGGTTGTGTGGAGCCTGCACTGAGCAGGAAAAGCCTTGAGAAACCTCTGGTGAGGAGCAGCCGGGCTCAGTGCCGAGCCTGCGGGAGCCTCCATGCCCAAGCGGGAGAGACTGCCCGGGCAGTGGAAGGAGAGTTTTGTTTCCCACCACGCAATGTGACCAGCTGTAGCTCTGGTGGAGGAATGATGTTCAGGTGTAGCGGTACCAGGGTGACCTCCTGCACTTTCCCAGCTAAACCCTCTCTTTCAAGGAGCCCCAAATGGAGCTGATACAAAATCACCGTCCTGCTTTCAGAGGCACAGAAAGAGCGCAAGTCTCTGTGGGGAACAACTGGGGCCGTTGCGTTTCACTTTGGTCCTTCCCAGGAACTTCAGGATAGAGCCTGTGCGTTTCAGCTTATTCTCCAAACAACAACTATTAAGAGAGCCATGAATGATGCAGATAACTAAACCCAGTAGTTTGCCAGCCTGCTGCTACTTTAAAGCCCTGTGTTTAGTGCTACTTGTTGGACTAATTAAAAAAAAAAAAAAATCTGATTGCAGTCACCTAATATATACATATATTTTTGGTCTTAGTGAATCAGTCTGGCCAACCCAGCTCCACAGTAGTTGGGCATTTTCACCCTCTTGGTAAAAAAAAACCTTCTAGCTACAGGTGTTTTTCTTTTTCTGTAGGGGGGTTCTGGAAGGTCACCGAAGCATGAAATCCATCCTAATTCAGCTTAGCTGCTAATCACATAGAGAGAAAGGAAAGTGTGACTGAGTATTGAGTAAATGTCAGTTGGCACCTGTTTTCACAATCTCAATTTGTTTTTCTTCTCACACCATATTACACCTCTTAATTTAATTTGTGACTGGCCTTTTCTCCTCCCAGCTGTCCGGGGCTGCAGTGCACACGTTCCAGCTGGTGTTACTGGGGTTTTTTTCTGGGCCCAAGGACTGAGCTGAGCAAATTACCCAAAGTCCTGCAGCCTCCCGGGGTCTCGGCGCTCTCTCTCTCTCTCTCTCTCTCGCTGCCTTATCTCACTTACAGGCTGGTAATTTGATTCTCTGGACCTGAAATGGAGTATGCATATTTCGAATAGCTTTAAAAAGTCTTTCCCATCCTAACTATGTTGTTTCGGGATTAAAATGGACTTTAGGTAACAGAGTGGCCCATTCAGCAGCTTTGCAGTAATTACGGTGCTAATGTTGATTTAAGTTTGTTTTTCTGAACAGAAAAGTTCCTAATGGTATTTGCAGAAGGGTAGGCTGCCTGGCAGTTGGACTGTGTGTCACGTGTAAGGGCTGCATTCTCCTTCCCTCCCATGTGCAAGCGCACAAAAAGCAGCAGGGCTGGAGAAATCCAACATCCCACCCCCGTGCCCCAGAAAAGTTTAAGGCAGTCCCAAAGTGACGTTCAGAGAAGTAGCAAATTTAATTTCTTGGACCTCGGGCTATGATAGCTTAATCCTTCCTCTCTAGAACAGCTATCTTCAAAAATAAGATGCGTGGCCGTCTGGCAAAATTAACAGACAGACTGAAAGATGATGAATTTGCAAGATACAGAAGCCAGCGGTATTTCCAGAGCTTCCTTTTGTAGAGGATCTCAGCGTTCCAGGTCAAGAGAGAAGCAAATTGCCCAGCCCTGTTCTCCTTGAGCAAATGTTTCTTGTCTTCTGTCAGTTCTGTGAATTTCTGAAAATTACAATGTTTGTATGTGGCGGTGCGTATTACTAAATAGGCTATTAATTTGCTCTACAGATGCTAATCTAAGTCACCAGCTCTGACTACCACTGAAACCTGGTAGCTCAGGATACTTCCACCCTGGTAAGCTCGTTGTCTTACAAAACTCATCGTCATCATTACTAGTTGCTATTATTGCTGCAAGAATATGACTGCAGTTACCAAGTTTTGCCATTTTAATTTGGGAAAAGCCCTGGATAGTAGTACGTTCCCTATGTTAAATGATACTGCTCCTTTTCCTCTCCATAAGTTATTTTAGAGAGAGAATATGTTAACAGTTGTCTTTGAATAATAAGTTTGATTGAAAATACATTTCTGAAAATGCGTCCTAAACTGAGGAGCTGCGTGAAGATTATTTTTTTTTTAATTAATTCATGGGAAAATTTTGAAAAACATTAAATTTAGAAGCAATTTGGGTCAGTGCAGTCTGTGGTTGCAGATGGTGTTGGCAGAGCAGGCATCAGACACACAATCTCGTAGGTGGAAAGAGCAAAGACCTGGATGGGAGCTGTGGCTGAGCTGTCAGCCCTGCCAGCTCACGGGCACTGTGTAAGGAAGCTCTAGAAACTCTTTCTTTTTTTTCCCCAACCCCAAAACTATTGCCGCCTTTGTGTTAAGGATGGCCCTACATCCTACTTAGTTTCAGCCTGTAGTTCTCTTGTTGCCCTTCTCTATCAGTTTCTTGCCTTCATGTATCTGTAAGAAATCCTGGGAGCAAGAGAACTGACATCTATTAAAATATTACCCTCATTCTGCATGTAGTTCATGGATGTAGGACTGATATTTGAGAAGAAACAATCTTTAGTCTTCAGGTTTTGATTTTTAGTTAGCCTTTGCTTGCACATGATGACTAAAGAGGAATTTTTAGAAAAGTCACTCCTGTCACAGCCGGTTGCTGCTTGAAGCTTGAAACTTAACACGCGTCAAGGCTATCATCACACAGGTTACCGTAGCTTGCCTTTTCCCCTGGCCTTGGCAAGTGCAGTCTTACCTCTCCAGAGTCTGTCACAAAGACCATATTTTTAACTTGGGCTATTATTGTTTTCTGCTTTTCTGCTGTAGCCATTTTCAGGCTACGTGGTCTTTTTAGTCCCCCAGTGTCGGAGTAGGATCGGACCCGGAGTAACGACGCAGTCTCAATATGAGTATGATCGTTCTCCTTTATTAGGTATTTTAGCAGAGTATATATAGGCTTACAGCAAAAGCATGCAAAGCTAACAACATAATGATTGGTCCAAACCCCTTGTTCACGCGCAGCGTCCCCCAACTCGATTTGTTAAGGCCCTCGGTCCACGCGCATAGCACACGCTGGTTCTC
This sequence comes from Anarhynchus alexandrinus, assembly GCA_008711295.1. Lineage (NCBI taxonomy): Eukaryota > Metazoa > Chordata > Aves > Charadriiformes > Charadriidae > Anarhynchus > Anarhynchus alexandrinus. The sequence goes on from VUYV01000104.1 coordinate 1,700,634, forward strand.
CCCTCTCTGTGATCTCACGCCCGGACTNATGTGAAACAGTCACTATTGCTCCTGTTTTTCTCCTCTCAAGGTAACTTCAAGGATGAGAACCTACAGCCAGTCCGCTTCCTTGCATGGCTGGTTCAATATATGTCTATTGTCTCTTGAGTATGTTCCCACACCCCAGAACCTTTAGAAGCAGTAATTGTAACAGGAAAAAATCAAGCTGCAGAGAGATCCCGTAACAAAGTCTGAAAAGCCCTCTTTGCCAGGTTTTGGCATGTGATAGTATTCCCCCTCACCCCCTCCTTTTGATTTGCAGTAGACTTTTTTTTTTCCCCCCAAGAGGCTGTACCAGCCATACTTTATACTCCTCTTTGACCAACTTTCTGTGTACAGCAAATGTTGCTTCAAGCAAATGTGGAGCAAAGAGTGTGGTGCCCAGGTGAAGCCCGGCGGCTGCTGCTGCAGCTGGTAGGAGACTGGGGTCTGCTCATGGCATCGCCTTCCTAATCGCCCTGGTGTGACGCGTGACACCCATCTACCCAGTGATAAAGATTCATTTTGCTGACGTTCACTCTCCATGTAGTCCCTGATATTTGAGAATATTGTGCCAGTGAAATTGGAGGCTTCTCCGTGTTTTGCAACTATGTTTTGAATTTCCATATATTCTTTTTCCTGTCTCCTATGGCAGGTTTGCCATAATAGAACTATTAAGTGGACTATTTTTTTGTTTGTTTGTCTGTACTTACTTACATTTTGTGCTGATTGCCACTATTTTGAGTGAAAAATGTGTGGATGATAAGGCCCTATTTTGACAGATTTCCAGCTAAACTCAGAAAGAGAAAAGTTTGTATAAAACATTGGAAGAGATTTCTGACTCGCTGGCAGTCTTCCCTCTCTCTTGCCTCACTTTTCCGTGTTTATTTCAAGCCTCACATTGAACCCTACCCCTTCAAAAGGTATCACAGGGCTGATATTGCAAATAGTTTTACTCATGTGCCTATTACTGATGACAGAAATGACTGGTAAAACTCCATCGTGTGGGGGTTAATCTGTGGAGGCTGCTGAATTTCTCTTCCTTTCTCTCTGATGAAGGATGCCACTGCCTAAGATTGGCGCACTGAGAGAGTGGGAAGCTTGGAAGGGAAGTAAACACTGGGGAAATACATTTGCCTAATTAGCACTGGTGAGAGTGGGCTGGATTGAACTTCCTAAGATCACTCGCTCTCCTAATGAACTTTTATTTTTCTAAGTGCAGAGAAATTCTGTAAGTAAAAACAAAGATTAAGGTGCTTGGCTCAAAAGTAGGACCATTTAAAAATAAGTCTTCTCCCTTTCCTGCAGTAAAAGAGAAGTTGATATCCTGAGTATTTCAGCCCCGGCACATCTTGAAAAGTCATGAGGAGTAACATCCAAACAAAGTCTGTAAGGAGAAGTGGTGCATCCTTTTCCTGCGAGGAATGGAGAGGAAGACAAATTTGGTGGAACGCTTCTCTTGAGAGGAGCCAAATGTTGAGGAAAGAAAGATTCCCAGTTGAAAGTGCAGCTAGATTTTGTACAGAAAAAAATACAGAGATTTATTTTATCAGCTCTGAATAATTTACCCAAATAAATCAATAAAATGAGACTTCCAAATGAATTGCCTCTCTGTTACAGAATGTCACTACTGCATAGATGCTGCAGTGTCTATGTGAATGTTTCTGTCTGACATGAACAACTGCCCTGTGTTTCTTAAATTGCTCATACAGAACTCCACTGTCCACCCCCGGGTGGTGGGGGAAGAACCCAGTAGACCTTTTACCGTGCAGCAAAAGAAGGGTGACAAAGCTGGTGAGGAGTCTAGAGCACAAGTCCTCTGAGGAGCAGCTAAGGGGTTGTTTAGTCTGGAGAAGAGGAGGCTGAGGGGAGACCTTATCACCCTCTACAGCTGCCTGAAAGGAGGTTGTAGCGAGGTGGGGGTCAGTCTCTTCTCCCAAGTAACAAGTGATAGGATGGGAAGAAACAGCCTCAAGTTGTGCCAGGGGAGGTTTAGGATAGATATTAGGAAAAATTTCTTCACTGAAAGGATTGTGAAGCACTGGAACAGGCTGCCCAGGGAAGTGGTGGAGTCCCCATCCCTGGAGGTATTTAAAAGACGTGCTTATGGACATGGTTTAGTGGCGGACTTGGGAGTGCTGGGGTAATGGCTGAACTTGATCTTAAAGGTCTTTTCCAGCCTAAATGATTCTATGAAAATTATCTGAAGCCTCTGCTGCTGAAGGAGTTGGCCTGGGCAGTCCCTGGTTGTTCTTGCCTTAAGGACAATAAGGAGGAGCCCAGTCATGTAGTGCCCGTGTTGTTTCACTGCCTCAACTGCCTATGCCCACTTGGATCTTTCTGCATGGCTGAGATTTAAAATTGATGTTTAAGGCCTTTTGATGGCTGCAACTGATAACTGCTGTTTGTTGAAGCTATCTTTGTTAAACACCCCCTCCTGCCTCTTACTGTTCAGGTTTTGTAAAAATGCATTTTTAGGTTAGACATGCTTCACGACCAAATCTAGTTGCAAAAGGAAACTTTGCTGCCTCAGGTTTTTATGGCTGACTACCTTAACCAAAACTCACATGCAGATTTCCCTGAAAGAATGTCTTTTCCAGAGCCACTGTGACTTTGCTTTTGGCTGCCGGCTCCTCCAACCGTATCATGGAGTATAACTAAGGTAGGAAATAGAGGACTGTAGTTGTTGCCTATCTGGTACATGCCCTTGTTACTGGCAGACTCTCAGACAAATGAAACGTTCAGATAAGCACGTTTCTCCCAATGGTCATTGCCAAATCAGAGAGTTCAAGTAACTGATAATATTTGGGTGTCTTAAGACAGAAACCTGTTCTGTCCTTGTTCAGCTAGAAGTCCTATTAATAACTGTAAGTGCACTTATTAATCAAGTTAATATTTTATGTAAAGAACCTCTTAAATAAATAATACGTAAACTAATGGGTATCTAGCATTTACTGAATGATGTCCAAGACTTTCCAGGTTCAACTCTACCTAATGTAAGTGCACAGAAATATGATACAACCACATACTTTTCACATTTGAAATGGGCAGATACTGTATGCATCCCAAACTACAAGCTAGTAAAATGCCTTAATAATCATACATACCTCATTTTATAGATGAAATATTTGATATTGCAAAGATTTGCCTGGCTGCCTAAATTGGTGTGTTCGATCTCACAACATAACGTTGCCTTTCCTCTTGTGCATCTCCACGCTCCAGGGTTAAGGGAACGGAGAAGAAAGCGATGGTTACACAAAATTTTGCAAGAAATATACACAGTCATCATATATTCTAGATCATGCTTCTACTCTTCCTTCTCACTCTCTCTTATAAGGCTCGGCTGGGGGCTGGGTGCGTTACCGGCCGTGCCCCAGCCCAAGCTGTGCCTGCTGTGTCATGGCAGGTCTCTGTTTCACACATGTGCCTCAATCCCGGGGTGAGACGGAGCCACTGGGGGTGACCTGGGCTTTGGGCCGTCCCTTTGATCCCCCACGCGTGGGCTGATGGGCAGCACAGCTCAGCGCAGGGAACGCTTTGAAGTGGGAGCGGGGCAGCGGCTCGCCGAGCAAAAGTAAGGGAGGGAGAAACTGTTCTCAGGTCTAGAGATGTTTTTGTGGTCCGTTTCCAGCTCCTCTGTAATTTGAGTTGTGCTGTGTTCACTTTTGGGGACACATAGAAAACTGGCAGAAATTTTTCTCTGTCCCTTTCCTGTAGCCTGTGAGGCTTTTCTAACACTGAGGGGTGAGACAGCTTCTGTCACGCTTTAACGTGCCGCCCTGTTTGTGACATTCTCCTCTTGATACCTCATCGGTACCTTGTTAGCTGAATGCATTTAAAAGGTGCTATTTTATTTAAGCGTCTATGTGATGTAATCTAAATTGGAGGGGAGAATTTTTATTGTCTTTTTTGGAGAGCTCAGTGCAATGGTAGTGACCCCCAACATTTCCCCTTGCAGAGGCACGGCTGCGGGGCTTTCTGGCTCTGCAGAGAGAAGTATGCTGCTACTTTTTCCTTTTCTTGTATTTACCAAGAAGGAGGGGTGCTAGCAGCAACTGTAACAAACTTCAGCAGAGGGCATTTCCTGATGAGCTGATGACTGACTGGTTTTAATGACCCTCAGCTTTTCTCTGGGTCATTAACTCTCCTAGGTAGTTATTAATCCCCAGGAAACGTCCTGGGTCTCAATGTTCAGTGCTTAAAGACAAGACAGTCTCTTGCAGATATTTTTCCTACAAAGCATCCAAAACACACATTCAACTAAATCTTTTTTCTTTTTCTTTCCAGATGTTCCAGTGTTTTTCAGTCTCCTGGAGAAATCTTCTCTTATCTTGGTGATTTATTTTGGCCTTATGTTGAGTTGGGTGGTTGCTGCTGTTACATGTCTGCAGATTGGAGGTTTCCACACCCTTTGGTCTTGGGGCCTTCACTCTCACTTCATTAAGCTAACTGCAAATGTCTGTGCACAACATAATGATTGTTGTGCTTTGGGACGTATAATTTATTGGCCCAATGCTTGCTTTCTGTCCTTTATAGTTACTGTGCTCTACTGATGCCCAGAACAACAGCCACTTGCAGGGGATCGAGAGATTGATGCTCTTACAGACACCAGCACAAACATGTCCTCTGCATGTCTACAATTAATCCAGTATTTTCAGAGCCAGGGCATGGGGACCCCTGCAGCTCAGCAGCCATGGCATGGCATGCCTCAAAGAACCAGAAATACTTTTATTTTACTTTTGTGTGCTCTCGTTTCCTTTAAAATATGACTGCTTAAAGTATCGGGGAGGATCTTTGAAAAAATTTACGTGACGATGAAAAAGCATCTGCTGCAAGGCAGGTCTGGGTCTTGGAGAAAACAGCCCATTTCAGCTGCTGCCTTTGTAGGTGCAGAAGTACTTTAATGCACCAAAAGCCCGACTCGGCACATGTCTGAAGTACAGTGACGGGAAAGCCTGACATTGGGCACATTATGGGATGCTCCTCAGAAACCTCAGCTTCTGGTGCTGTTTGTGGACAAGCTCTTCCTTTAACGTTAAACGGTTTGAAGTCTTTAACATTGGAAATGGTTTATTTCTACCTGATTAGACTTCTGTAGAGACCGATCTCTGGGTTTTACACACAGCTTGCAAGAGGGAGTTCATTTTCAAGAGGTCCTCGGTCTGGAGAACATTTCTGGGGTGTGAAATACCAAATTACATGAAGTATTGCCTGTGTTACAGCAATCCCTCCAGAGAGCACGCGCACTGGCGAAAGCTAGAACCAGGCCTGTGGCACCTGTGAACGTTCCCAGTAAGTCTCTGTTCTGTGACACACTTTTGTGTCTCTGCCTACATCCAGGACCTTGGAAGGGCAGAATGGCCAAACTACCCCAAAACGCACAGAAAAGCTGAAGGAGAAGAGAAGGCCTGAGGAGTGAAAAGTCATCCCGGACTTGTGTTTCTTCCGGTTCAACAGGGATCACAGGCTTTGCTGTGGTAAATCTCCCATTTCCCTCACTGAGTAGGGTGTTGCAGGTCAGATTGGGCCCTGTGCAAGGAGTAACTCCTTCCCCTTTATTTGTGGGAAATTATTCTCATTTTCTCTACAAAGCAGGGCTGAATTGCTTCTTGTGTTCATTTTTTTTCAAATGCCTATTCAAATAACTTTTTGTGTGTTCAGACAGCTATTGCTTTTGTATTATTCCAGGTTCTTCCAGGAAGCCAAATCGGTCTTCCCGTACAGAGCTCCGCTGTGCTCATTTTGTGAGGCAGACAAATCCCACCTGCAATAAAGAAACAAAAGCTTTCCATTGCGCATACTTCCATTTAAAAAGTTCTGCCTGTAAAAATAGGCCTATGATCAGTTTCTCAGACCTAAAAAGTAATTATAAATAAAAGGACAGTTCCAAAATAATTCTGCCCACCAAGAACAACTTTGTAAAATGATATTGTTTTCAGTCAAAATGCTCAACTTACAATATCTTTATCTCTAGGGATGAGGGCTTTTTTTTTCATTTTCTTTTTCTTTTGTGCCTATAATAAGCCTGTAGCTGCCAGTTTAAAATCGAGTTGTTTTTTCTTTATTTATTCTGCGGGAGCACAGGTCACAGTCCTGCTGCAGGAGTCTGGCTGGAAATGGCACAAATACGAAACAAGATTGCCACCTTCTGGAAAGACCTTGGAAGCTGGGCTGAATGGGATGCGTTGCAATTTGGGATTGTTAGTCTTTATTTTTTAACAGACCTAAGACAACAGTAAATATTAATACCGGCTTTTCCAGCTATGTGCTAACTAACTGCATGGATGGTCAAAGCCTGAGTTCCCCCACCCTGTGGGGGAATCCGTGATATCCTAGGGAAAGACGCACAGGGAAGGTGCTGCAATCACAGGGAGGGTGTTCATCACCTTTAGCCCGATCTGAGCACCCTAGAAAGCCCTAGAATACATGGAGGCATACATAATAAACAATTAAAAGATATTAAGTAATTATAGGTGTGAGAAGTGCAACCAGTTAAAGCTGCCTTTGCTGTTTCAAAAATGGAAAAAGAATTGTAGTGCTTCAAATATTCCTGTGGGGATAAGAAAGGACAAATATTTCATATTTGATCTCTTTAAACTCTCTCGTGGAAAATCCAATGGTGGGAAATGTGGATGTTTACCAGTAACACTTTGTTTTCAGAATTTCTTTTTAATTCCTCAGTTTAATGCCTGGAAATGAATTTAGCAAATACTGTTTCAAGCACTGTGATAATATCTCAATATCAAATGCGTAGCTATGTGGGTAAACACTTGCAGTCCTATTCAGCTCCAAACCAAAGGTCACTTCCTTAAAAAGCAGAAACTGCAATATTAGAACTGAATCACATCACTGATCAGGTAGTCTAGTATTTTTCCAGTGGAGCAAGCAATGCCACGTTTACTGTCCTACTGCAGATACTTTTTTTAAAGACATATTTTTAACAGTTGGCATGAGTCAGTTTGAAGGAAGTGAGGCTACAGACCTTACAACACAGCATTTTATAAGCAAACTTTAACCCTAGTAATTTTAAAGGGAGTATTTTTCAAAGCTGCCTGGCTGGGACCACTGTAGGTGGAGAGCCCCACTGTGAGTCCTCTGCCTCGGTGGGTGCCTTTGCCTTGGCCATGTGCATGGGTGACAGTGGCTGGTCCCCTCCCCACTTGCCAAACTACATCTGTGCTGTTTCTTGGCTACTGGTTCTCTCTGTGACTGATGTCTCCCCTGGGATGCTAATAACAGAGATAAGCAACATGTTTGGCTCTTTGCACTTTTTGTGCCGTTTGCATAAACACATAAATTAATCTTCCTGACCTGTTGTCTTGAAGGGCCACACTTACTGTCAGCTGTTTTCTGCTGTTCAAATGCCACTTGAAATGGCACTTTTGCTATACCATCATAGAGCAGAATTATTAATGAAGGCTGAAGTTTCTTCACTGACCTTTTTTCAACTGCGAGGGAAGAGCAGACAGACTGTATGGAAGTTGTATATCCATACATGCAAGCTAAGGATAAACACACTTATCCAATGTATATGAGAAGTGGCTAAATGCTCTATCAACCAAACAAAACTAGGAAAATTCCATTTACCTTAATTGACCGCTGAATACATTAGTGTGTTGCATTTTATGTTTACCTCATGCACTTATTTTGCACCAGTACAAATATTATATATGATTGTTGGTTACAATATGTTATTTCAGGTGAACTGAACTCATATGTACTACATACAGCTGACTGAAGTCCTCTTATGATGTCACCCTGCAATAAGGAAAAGCTGCAGAAGAAAACCTACTCATGAAAGAAGCCTTTTCAGTGAGTACTTTGTTAAGGATGTCCAGAAAACAGAGGTAAAAATAATTCTGACAGTGCTAATTACTTGCTGTTTATTGATGAAACAGAAGAAAAGAAAATTCCCAAGCTTTTGAAAACTGGACCCTTCCATTGCTTGGAGGTGACTGGTTTTGCCTAACGTTGTTTTTGAAAACCGAGATAGCCTCCTGCAGTGCACAAAACATGTGGAAGGTGCTGGGTAACGCGCTGTCTGAAAGTGCTCCCAGTGTTGTGGAGATAGATCATGATACGCTAAAATACATTTAAACTAATTCAGTAGTGTATAAAATAAGCACTTTTAAAATCTTGCTGTGAAAAAGAACCAGTTGAGCTAACTATTCATTGCAGATACTACTTTGAATTTAAAAAACACAAAAAATCCCCATCTTACAGTTTTGGGTGATCACATGTTTGGCTGAGGTGAGCCAATGAGCCTCTGACACAGCGTGAAACGGAACAAAAAGTTGCCCAGGTTCCATGTTTAATGAACTAATGCCATGTTGGAAGCTGTTAAGGCTTTCTGGTGGTTTATGTGACATCTAGTCACGCTGTGGCTGCAACATTGCAGTCATGGGGTCAACCTCACGCTTGGTCACTCAGGAACAGCTGGTCGTGTGGAGCTACATCAGGACAAGGCCCACATACGCTGTTTCCTTCCCAAAGTGGAGTCAAATAGCTGAAGGGTAGATATATCTGCCGTTATTTATCTGCTGGGATCTGCTTGGACTGAACCGACTGACTCATTTTCGGAGGTCATTACTAGTGTTTTGCAGCTGTCTCAGTTACATCACTGAAAGGAAGACTTTAGACTCTCAACCATGAAGAGCTTGTAAAGTAATGCATTAACTCCTATTAAACTCAGCGCTCGTTCTTCCTTTTACAGGATTTGCTTGGTGAAACAGCGAAATGAAAGTGTATGCCTGGAGACAGACCTATAGCACTAACCATTACTGCTGCAAATTTGAGGAGAGCTGCCAACTAATTAACACATCCAAGCAGCTTAGCTTTCCTGCTGAGTTACAGCTGCAGAGGGACTATTCAGGGAGCTGGTTGTGAGCACAGTGGTGCTCTGTGCCTTTTTCTAAACTTCTGATATGTGAGCAAGTGACAAACTGGAAGAAGAAAAACATTCAAATAAATGGTTTTAAAGGACCTCAGGAATTACTCGGAAGCACCCATTCCCCTGAATATTAATATATGATTTAAAAAAAAAAGGCCCCTCATGGAAACACTGGAAATATGTTTAATAGGGAAGGGATGATTTAACAGGGATTTTCAGCTCTAATATTTATGATCCTGACACCTTCTAAGAGTCAGATTTATCCCATCTCCTATTTCATCACCTGAGATCCAGATTTCCAGAAGTAGCCAGACTGGTAAGTGCCTTTGAAAACATAATCCTAAACGCCTCTTGGTCATTTGGAAACCTGGTGCATGATTTATTCTCTGAGCAAGGCTGGAGTTTGTCCCTTGGGAAGTCTGGGACATACGTGTGAATGGACCTTTCTTTTCTGTGATACACCGATTAGACATGAATGGTGGCCTTCATAAGCACTTGCAAGAGCTTGTGCACCTCCTCCCTAGGTCTGGGGTAGCTGTCAGACCTGCCCTGGCACTCTGGCCTCTGCTCTTCAGGTCTCACCTACAGCAGCCTCCAGCATTAGCTGTATTTCGTAGCTAGACCACAGACCTCTTAAAAACCGTTCCTCGGGCATACAGGCCCTTTCTCCTGTGGAAGTGGAAAAGAGCTTTACAGCAGAACCTGTCCGTGACCTTTACATCAAGAAGACAACTCCCATGGGGAGTGGGGACTGGCCTTTCATGGGCAACCATCGAGTCTTCACTTGGACTGAGCAGGGCCACAGCTATTTCTTACTTTGGCTTCCTTTGCCTTTTCCTTCTCTGTGGGTTGGTGCTGGGGACCGACCGTGCCAGCTCCTGGCTGCATCCACCGTATCCACAGCCTGTGGACAAGCTCCAGGGGTCTCCAGGAAAAGCAATCCACCAACCTTGCTGGAGAAACAGCACAGGCATACAGCAGGGGCTGCTGTTTTCCTTTGCCATCACAGCAAAAACTGCTTTTTCTTTCTGCCTTTATCTTTCTAATCAGCCTTGCAAATTGTTGAGTTACTGACCAAGCCAGTGTTAAAGCTCTAGCTGGGTTTCAGAGCATCTTGCTGCGCTCTTTAGAGAGACACCTTTGGGCTGGCACATCTGCCCTCCCTGTCAGTGTATGTTCCTCGGTGGAAAGCTCTGGGTGTTGTGTCCCACGTTATTAGCTCTTCAGATTAAGAGAAGTCAGGCTCTAACTTCAGTTCCCCTCATTTTCACATTGTTTTCTCAATAAAGACCAGGAAATCTCCACTACGTGGGCTATTGCTTTAAGTTTCAGTAATCAATAACCAAATGCTTACAAACAAAGTAAGTATCTGATATTATTATTACAGCTCAGGCTCCGCAACTGAATGTTTAGAAAGGGATACTATTTTCTGCTGCCTCAGAATTCTTTTTTCCCCCTCCTTCAATATTATCTTCACAGAAAACTTGTGTTTTCACAGAAAACTTCACAGAAAACTTCAGGTGAAGCTTCAGACACATTAGTTGTTCCTTCCCCCTCCCCATGCTGGATCTTTTGGTTTATGTGTTTATATCACCATTCAGAGCATTATAAATATAAAGTGGTGTATGTATGCGCTGCATTTTGTGGCTTTAATTTCTATAGCCTTTTTGAAAAATTGCTCTCCTGCTTAAGGTGAAAAAACGTGCCAAGTTAAAACCCAGAAGAGCTCTTAAAGAAGGCTTAAAAACATAACGTTGCTTTTCAGACAGACATCTTCAACAGCTACAGGAGAAAATGCCCATGAGCTCCAAATTTATTAACATAGGACTGACAGACTAATAGTGCCACCTAGTGAACAAGGACGAATTAGTCCATTTATACAACCCTCTACTAAAGGAATTTACAGCTTCTACAATTATATCATAAAGTGTAAAAGAGTAGCTTTAAGAAGTAAATATATTTCCCTTGTATTTCAAGTCTGCAATGCTTGGACTTTGAGTAACAGACTGTATTTATGCTACTGTGCAAAGGCTCGTCTATTTGGCAAAGTAATGCCACGAGGCGGTAGATATTACATCACAGACCTTTTTTTTTTTCAGATATGTAATTTCTCATAAAGCCGGTGCGAGTTATTTTTTGTGGTCTCTTTGAAAAGCTTCCCATTCTGTGTCTGTATAAACTTGTTTTATGCTCAAGCATGCACACAGGGGTAGCATGTGCATTTAATGCTGTTCCCGAGTGACATGTTCGCTGGCAGGGTTTAAGGATATGACAACAGGAAATCAAGCGCAGCTGGATTTTTTTTTTCCTTTTCCTTTTTGTTAAGAAAAAGGAACTTTGAAATCTCAGATTTTGATTAGAAATATTAATCCATATGTTGTATTTATCCTCTCCAAGGTGATCTGGGGGACTGCTTCCTCTTCCTTGAGGGACTCTTTTTAAGATGATGAAATCTTGAGTGATTTCAGGCACTATCTTGACTACTAATGACATGCTCAGTTGGTAGGGTACACAGAAGCTGAGTTTCTCTATCGTAGCCTGATAATATGACTTTGCACACAGATTACCACTGTAAAGCTTTCAGTCTTACACACCTGCAGAAGATACATACAGGATACTCAGTGTTTTGCCTTTCTTGTATATCACAACCTGGGTGAACGCAAACAGGTTTCTGAAGGTATTTTCTTTAAAATATGCACACAAAAAAAGGAGCGATTCAAGTAACATGGGAAGAAAAACAAGGCAAAAGAAAGATTGCTTCTCTGTATTTGGCTGAAGTGTTCCTTGTATATTTGTTTTTTTCTTTCTTCTATTTAAGCCATCTGAAACACACATTTGAGATCAAAATAGTTACTGGAAACAAGAACACTTACCATCAATAACTGTGATGCGTCACACTGCTTCCTGCTTTGATATATTTGTCTTTTGCAAGGAGAGAGATTCCCAAAGAAGGAATTTTTCTTTGTAGTTGTACTCTGTTTGAATGATTTAGGAAATAATTTTCTTCATTTCTTTCTTGCATTTTTTGTTGATTTTAGTAGTAATTGCTATCATTCCCCTTCTTATACTGTTGTTCATACGCTAGGAGCTCCCTGCCTGTAGTTGAATGCAAATAAAAGCTCCCTTGTGGCCCGGCATATGCTGACTGGACCCTGTGGTGGGATGGCTCTGATTTAGTTGGATATTATTATTGTTCTTTTTTTGTCCCCCCCCCCCCTGCTCTGAATGGATCCCTGTGGTTAGTTTTACTGGGACATGAAGGTCCGTGATTGCTCTGCCTGGCAGGTCTTTCTCAGCCAGAAATAATGGAGCAGAATCTGTCCCAAGTGCTTCAAAAAGCAGTTCCAGGCTGGAGGAACCCTTTCTTGAATGGGGCCATGGCAAATTGTTGAAGAAAGGAAATGCAATTAGGGAAACATCAGCCCAAGCGCTTAGACATGAGTCTTCAGGAAAACCAACCAACAACAGATGCACAGTCTATTGCTGACCTCCAAGGTCAAAAACTTGCACATTTAAGAGAAAAATGCTTTGGTGACTAATGGAGCCCTTTAAGTAACATCCTTTCCCAGCCCAGGAGAGTGGCCGTTTCAGCTTCATCAGAAAACTGCCTCTGAATTGTATTGTAGCCCTGATAACTAACCCGTTCAAAGTAGAAACAAATTCTAAAGCCTTCAAAAGGGTCTCTGATCTTTTATCTTTATCCATGCTGGGTTGCGGGTGAAAGAGCATGTGCACTCTGGGCGTGCTAAGAATAGGGAGAGAGATCTTGTGTCGGTGCAGCAACAAACATGCTGGCAGGTATTTTCTTCCAAGAGGCCATTCTGTTTAGTGCACTAAATCATACTGCTATTAGGTTAAATTTCAGATATAAATAAAAAAAGTGGGAATTTAGAGTTCAGGTGGCTTGTTGTTATCTTAACCGTACTCCCTTGTGAATAACGTGCAGTTGGTTTGATAGCAGGATCTTTCACAACACAGTCGTGTTAATACTGACTAGTCTGACCTACTAATATATTTTAGGGGTGTGCTCCTCATACAATTTTTCCCCTTCAATGTGTGTGTGTTTAGGGTGTAATGGGAAGACAGTGGGCTAGAAAGTCTTAAGATTTATTTAGAGTTTCAAAATGAATGTAGCATTTTTCTTCAATATTTTAGCAATGTTTTACTAGAATCTTCTTGTCCCCAGACAGTGCCAGAAAATAGCAAATTAGAAAATGGTGAGGAATCCAGGCTGGGGTAAGGTTTTGGCACCCACCGTTTACAGGCACAGCACAGAACAGGCAGCTCTGAGGGGATGGAGACCCCTTTCAAACCTGTTCTTTCTGACAGCCAGCACAGGCCTTGGCATGCGATAACACAACTCAGACACTCAGAAAGACTGTGTTTGTTTGGCTGCATGGTCAGATAAAAAACATTTACTTGCCCATTTGTGAGGCCAACCAATGACTTTCCAAGTGTTGTAGATGATGATTGCCTCTGCAGCCCCGGGAAACTTCTCATGTCACATCCCTGTCTTAAACACCCCTCCTATGCTCCCATCCATGTCTTTTATGCATTCCCAACCTATCAACAGTCAAGAAAAGCAGAGTTTGAGCAGCTTCCCATCATGGCTGCATGTAGAAGACCTCACTTGGCAAGTATGAGCCTCTTTATGACTCCCCCACCCGAAGCAGTGTCTCTTCTTCCCTGCTTGGTGGTCCGGGTCCATCCTGAAGGAACAGGTTCACTCACCAGCACTTGTCACAGGTTGGCTGTTAAGACTGGCTCTGCAAAAAACCACTTCATACAAAAATAAATGAATAAAGTTAGCTGTTAATATGTTTGAAATGTTCTAGTGTGTTTTGCCAGCTTTGCTATTTTTGGTGCTATTGATAGCTTAAGAGGCACTTTTGCTTTCTGTGCACTCCGTCTTTCAATTTCTGTTTGATTAGCTGTGGGCGGGCTGCCTTTTTGGAAGGGAGAGGAAAAAGACTCTCAATAAGCTTTCAAGGCTATTTGATTTTTGTCCTTTCCAGCTGAGATAGCTATCTTTGATCTTAAACAACTGAATTCAGATGGCAACTACTGACTGCAGTCATTCTTCACTATGAAAAACATACTGATGGTCATGTATGTTCATCACTGATTTCAAGCTACTGTAGGCAGCTTGCTTCAGTACAGTTCAGCCAGTCAAAATCAGAAGCCTAAATTTTCAAATGCAATGCAGATGGATATAGATATTGACTATGTGTAGCTACAAATAATCACTTATGCTGATGCAACTGCAAGGAAAATTCGTCTTGCTTCCTCAACTTTAACTTGTATGCTAGTTACAGCCGAGGTGTCTGCGTGCCTCTCTTGTTTATATGCAGTCCGTTTTTCTTTTCTGAGTGAAGGAACAGGATTATGTTTTTGTAGTACTGCATTTACTTGTTTGCTCTGCCAAGGGTGGTGTTAATGGTGGAAGAATGTATAGTTTAGACTGACTTTCGTGAGCTGCTCTTATCAAGCTATGCTTATGCTTTGGTGTCCAGCAAGTGCTTTCATACAAGGCACTCATAATAATTCTCAGTGATTCTTGCTGAGAGACTCAAGGGATATTCCCACTCTGCCAGGATTTGCAGAGAGATGCCGGGAACATCAGCCGTGAGCTGGCTGGATGATGCCATGTCCGTGCTGATGCCATGTCCATGTGTGTCAAACAGCTGATGGCTGAAAGGTAACTCCTTTTTCACTGCTAGATGGCATTGTGTCTTAAGGAAGGAAATGCTGCATGACTCCTTGTGCTCAGTTTTTTCTGCACATCTTTTCATTATGTTCTAGCAGCTGGTTTGTTTTTTTTTTCAACTGGAACCTATATTGATGTATTCTGATTCAAAATACCTATTCAGCTAAAGGAGGTGTGTTATTACTATGCCTCACATTGTGGGAGAAACCATATCTCAGATGCTTAATTTATAATCACTGCTTTCTAAAGGTAACTTCCAGCCTTAGGTTTGAAGCTTGGCTATCTAATGTTGTGCTAATGGGCAGAGGTGTACCTTTGAAAAGTTTTCATTCTGTTGTGGAACAATTCAAAAAAGATGCCTGTTTGAGAAATTTACTGGGTGGAAAAGATGGCTTGGGTACTAGAACACGTACCTTCAAAGTGAAGTCGCCCATTCACACATCTAGTAAGCTCTTGCAGGCTGATACAAAAATGCATCTAGTTCCAATCTGACTTTGCTTCGTTTTGGGGGGAGGTTGGGAGAGAAAGAAAAAGTTACACAAGGAGCAAAGAAGAAAATTTATGCCTTCAACTGACAGAGGCTTGGCACAGTAGGCTAACTTCAAAGTGTACTAATACTCTCCAGAGATCAGTAAACATGATTAATATATAGTCTGTGGGACTTTTTTTTTACGTGTGTGTGAAGTTACATAGACTTCTAAAAACAAAAACAACTTTTATATTTAATGTGTAATGCATTCCATCTGGTGGAGTGCGTATCAATATGTTCCTATTAAGGGCCAGATTAGGGACTCAGTGCACATGCTGAGTAGTAACTTAGTTTGCAGATAGTGCAATAGCACTGTTCTAATGAGGAAATCATCAGCATATGAGTTTAAGTCTCCCATATTGGTACATTTAGAAAAGCAGCAACGCGCTGCTCCGGGTTTTCTCTTCTGTGCCGTACCTATTGGCCTCCTTTACCAGGCAGCCTGGGGAACATGAAGATCTGATACTAATTTTTATTCTGTGGTGGGTCTGTTCTGTGTCAGACTACGTGGTCTGTGCTACTCATGCCAGTGTGGCTTTACTGGAAATTCTTTCCCAGAAGCCGCTCTTCCTTTGTGCATCTTAATTTAGCTTAATGGGTGATACATCTTCTCATCAGCTGATGCTATGAGCCTAGAGCAGTTTAATGATGGGTCTTGTGTCTCATTTGGTAATCGTGCTCTGATTCAGGTGTCCTGAGTCATCTGCTTGTATGTCTTTGCTTTCTTTAAATGTCAAAATTTCTGGGGTTTGTGCATTTGTATTTTGTAGACTTTGAAGAGTCTCCTTTGGATATTTGTAGGGCAGTTAAACTCCAGCTCTTGTCCCATCTAGCAAACAGTATAATCTGTGCTGTTCTGTTATTGCTGGTCTTTCAGCTGGTACAGAAACCTGGTGTTTGTAAATGGCCATGTTGTTTGCCTTTTAAAATACGGGGAGGAGGGCAATATGTTTCATGCATTTTCTTCCTTCCTACATTTCTCCCTGAAATTATTCCTACCAAAGCTATATGCTGTTAAATGATAAAGTTTCCCTGTTCCTCCTCCTCCTCTTCTCCGCAGCTGTTGAACAGTTGGCAGCCAGCTGTAGCTTAAAAGGAGAACTTTGAGGGCGTTTGGGATTTTCTGCTGGCGTTGCTGCCAGCTCTGCCAGCAGCCCCACTCAGGTTTGCCAGGCTTTGTGGAGCACGTGTATGCTCCCTCTGTCCTCTCTGCTGCCATTGCTGTGAGCCTGGAGAACACAGCCTTTTACTAGTGTTGTATAAACTACCTTGGCCAGCCTGTGCCAGCTGTCCTTTCATCCACAGGCACTGCCTGACATGATCTGTGAGTGAATGCCGTGAAGTGTACCTCAATTTTCTTCGTTCAACTTACTTCTCCATCGGAAAGAGCGGCTACCAAATGTATGACATAAACTTGTGAAAACCAAACAGTGAAATACTGCGTATTTCAATCTGAAGCCCACAAAATCATAAAATCATAGAATGGTTTAGGTTAAGGATCATCTTAAAGACCATCTAGTTCCAACCCCCCTGCCATGAGCGGGGACACCTCCCACTAGACCAGGTTGCTCAAAGCCCCGTCCAACTGGCCTTGAACACTTCCAGGGATGGGGCATCCACAACTTCCTTGGGCAACCTGTTCCAGTGTCTCACCACTCTCATAGTAAAGAATTTCTTCCTAATATCTAGTCTAAATCTACCCTCTTTCAGTTTAAAACTGCTACCCCTCGTCCTATCGCTACACTCCCTCATAAAGGGTCCCTCTCCAGCTTTCCTGTAGGTCCCCTTCAGATACTAGAAGGCCGCTATAAGGTCTCCCCAGAGCCTTCTCTTCTCCAGGCTGAAAAACACCAATTCTCTCAGCCTGTCCTCAGAGGAGAGGTGCTCCAGCCCTCTGATCATCTTTGTGTCCCTCCTCTGAACTCACTCCAACAGTTCCATGTCCTTCTTATGTTGGGGACCCCAGAGCTGGATGCAGTACTCCAGGTGGGGTCTCATGAGAGTGGAGTAGAAGGGCAGAATTACCTTCGTTGATCTGCTGGCCACGCTTCTTTTGATGCAGCCCAGGATGTGGTTGGCTTTCTGGGCTGCAAGCGCACATTGCCAGCTCACGTTGAGCTTCTCATCCACCAACGCCACCAAGTCCTTCTCCTCAGGGCTGCCCTCAATCTATTCTCCACACAGCCTGTATTTGTGCATGGGATTGCCCTGACCCGGGTGTAGGACCTTGCACTTGGTCTTGTTGAACTTCATGAGGTTCACACAGGCCCACCTCTCAAGCCTGTCCAGGTCCCTCTGGATGGCATCCCTTCCCTCCAGCGTGTTGACTGCTCCACACAGCTTGGTGTCATCATCAAACTTGCTGAGGGTGCACTCAATCCTACTGTCCCTGTCACCAACAAAGATGTTAAACAGTACCAACCCTTGAGGAATGCCACTCGTCACTGTTCGCTACTTGGACATTGAGTGATTGACCACAACTCTCTGAGTGCAATCATTCAGCCAGTTTCTTATCCACTGATTGGTCCATCTGTCAAATCCATGTCTCTCCAATTTAGAGACAAGGATGTTGTGCAGGACGGTGTCAAATGCATTGCACAAGTCCAGGTAGATGATGTCATTTGCGCTTGCCTCATCCACCAACACTGTAATCCCATCATAGAAGGCAACCAAATTTGTCAGGCACAATTTGCCTTCAGTGAAGCCATGTTGGCTGTCATCAGTCACCTCCTTATTTTCCATGTGCCTTAGCCTGGATTCCAGGAGGATCTGCTCCATGATCTTGCCGGGCACAGAGGTGAGACTGACTGGCCTGTAGTTCCCCATGTCTTCCTTTTTTCCCTTTTAAAAATGGGAAATACTTGTATGCAATGTGCAAAGAATTACCTGGTTATGTAGTATGGATTCTCCCCTTCATCTAAAAACCAAGGTAGATTTTCATCCTTGCTGACAAGAATGTGATGCAACTAATGTCTATATCAGCAATAAAGACAGGGACATCTCCCTTCTGGGACTATTATTTAAAACAAAGTATTTTGAGGTGTAAACCTACTGCTGTGGCTGTGGGTGCCCAAGAGAAGCAGTGTAGGTGTTTCAGTCGGTCAGGGTAGGAAGACTGGGATGTGGCCCTCTGTGGCCACATCCTGCCATTGCAGAAGAGATACCACTCTCTGAACTTCAGTTGTCCTCTTAGAAACAGGCCATGGGCATCCTAGCAGTTGGAGCTCTCCCATTCTGACTTTTATAGCAATATCACCAAGGGAAGACATCCAGGGCTGATTTTCTGGAGGAAGACCCTTCTTCATCAGGCTGAAGAGTGGGATTTCTATGGAGCATGGCTTTCTTGCAAGATGGAGAGAAGTGACTTAGGGTGTTTCCAATGCTGTGGAGTAACCAGTATTTGCGAGGATTTAACTGATGTTAGTGAGGTATTATGTTGGGATTTTTGTTTCTGATCCATGGCATGAAGTTAGAATAACAAAAGCACTAAGTACTTGCAAGGATTTAAGTTTGCTACAGTTGATTTCATTTTGAGCCAAGTGCTGAAATTTGTAACTACATCTTAAAAATGTATTTTTATTGTCCTGTAATTTGACCATGGATTAGAATAATAAAACCCTGTTATACAATGTCCTTGGCAGCATGTTTGCACTGGAAATCTGTTTAAGATCCATTCAGTATGCTGAAATCTTATGAAAGTTGGGTGCTTTACGCAAAACCAACAGACAATTAGCTCAGAAACTTATATACGCAACCTTCTCAACCCGGTTGCCTTGCTTGGGATTGCACAAGCAACAGAATGCATCAGGTTTTGACTCAGTACACTGTGTGACCAACATGTGCAGAATGTGAATATCAAGGGGACCTTGAACTCTGTGATGAAAGTATTAATCCTTTCTAAAGGCTGATGCAATTAATCTTCCATCAAAACCAAAGTGATCAGGCATACAAGATTTGTGTGATCAATAGTTTCTTGTTCAATGGAATTCTTCTCCTGAGGATAAAATTAAAAGCCTCAGGGCTCCATTGCATGGGGAGAAAGCAGACAGTTATGTTCTCCACAACCATCAGGAATCTTTTCAACTGAAATCCATTCCCTTTGCCAGCTGCTATACTAATCTTGGTTTGAAATACCTTAAGCTGTCCCAGGTTGGAAAGAGTTAATTAAATACTAAGATGTTTTCATTAAGGGTTTCCCCCTTTGGATTTCACAGTACTCTATCAAAGAGAAATACCACAATGAACAAAATATTTTGGAAGATATTTCTCCTCTGGGAGAGAGACATTTACAGAAATTCCGGACATGAAAATGTCAAATGTTACTCATCCTCTCTGTGGCTTTTTTTCCCTTTTTGAAGTATGTTTGCTTCCACTTGGTAGCTGAGGGTGTCACTGCTTGTTATTTGATATGTGGAACTGGGGCACACAAAAGGATGACTAATCCCATTTACTGGAATTTTACAGTTTTCATCAAGGCCACAGTTTCCATTTCAAGCTTTATACTAAAAGCAAAACACCAACTGGCAAACTGACTTCTGTTATTGTTGTAGTAAATGAATATGGATTACTATTACAGTAAAAGGGTCCTTTTTGAAGATTGCTTCTTGAATTGAAAAGAAACTTGCATTTAAATATTTCATGAGGGGGAGTTTATTGTAATTATATATACAATACAGAAGGCTCCCTGTCCTTTGCCGAGCAATACCAGCCAGCATATTGTGTCCTTTTGCAAATACACAAGCTCGCTCTCTTTCTCTTTGTGTCTCAATCTCCCTCTCTTTCTCTCTAATTTTGTGGTTTCAAGACCAGTGGTTGACATCTAGGCTGAAACAAACTTCTTGTTATAGCCATGTGGCTCTCATAGTTATCAGTGAAAAATATGTGCATCCCTTGTATCTTGAATAATTTTTGCTTAACGTTCAGCAGATCTCGAGGAAAAAAGAAAACCTCATAGTCACTGTCTTAAGCTGTTCATTGCAAAAGCCTTTTCTTCTTTCAGTTTCTCTAAGGCTTCTACTGCTGTGGTATTTCTAGACTCTCAGCGAGAGCAGCTATTGCAAGTATTCAAAAAATGGTCTGAGCTCATTGTGAAAAATCTGATTACCATGTTTTTTAAAAAGAAAATAAAATTCTAAGATAGCCGTCTACTTGCATTCTAGCTCTAAGGCCCTTTCATTCAAATCACTGTGCTGGTCTCTCCTCACTAGTCTCAGATCATTCCTGCTGCTTCTCCCTCTTTCCCTTTTTTGCTCCTGTGATTCCAGTGAGTACCTGTTATGTCTCCTTCCATCTTACGCTGTCCATAACACACCTATTATACCCAACCTTGCGACCTCCTTCATGGTACAAGAGGGCACAGCCTATGGAATAACGACACAGACATAATGAGATTAGATTTATATAGAAATAAAATCAGGGTCGACAACTCTTTGCTTTATTGCAAATCCTACAGTACCTGGTATTTCTGAAACCCCTGGCTGCTGGGGGTTTGTCATCTGAGGACCTCACCTTCTGCGTGAGGCTAAAGGACCTAATTAAATCAATTCTAAGGGATGGAAATCACAAGTCTGTAAATTTCATGGTTTTTAGACCAAATCTGTGATCAACCCTGATTATATGAGATCTTGTTTTGTTGCTCCATGGATTTTTCTCCTCTTTTCTTCTGGAAAGCATGTCTGAATATCAAAGTCTCCCTGACTCCTTTTCCTGTTTATTTTGGGGACTGGTAAAGTCCTCTTTCAGATAGAACCAGAAAGAAGAACTAGCAAAACATGAAGGATAATGGAAACCTTTGGAAACAAATGAATTAACAAGCTAGAATGTGATTGTGAAGATCTCTGTTGTTAATTCAACAGCCTCCTGAAGACTGAAGTCCTCTCTTGCTGGCAGCACTGGGACGATTTTCAGTTTCTTGAGATTGAATGCAGGTTTTGGCCATGTGCCGGTTCCATGTTGGGACCAGATGGACCAATTGTGCAGCCTGAACTGCGCTGGAGACTGGAAATCTGGGATGTCCTCACGGCAGGTACCTCCGGACACAGCCTATCTGCATAGGTGGCAGATCAGGCCAGGGTTTGCCACACCGTGGTGCCAGCCTGCCCCATCTCTCAGGGTGAGGGCTTGGTGGTAGCAGCACTTGGCGAGTTGTGCTCTGGGCTGAGTCAGTGCCAGCCAGCCTGGTGGGTTTGGGCACAAGGTTCAGTCCCCTACGAGTACAGCTGGGCTCACCTGACTAATGCTTTGGTAGTTGTAATGGCTTTTTCCCATATAATACAATTTCCTCTCCCACATGATCCTGTGTCCAAACTAAAGGTCAGACCCTCATCTGGTTTAAATCAGTATGGCTGTGCTGATTTCATGCTTACGTATACTAACTAATGAGCTGGAAATTTACAGCTAGCACTGTTATACAAATTGATGGAGACTCATGGCACTGGGGTCATCAGTGACAATGTGAGTAAGGATGTTGAGACATTTTGGAGTTCCTGCTTGTGACGTCCATAGCTCAGGATTTGGAAAATCATCCTGCCATACTCTTTGTGGGGGCCTAGGGCTCTGCTTTCAGTTAGATTTCAGCTTTTTATAATAAACCGTCCTCCTACGCCATTCCTGCACAGGCTATTCTTCAGCGTAGCGTTGCTAAAGAACCAATGTGGCCATCCCCAGATCCTAGACCTTACTTGTAAAACTTGTATTTACTTAAATGGCAACCAACGTCAAAGCCCTTCTTGTTTGTAAGTCTAGTGAGACACAACAGAGCCGCTCTTGCGACAATGTATTGCGAGCGGCCTCAGAAACTACTGTTGATGCCGGCATAGCTCCTTTCTGAGTTAAATACTGAGAGAGCAGCAGATGAGACTGGGACCGGTGCCATGACAGTGGATTGTCAGCAGCTGAACTGCTGTCTAGAAAGGGAAAATGTATTTTCACATCTTCTGCTGTTCTCCTCTCATGATTTTTTGAGTTTTTTTTCCCCTGTTTTCCCTGGCTAACCAAGCTAGAATGTGCTTCGACTATTACTCTCCCTTAAAGACTTTCAGTATTAGCACAAATGTCCCTCTCAGCATACAGCAATATTTTGAGGATTTGAAACAGAAAAAAATTTTATCCAGCAAAAATAATTTCTTCTGGTTTTATTTGTTTTCACCTCTGTGAGATGCTAAGAAGAGTATGATACTTCTGCCACCCTACACTTGAGTACTCTTTTATGGAAGAAAACAAATATGACCAGATGAATGACTTAGCAATAGATTCATTTTCTTAAAGAGAGCTGAAGCCATAGGATGGCTATAAAACTGTGCAGGTATTTTAACATCAGAAGTCTGCTAGGAATGAATACTCCAAAGCTGATCATAGCTGATTGATGCCTGTTCTGTTCCTCTACAGGGCAGCTTTCCCTCTCCTCCTAGATTTTCCAGAAGGTGTCACTGTAAGGCAGTGATGGTCAAAAAGTCTGTAGATTTAAAAATAATCGAGTGAAGAGGACTTCATGGATCTTATTTTCTTGCAATGATTCTTTAACTCCTAATAAATCAACATCAACAGTTTGAAACATTAGAATAGGAACAAGAAATGGGAGCATCAAAGTTTCTTCATAATTTGCGTTTACAGTCTGACTGAGAACATGTCATCCCAAAGAAATTTCAGCTGCTCAGGCCATTATTTTAATAGCTGAGAGCGTGAAATTACCAAAATGACTGAGCAGTTTTAAAGCCTACCCTTTTAATGCTCATATTCTGTGTGTGCACACAGGGGTACATCTGAGAAGCACATGTGCGCGCCAGTGGATGCAACTTTATAACGAAAAGCTGCAAACAAAAATATTTGTTTTTCCAGGTATTCAGTGAGATGTGGTTTGTTTGCAGACTTTAGCTTCCACTGGGCTGTGGGTCTCAGCACAACTCGCCAGAGGCCATTACGAAATGAGTGGGTGACACAGATTTGGGAAAATGTTGCTGCTGTGGGTAAGGACTGGAATGTAGTGCTGCAAGGGTGGATGCACATGAGGGCTCCACCATCCGAAAGGGATATACGTATTAAAGTGAAGTGGGATATACATATTAAAGCGAAGTGCAAAAGCTCACACCTAGGAACAGTAAGCCAGAAGTGCATTGGTAGTAACAAGCAAAGAGAAGAAAACCCAAGTTATGGTGTTTACTAATGAGCTGCTGATATAATCTGTCATCAAAAAATGTAAGTATGGCCTAGAATAAAACAGGAGAGTTGTTTCCAGTAAAGCCAGAAGAGCTTTAGCACTCTGACCAGAGGCCGGGTGAGCACTCGCCTGAAAGGCTGCACCCAGCTCTGGTTCTTTGCCTTGGGAGGTGGTGAGTGTGGGCTGGAAGTGGAATAGCACTAGCACGCCTGGGGAAGCCGACTGTAGCATGCCAGAAACATGAACAAAGCGCAGGAACGTGGCAGCACAGAACTAGTAGGGGGGAAGTGTCTGTTTGAGCTGGAAAGTAGAGAGATGGAGTTTAGGGACCCTCTCTATTTACTGTAAAACTAACTATAGTTAGTTTTAACTAACTAACTAACTATCACGTGCTTAACTATAACACAAGACTGGAGTTAACAGTTCAGGAGGGTCTGTGTTCCTCCTGTTTCTCCATGAGATGATCATATACAAACGCTGGATCATTCATTCCTCTCCCACCTGCACTCTGTGTGAGGTGGGCGCAGCCCCAGAAATGATGCTACGTGACATACCATCCATCTCAATACCACAAGCATAAACCACCACGTAATGTTCTTGGGAAGGAAGGAGAGGAGAACAGCCTTTCTGCTGCATGTCCTGTGCAGACATTGGTGTGGTTTACCAGCCGGGAGACAAGGTCTCTGGGCTTCTGCCAGTTTAGCAGACTTCACCGGAAGTTGAATCTGTAAGATAGGACGGTCTCTTTGCTGTGGTCATGGTAGTCTTCCTAGAAGAGCTGTGTCTAGTGAGAAACCACTCTGGCAGGAGTAGTTTTGGGACAGACATGAGTGGGTAAGCTCATGGGGCTCCTTAAGTCCGGCGGGGAGAATGATCCCCATGAAAAGCGCAGTGCCCATGGCAGTCCTGGTTCCACTTTGTGCAGACTTGGTGTGTGGGCCCTTTGGAGTGAAAAGTTGACCTGAAAGAAAGGCACAAAGCCATAGTTCTCCTGCAATTTCTGCTTCCCCAGGAGATCCATCAGAGCGGAGAGAGGAAGGGAGAGCAGGAGGGAGCAGGGAGGGAGGCAAAGCACGCATCAGAGGTATGTCCCTGAAGGACCCTTCCAGGGCAGACTTTCAAGTACTCATTTTTACAGCACATTCTTAGCAACAAATTTTCTATTTAACCGATGTGTTGACAAATCAATCCTGATCTGAATTTGTACATTGCTTTGATTCTTCAGGCAAGTCTTGGATATGTAGCCAGATTCTTAATATAGAAGCAACTGGAAGTAGGTCATTTCCGCCCTTCAAATGCCATTAAAAAGCTCCACTATACTATGGAAGAAAGGGAAAAGTTTCCCCCGTCTTTTCATCTTCTTAGGTTTCTGCTGCGCAAAGTGCTCTATGAAAATAAATTGGCATCAAATAAAAATTGTTATTTCCTTTTTCCTTCGATTTTACTCTTCATCAGGACAGTTTTAATGAAATCCATCTATTTAGTCTGTGGGATTCTAGTAATGTACCTTCTCATTATACCATAAATAATGGCAAAGTAAGAATCTTACGACTATTACTTTTAAATCAAAGTTATGGGTTTTCTAATGGATTCCATAATACCGATTTCAAAGTTTACAGTAGTTTAACCATAGACAAACATTGTATCCTTCCCTCCTTTGTAATTCAGCTGCTCTTTATTTTCTTCTGCAGCTTCATATGGTTTAAACATCTGGGCCTTCGGAGCCGTTCCATGCCTGCTCGCCTTATTAGAGGGTTTGGTGCTGGAGCCTCCGACTGAATGCCAGAGTCCTTCCCTTTGTGTTCCTCAGTGACGTACACAAGAACTTTGAGGTGGTGTAAGAACAGAGGGATTCGTGGCTAATAAATACTTCATCTAAATGGGTGAGTGTTTGAGCTGGGCTGTTAGCTTAATTCTAACCATAAGGACCAATAACCGCAGCATACTTTGGGTGGGAGAAGACATCAATCACTGTCACTTTTCAGCAGAGGAAAACGAGCAGAGAGGGAAGAAGCTGGCGTAGATTTTAGCTTTTGGAAACCGGGATGTAAGCTTTTCATCCAGGCTAATTCTCTTCTGGGCTGTTGGTGTTCCTAACTGCCGTCTTACAGATTTTATTTGTTACTAGGTAAAATAGGTTGATTAGTGTGTGTATTCTGACCAAGGCCAGCTACAGATAGATATGTTATTCAATTGTGTTAGATCATAGGAAGACCCTCACCCATATCGGTCCCTGAGTGCATAGGGAGGTTTTCTACAGTAACTCAACGTACCAGAATTGACATACCTCTGTTGTGCTCTGAAATGTATTTAAAATTTTTCAGCTTAAGGAAAAGTCTTGTGACTCCTGTCACACGTAAACATGCTGCCATATCAAGCATCCCATAATTTTAGAAGCTTCTTTCTCATGGTCGTTTTAAGCTTCATTTACATCACCATTAGTAGGCAATGAGATTTGCTTTTAAACCATCATAGTAGGTTTATCAGGGGGAGTGATTCCTTGACAGAATTCTTTCTGATATGGAAATGATTTGATCCCTTCAGTAAGTTTTGCATTCGCAATTTTACACATTGAGGGTGAGCTCCTGGCCCTGCAGATGCCAGGAGAAGTTTCACCCTTGACTCCAGAAATTCAAGACATCTCCCTCAGTCTTCAATGCAGTCTGTCTCCCCACAACCCTCATTCTCCTGACAATCTCCTCAGCGTTCCTATGATTATTAAAAAACTCATTGACACTGTCCCTTCCTATTTGGTTTTTGGACACTGTGTGCACCCAGGGAAATCTCATTTTCATCAGCAGCATCACTGCTGTCACTGGCATGGGGAGAGGGGCAACTCTGACACTGAAGTGCTGTCTGTGCCCATTACCAGTGGAGGAAAGAGATCTCCTATATGTCTTATTCGTTTAGA
Source organism: Anarhynchus alexandrinus (assembly GCA_008711295.1). Lineage (NCBI taxonomy): Eukaryota > Metazoa > Chordata > Aves > Charadriiformes > Charadriidae > Anarhynchus > Anarhynchus alexandrinus. The sequence goes on from VUYV01000104.1 coordinate 1,726,844, forward strand.
GGGGAGGCTTTTTCAATTGCAAAGCGTCAGTCTCTTAACTATATTCACCATAGATATTTTTTCTCACAGACATATTCTGCCACTTTGAAACAGCTGAGGTCTTGTAAATAAAATGCATTTTCCTCTTTATTCTGGAAAACTGCTGCCATTCAGATGAGTTGCTACTTCTCTTAAATCTCTCCCACTGCCTAATTTGTTTGAGAGCCATCTGACTCATGTAACAACACATGAATGAGAATGTAATGAGAAGGGCATTTGCTCTGTATTTTCTCCTAATCATTATTGCTCTATCCATGTCAGCTTCAGATTTACACCAGATTAAATTTTGAATAGGAGGAAAGCTGACACAGTCCATCAGGATCTCCTAATTAAACCCTTTCAATCTGTTGTATTTCTTCTCCTTTTGTAATAACGTCTCAGGTTTTAGTGGCCTGATCAGGTTGGAAATGTTCTGCTTGTACCTTTTGTAAAAGCATGGTTGACATTCCTGTACCAGAATGGTCATAAACAGTTTTGCCATTCACTTCAGTGGAGCTAAGCATTTTTTTTCTGCGTCGACAGAAAAACTGTAATACCTTTTGATAGANGAGGATAAAACACTTATAGCTTTTAAAGGCAATAAAAGTAAATAGCTTCATAATGTAATTTTTTCCCAAGAAAAGCATTTTATAAACCGAACTTTTTAATTGAAAAAGGTTTTATTTTTCACTTTTATTTTCAGCCTGACTGTTAAAAATGTTTTGATTGAATGGTTTCTTATATTTTGATGGTCTTCCCTCCCCTGTTTCTTTGAATCTTGCCTCTATTTTCATTTCATTTTGTCTTCTTACTTGTTTCCATTTTTATTTGCTATGTATGTATGTATGTATGTGTATATATATTTTTTTTATTTTGCTCTTTGTATTTCTCCATTATTGAAGACCTCCATTCCCTTCCCTCCCCTATCATCTCTCCTGTCCGTAATCATACAGCTGCTCTGTTACTGAGGAGGTAACTGGAACCTCTAAATATACTTAAAAGCATCCTTTTACACCCTTTTTGACAAACTGATTCTTAGTACCACCATCTAGCATGCAACTGCTAAGGAAGGAAGGTAATTCTCAAGGGAGCTAGGAACTGACAGTAACACCTATAAAATGGAAATAGATAGTGTAAAGCACAAGTCCTGAGCTGGTGTTAATAATGTAGGTGTTGGAGGAAGAGAAGACCATCAGCCATTGTACTTGACCTCAGTAGTGGAGAGATGCAGCATAAGGTGGAGCTCCAGTGGGCAGCTGGCATGTGGAAATCTAGCAGAAGCCTGGGAGAATATTGCATTTTTTGGGGGGTTTTTGGTTTTACTTGGTATTTCTTAACACATCTGTGTATGCAGAACTGGTAATTTGCTTTGATACCTGGAAAGCCTTAGATAAATGCATGGCAGGAAATAGTAGCTAAGTTGCAATTTTGGTACACATGTAGAGGATGGAGAGCTGGAAATCTGATCCAGCCCTTGGGGGCATACCTGATGCAACAGCTCCCAGTCATGACTGGCAAAAAGGCATTCTCGGTCACTTGAGATGATGACTGGGTGTGCACCAGAAGCTCATCTGGTTTGATTAAACTTCTGACAGTAGTCTGCCTTCTGCTTAATGATGTTTGGGGTCAAGAAATTAGACTTCTCCTTGCCTTTGTTCTTTGAAAGTTTTATTTCTGGCCATGTAACTTCTAGGGTTCCTAATATGCAGTAATGGTGTAGGATTCATCTTCACATGTTGGCAGTGGGTGTCTGTTTGGGAGAAGGGGCTTGAGCAGTCTTGTGAATAATAGCCAGAGGTCAGAGGAGTTTTTTAGGAAGTGGGAGATTTAGATACTAAGCACTTTTCAACTCTAAAGAGTTTTAACAGCATTGTACACATGAAATGGATAATCTGCACTTGCAAGAGTGCTTAAATGATCTTCTCTAAAGTATCCTGTTACAGGCTGCCCTCTTCTGTCAGTGGTGTTTTGCTTTATCTAAATATTATTTTAAACACAGAGAATATTACTTTCTAACTTAATAATTAGGTCCATCATCTTGGGAGATGGAAAACAGATTTCTGATACGTGTTTATTTCCAATTAGTACCTTGAAATTTAATATGAAGTGAGGAAAAGCAATGAGAGATTGAGGATACCCTCTCCAATACCAGTCTACAGCTTGGATGTTCAGACATTTGTTAAGGAACTGGGTGATGTAGATTTAAAACTCCGTAATAAATGGAACCAGTCCCTATAGGTGTGGGCATTATTTTACTTGTTGAGCTACTAGGGGAAAGGGTAAACCATTCTTCATAAATCTAGTCTTTGTTTCTGAGGCTCTTACTACAGACACTTCGAAGGAATTACTCTTTCTCTAAATCAAACTTTCCTTTAAGTCTGCGACACCTTCTTTTAAAAACCTTTTTTTTTACTTTCAGCCAAAACATCATTTTTATTTCTAGCCAATCTGCATGGTTTTGTTTCCTTCAAATCAGGCATCAAACTGAGAAAAACCATTGTTTGAACTTTTCTGCTTACCTGTTTAAATCATTCACTTCTTGCCATGATAAATGAAATGAAGACTAACTTCTTTGAAAAACTTTTTGCCATTCTTCTGGTACACAAAACAGAAGCAGCTGACCAGAATAAGTCTGCTCTTATTCTTGAAATGGTTCTCAACTGCGAACATTCAGCACAGTAGTTGATGTGTCAATGTGTTTGCCACTGAAGAATAAATATCTCCATGCCTACACTGTAAAACAAACACTGTCCCTCCCCCAACCGCCCAGGTCCACTCCTGAGCATTGTTACCGACCAGGCACAGGCAAAGCACGTCAAACCTAAGAGATGTACTTGATTATGTCAAAAGAGGAATCCAAACCACATACCTAAAAGTTGTCTGGAAACACTTTTGATACGTCACTAAACCTGAAGGCTACTTGTTTTGGCATACCTCCCACGAGTGACCATCCCTCACCCCTTCCAACTAATTTATTAAAACTGTTTGGCAGTATAAACTTGACAGTCTTTCAATTCAGTGTCATTAGTTTCAGGAGCACCAGCTCCCTTACAAGAATAAGGAAATTGATCTTGGCATCCAAATCACTTCTGCTTATTCCACACTGGATTTCTTCAAGTGACTACTTCAACTAATTCTCTCGTAATTCATGTGAGTTACTGAATATCTTTTAATCCTGTTAAGAAGAGAATAGTGATTATTTAGTTAAGGAGCTCATTGGAAAAAATGATCTAAAGTGTGCTCTGAATCATTAAACAAAGCCCATAATTGAATTATGTAACACTTGGGAGAAATTTCTATGCTTGTTCCAGTGGGTCAGCAATGAATATCAGTTTCAAATGTATTTAACTTTGACTACAAGCACAAAGAAGGATGTAATTCTTTGTCAGTGTTTCTTATTTTTTCCCATGTTACCACTGAATTGATTTAAAAATTTGGGATTGGATAAAAAAAAATGATTTTCATCCAGTTGTAATTCTTCTGAGTGAACTGAAGCATCTGTGAACTTAGCTTGATGACACAGCTTCATTACTGACCTGCTGATCAGATGTAGTCGAGGACTTAGTGCATTTGAAAGATCAACCTTTTTCTTGTATTTTTCTTTTGAATATATAAACTTGATTGCTTTTGAATGTAGAAACTGATGTACTGTTGCTCTCTCAAACCCCATTGCCCCCAGCTCCCTAAAGAGATGGTTGTTCTACTGAAAAAACTGCCTGCATTTTTGCCAAGCATCCAGCAAAAGTCAAGATACTTGAGAAACATTTCAGAGGAATGGTGGAAACCTGAAGTGCAGTGGTGAGTGAGTGTCTTGAAAAGTTCTGACCAGTCTTGCAGGAAGAAGATTTATCTACTTATCTGGTAACAAATTACGAATCAAACCCTGTTTTTAATTTTGCTTTTCTTGTATGAATATTGCAGCACCAAGTGACGGGACAGACCATGATGACTGGTGCTTTAAATGCCTACTTTCAACATTATAAAAGTTGCAGGGTTTTCTTTTTACTCATTTCTTAATTCTGAAAATGTTTCTGGAATATTAAGCCTTCTACTACACTTTACGTTGATAGGTAAAAGGGAAGTTCAAACCCAGTGTTAATACTGTAGTTAATACTATAGTTAATGCTTAGCTGTGCATCTTCAGCAGTATTACATTAGGTATACGAAAGCAAAACAGTGTTAAAACTAGCAAAAACTGTAAAAAAAAATTTCACACACCCCCTCTCTTAGTGCTTTGAAAGAGCAGTTTCATAAAGCTGAAAACAATTAAGAGCTAAATCATTTGGGAGAAAGCATTTAAACAGAAAAATGTGAATGATAATTGGGAGCTGCTTAGGAATATTTTACCAAATGCTCCAAAAGCCACAATTGAGAGAGAAGGCCATATTGGTTTTAAAAAAAAATACCACCCAAACAAAACAAAACAAACCCCTGGCTCAAAGAGAAAGTGGAAACAGATAGATGTGAAACACACACACACAAACCAAACCTAAAAAACCCAAATGAACAGCAAAAATTCATATTTATATAAAAATGGAAGAAAGCCAAATTTGATAGTGGTACGAGTCAGAAGATGGGAATCATTCAACACTTGTTAAGGGGGGAAAAAAGCACACAAAGAGAGAACTCCAGATTACTTCTAGAGTGTAAGAGGGAAGTTTTAAAATATACTAAGAAATCTTACAATTGTGTTGCTCCGTTGCTAAAAGAAAGTGGTAGAATTGTGTATAATGATACAAAGGGGCAGAACTGCTCCGTAAGTTGTCATGTCCTGAATACAGAGAAAGAGCTAAGAGAGGTATTCACATCAGCAATCCAGTATTTAAGAAGGACATCGAACACATACCATTCAAACTATGTATTTTAAAATTAGCTAGCTTGATAAACCTCCCTCTAAATATTTGTTCTCTTCTGGAACTGGGAAAAATTAATCCTGTACCAGTATTTTAAAAGATCAAGAGGGTGACCCCAATAGCTGGAGGAATTGTGGGAAGGTGCTGAAGAACTTTTACATGAAAAAGGAAGGGAGGGTCTTAGTGTCAGCATCAATTGACATGGGTTTACCGAAAACAGCTTTTGATATCTTATTTTTAAAAAAAATTGAGATGTTTTCTTGATAAAGACAGTAGCACCAAAGCGTTTTGGCATTTGGCATTCTGGACAAGACATGAAAGGGACAATCAGTGATACAGCATAGATTAAAGCCTCAGCATGAGGTCTCAAATTGTAAGCATGTCAGGGAGCTGTCATTAATAAGAGGACAGGTGGTTCTTGGCCTTTACATTGGTAACATTTTCATCACTTATGCAAAAGAAAATATGAAAGTTATTTCTGATAAGGTTTTCAGAGGTCACTGAGACTGGGCACGAAGGAGATGGTACAAAAAGAAGGGCTCGGCGTACTGATGCAAAAAGAGAGAGAGAGAATAATTTATTGTCATACAGGAAGGTCATTAACCCAAGAATAAAAAGTTACAGCAATGCAACAGAGGAGCTAATGACTATGCAAAAGTGATGACGATCCTGTGAGCAGGCTCAGAGGATGGCTCTGCTGAGAAGTTTGGTTTTGGCTTTTCAGTCTAGCGACAAAAAAATTGTTAGTATGGCTAGCAAGTGTAGTCATGGGTTGTCTACTGCTGCAATTTCAGGCAAGCCTGTTTTGGGAATTACTTCTGGGAAGCCCTGCAGTCTGTGAGAGGGTTGGGCTAGATGGTCTATGAAGCTGTAAAGAAAGAAATGACCATCCAAACCAGGAAATCACAGGGGGAGAGGAAGAGATCTACCCAGGTCTGAAAATATTGCTGCAGATGTCACAATTCACATAACATTTGGAGAGTTTTACACTAATGTAATCCATCTCTGCAAAAATGACACATCTGTTTCCACTTTCTGTTCCTTATATTATCTTTGTAACATCACTGTAGACCCCATCTGGAACCAAAATTCTCTTTAATTTTTTTAAAGCAGCGTTCCTGATAAATTCTGGCATTGTAATGATTTGAAGGCAAGGATAAGCTTGGAAAATGGAACATTTTCTGTTTCCTGCCCATATAACTATGGTCCTTCCCTCTCTGCCGGCACACATGGTAAAGATATGTACAAATATGAATGCATTTATGCTGCATATATACTGTGAAGAAAAAAACCCAATTAGACTAAGAAAATAGATCCTTGCTTTGTAGTAATGACACGCATACTAATTCTAAAAAAAAAAATTAAAATGTGCATTTGGAGAAGCATTTTAAATATTAATAGGTGTGATTTCTACCTTCGTAGTATTAATAATTGTTTTGCTGTTCCTTATTTTTATTGCTTATGTTTTAAAATCTCCCTTGGCTTTGTAGTGAATCCAGACTGCTGGGGCTTGGTCTTGTCTTACTGCAGTTTAAAGGAATTTTGCCATTGACTTCAGTGAGAGCCAGCTCTACTTTTACTTTTGCTTTGCAGCCTCTTTTCATTTCCTTTACTGTATGCATTAGCCCAGAGGTAATACTCCCAGTCCTGTCGTGAAAAGATCCTTTTTAAATTTCATCATTTAACCATTTCAGTGGAAGTGTGAATTTTTTTTTTTTGGTGTTTTAAAGATTAATACTGAGGGGAACTATTAAAGTATATCCTCAAGCTATTTATATATGCATTTAACTGGGGAAAAATATATTTGGAAATCTAAAAAGGTTCTTGGTTAATAATGAGTGATCTTTGGTGTGTCTTATTGCACTAGGAAGAATGAAGAAATGTGATTACTGGAAAACCTGTTTAGTCTCATATTAAGTTTCCCCTAGAGGTCCCAGTACAAAGCCTACTGGAGTCAATGGAGGCTTGGAGTGCAAGCATTCTTCCAGTGCCTTTGGTTTAGCAATAACAGTGACTTATTAATCTTCAGTTGATAGACTAGAGTGGATATCTTTCCAGGAAAAAATGAGCACTAAAGTTTTGCTCAGGGAAAAGGAGAAAAAGAAAAGCGACTTTTAACAAATTATATTTTTAAGCAATAAATCCATTGAATCCCCTTTAAAATGAGAGGGAGCTACTCAGGAGGGTTTTCTGGTAACTTACCAATCTCTCTGTGTCTTTTTCCTGGCTGGCTCGTCAGGCCCTTCAGGCTTTTTGCTGGGCAAGAAAGGAAAGAATAAGTAATACCAATCATATGACAAAAGTTTGAACATGGAGTAAAAGAGGGCACCTCCAAGGAGGACTGAAGACCACTTCTTGTCCAGGTTCATAGCTTAGCTTAATTTAGATGTTTTTATGGAGGAAGAGAAGGGAAATATTTTGCAGTGTCACATGTGGTTATAATGGAACTATCTCAGGACTTCTCTTTCTTCTTTTGTTCCCTTGTGCTCCTGTTTCCTGACTCAGGTTTGGGAAGGAAATGCACTGCAGCTCCAACACAATGACCTAGTCCTTCACAGTGTGCGGGAAAGGTCTGAGAACTCGTTAATGGCAGTGGCCTGGCAATATCCTTTCTCTCCTTATGAGAATCGGCAAGACATAACTCATCTTTATGACTTCACTCCTGCTTTTTCCCAGTGACTTATCTGTGTGACGACAATATTCAATAGGCATTTTGTCTGGCAAAAGCCAACTAGCACTTTGAAGCCATAGTCTTTCTTCAACTTTTCCATCAAAGACAGAGAGGATTTTTAGGTGTTTTTCCTGTGTCCAAACTAAACAAATACTGCTAATAACGCTGCCATTAATCCATCCTGCCCATCTAGGACTGATATTTTTACTCTCTCCCTCCCCTCGTCCTAGATACCTACTTGTCTAATCTGGGTAGCTATCTATCAGTCTAACCTAGACAGGTAGATAGATAACTAAGCAAATGAAATCACAGTGGGAGCAGCTATTTCACTAGCTTTTAAAACCTCACAGAGAGCAGTCCATGCTATAGTACATGGGGCTATTTAACCCTTAAAATCTGTCTTTCAGGGAAGACAAAGCATAGAAGATAAAGTTCCAAATATTTTCCAAAGACAAAAAGAAATCAAGATGTAATACTTCAAAGAGTGGGAAGGTTTCTGTTGACTTTAGAGGACGCTGGATCAGCTCTCTGACCACATCATGCAGTCTTGGCTATCAAGCAGTACTGATAAATAGTCATAATAACATTTAAGATTGCTCAAGTAAACAAGGCAAAGTGGGTGTGTATGCGTACACATAACATCAATCCTGTATGTTAACAACTCCTCAGTAATCAAGAATGTTGTGTGATTCCCTGGTAAGCTGATGGGTGTACACATTTTCTTTTTAAAGTTTTTTTATTATAAATATTACTAAGAGGGTCAGACGATCACAGTGAGTCTCCTGTAAACAAACCATCAGTGTATGAAAATTATATCTTACCAGAACTGGAGTTTAGCTAAAGAGGAAAAATCTTAAAGCTAGAATTTAGTAATACTTATGGTTTTATGCAGCTTTTTAAAAGCTCAGTTGAAAAAAAATTGCATACCCAACAGTTCACTTTTTTGTTACCAATTCAAACCAGGCTTAGACTGAAAAAGTCTGAAAGTTGTCAACACAGAGTAAATAAACTGAGTGTGCAGCAGTAAGGTAGTTGCAGAGATGGGGCCATCACAAAACCTGCCCTCATAGCTAGCTCAGTTTTCAGTAGAGGCATCTGCTTCTGTTCTCGAGTAGAGAAAATGAATCGTCATTTCAACTCAAAAGGGGTTAGCTCAAGGATTGCCGTTTTACCTCCCTTTTACCCAGATGTGAAACATTAGGTAGCCTGTCAGAGCTGGAAATGCAGGCTGATTGGGTCTGGATGAGTGCACTGAGCTCTATTTGCAACAAAACATTCATTACCATATTATTGAAAGGTTATTGCAAGCATACATGGCAATATAGCTTAACATTTGATTCATGGTTTATGTTAAGAGCCCTTTGAACCTTCCTAGGAGGGAGATGGAAAATTAAAGGGAAGATAAATTGGAATGAACTGAGTATACCTTATATTGTTACTTTGTGCTGTTCAAGCAACGAAAAGTGGGAATCTGTTGTCTTTAATCAGAGCTCATGAGTGTGAATTTTCTGTAAAGCTCCTTGTAATTTCCTTTGTTTAAACGCAAGAAATCTTTAAGGAATTTACCAAATTTGCTGGAGGCCATTTCTGATCTGTGAAATGAAACAATCTGAAAATATTAATTGATTTCATGGTTTAAACAAAATTGACCCATGGAGAGCGCATGATTACTTTCATACAGTCAGGATGGTGTTGAACTGACTTGGGCACTATATTAAATTGTCTGTTTATCTTTTTTTAATTTTCAGTACAGAAAGCGAACTGACAACTTGATGTAAGATTTCCCCATTTGCAGAAAGGACAAAGAAACAATCCATAAAGTTTGTGTTTGCTTTTGATTTTTTTAACACTTTTTTATGTTAAAAAAAGTTAGTTTCAAAATAAAAATGTTTCTGAGCAAAATGCCAAAAATGCTTTCCTGTTCAAAATGTTTTGTCAGGCTAAACACAAATTTGCAAAATCCTTGGGTTTCCCAGAAACTGGATTCTTTCATAAAACTTCTGCAGCTTGTCAAAATAATTAATGCAATATTAGTCTTAATTTGCACTGATATGAGCGTGAGAGGAGAGTTGGGCCACATGTTCCCATTTTCTCATTCGAAGCCCCTTTATGAAGTTTTCAATTTCAGTACAATCATAGAGATTTGAGATATCCACAGATCTGCTCTGAGATCAGCCAGCTACAAACATTTTGAAAGGTGATGGTGTGTGTGAGTGTGTGCACGTGCACACGCGCACTTTGGAGGTGTTCCTTGAGGCTATGGATTGTAATTTCATCCATTTGTACATAAGCCATTCAGTTTCAATAGAAGCTTTGATCACTGATAGAAGAAAACAGCTTTCATTAATCAAATTTAGACTGCAGAGGATGACTTAACAGTGAAGTGTGTGCTTATGTTTGTACACGTGCTTCAGTCCCAGTGTGCTAATTTTCCCCGCATTTTTCCTCCCAACCGAAGAACACCATGTTCTGTTCAAAATATGGAAGTTGATAACACAGAAAGATTTCTCCTTTGATAGATATTGAACCCACAGATTCACCATTTTTGTTACTTAATCCTACTTTGGAAATTTTCAGAAGTCATCAGTTATGGAAGTGTTCAAAAGCAAGGGATGTAGTATTATGGAGAAAGATTTCTTTTTTAAAAGGAATTAGAATGGTCATTTGATGATTGCTATAGTAACATTCAGCTCTGAAGGGCCAGGGGACCACGATGCAATTTCATAGACATTGCAAAATGGATTTTTACTAAAATAATAATAACAATAATAATAAATAACTCCTCTTAAAATAAGACTTTTTATGACAATGAAACTCATGCTAGTTGAAACATATTAGACACTAGCAGCAGAGTCAAATATCGAGATATTGGCACAGCAAGACAGAAAGAAAACACTAAAAGAAAGATCTGGTCTCATTCCCTGTTTTGCTGTTGGACCACAGGAAAATCTCAGCTCCAGTAAAATCAATGAGGTTTTGTACCAAATTCAGTAGATCCTGGTTTTTTTATTTATTTATTTTGTTTTGTTGTTTGTTGGTTTGGCTTTATTTTCCCCAATGTGTGATGCATTAAGAACCTAAATCTGTGTCTTTACATGCATTCAGTGAAGAAATAATGACAATAGCTAACACCCTGATGTTAATTAGTCAGCTGGTTATCTGTGTTGAAAAAAAATTACACAAAAATGAACTTGCTAAATCAGGAAATGCAGATTTGGATGGATTTCTTATCATTAACTAGGCCCACCTATTCCTATATATATATATGTATCCAAAGTGTTTTGAAGGAAGTCTTTAAGTATAACTGTATGGGTTGAGGCTGGAGTTTTGGCCATAGTTCTAGATTTCCTCTGCCCATGGATATACAACCGAGAACATTAATATTGTTTTGATAACGTTCTGGGTGTTTGACTGTATTTTGTACAGCACATAGTCAAACATAGCCAGGTGAGAGTGTAAGAAGATAAGCCTCTCTTCCTTTTTACTTCTTGTATGGCAGCAAGATGGGCACAGCATGAGTTTTGCCAGATTGCTTTTTCATGTTTCCTCCAAAAAGTTTGGCTTCTCCTCTAGTCTTCTGAAGATAAATGACTTGCATTTCCAAAGGTTTGGGCTTATTACTGTTTGATAGTGGGTAGAAGACACTATTGCATATGACCTTTTTCTTCACAGTAGTCTTTCTGAACTTGTCCAAGTGTTTTCCTTGGAGCCTGCTGCTAACTCAGAGGAAGCCAGGCAGCCAACCAAGAGCTGATTCAGTATCCTTCAGCTTCCTTGTGTTGGTTGTGCTTGTACTACTACGAGGCACCACAATAAGTTCTGGACAAGAAAAGGAACAGAAAGACCGTATTTATTTTCACCAGCTCTGAACATGATATTCTTGTCTGGGGAAATTTTTTTTAGCCTTCATTCTTAAGAAACTTCAAAAGCTTGTAAAGGTGATGGATAGGAGAGACTTTAATTGGAGATATATTATGTGGTTAAACTATATACCCTCTCACACAGGTGTTTTTGGTTGTCATGGAGAGCTTGTGTCATGCCGTAGCTGCTCAGGTATTCTCAGCAGTAGATTTGCTGCGATCCCACAACTCCTGAGCAGAAGTCACCCCTCTGATGTGACCCCAGGGGGAGTGACAGGATCCGTCCTTCCAAGGATCATCGCTGGTAATTCCTTTGCAAGGTCAGTGTATCTCCTTTCTGCCTGTTATCAGGATGTTGATCTTACAACCTATTCACTAGTAAAGCAGAGGAAGAACAGCTGCTATAAGACTGTCAACATTATCATTTTAGTTTATACCAGGAGTTAACTTCTGAAACGAGTCTCCTGTTATGCCCACTTTTTTCAGTTTGTTCGCTCCAAGACCACATTACAATGTGGACCAAACTGGAGAGCTTTCAAATTAGAAGATGAGATCCATCCAGGCTCCTCATGCGCTAACACCACTTCAGACCCCTTAGGTCAGACTAGAACTGGTCTGCAGTAAAATCCTCTGCAATGAGCAAAGTGGAGAAGCTGGGTCCTCTGGAACAACTTTTTCTCTCTAAAGATATGCTCCTATTACAATCTATCACTTACTAGTGCAGATACAGACAGTATCTCAGTTTCTTGTTGTGAACATAGATATACATTGGTGTTTGCTGGAAACTGGTGACTGACCAGCTTTGCATGATGGTATCTTCTACGCACAACTTTACTCCAGAGCGTGACCCTACTGTATCCACCATCTAAGCATGGATGTTTCCCTCCTTGGCTGCTTCTCGTGACTCAAAGTGAAGGCTATGGCTTCCTTCCTGTGTGACAGCAGACTGAGCAGCTGCTGCACCTCTTTGCTGATGGATTGAAGTGTTTTCAGGTCTGAAGTTGCATTCCCTCCAGCTGCTACTAATGTATACAATTTTTACTAGGCAAGAATAAAGGGATTTAAGGGAAGAAAGAATAAAAGTGAATTGTCAAAGGAAATCCTGCTATTGGTTTCCACTATTTCCTGCTATTGTTGAATGTCGCAGATGCTGAGGTAAATTTCTACTGAGATGGGAATCCCACATTAGCTATTGTCATCCATGTTTGGTCATGGCCACCAGTTAAACCATTCTTCCTTCTCATTTGAACAGCTGGATTGCACAGTGGTATTTCAGACATTTTTCTGAGTAAGCATTCATAATGCTGCCTACAGGTCACTGTCCTCTGAAATGGGCCAAAAGGATTGAAATAAAAATGTTGAACCTTCTATAAACTCTCTGGCAGCTCCTATGGAATTGCATAGAGTGGGATGCGTGCCAAGACAAACAACTTATATAAGTGCCATCTTTTTGGGTTTTGTTTTGTTTTGTTTTGTTTTCTTCCCTATGTTTTTAGATTAATTTGTAGGGAACATAATTAAATTCCTCCATGATACTGTTGATTTTGTCCCTGATGAGTTGTCTAGGAAATTCCTGAGAATCCCTTCCAATCCTGAAATACTTCTCAAATTACTATCCCCTGAAGGCATAAATTCAGACTATGGGGCAATCTCTGTTTTTAAATGTAGAGGGTTTAAAAACCTCATTGCAAATCAATTCTAACAGTGCTATGTCTGTAAAGGGAATCTGTGGTCCTCCCGCACTGATCAGACGTGACATTATCCTCGCTGGCTTGATTGTATTTTCTCTGCTTGAACGTGAATACCCTTTACTGGGTCAATGAAGGTCCCAAATGTTCACTCTGCTCTGCAGTTCTGCTCACAAAAGGCACAAAAACTATCCCAGTAAGAAATCACCCTAAGAAAGAATCCAAGTAATAGGGTTAGCTGTTAATACTTGTTAATATACTGCAGATGCAATGACTGGAAGAGTAGAAAGACAAGCAGCAATCCAACTCGTAAAGTGATATAACAGGCAGGGCCTTTAATAAGTTTGTTACTTAGGAGAGGGAAAGAATCTGAAAACTGTCTGAATATTTCCTTTAGAGGACCGTCTCATAGCTGTGGCAAATCCACCGGTCCTCTGCCTCCCACCACTCCCTCCCCTACTGCAACAGGCAGCGTGGGGACACGCAGGGGGCCCAGCTCTGACAGGACATACTGTGAGCAGCTACAGGCTCCACCTATGCCAATCTTAGCCCTGTGGCTGAAATTACTCAAGACGTTGGCATCGCTGGAAAAGCTGGCTTCAGAAGTTTCCAGTCCCCCCCTCTGCCCTGGCACCTTGTATCCCCCCATGCTAGTGTTTACCATACCCTCAGGTTGCGCTTCTGTGACAAATTAAACCAATCTGAGTCAGCACAGCCAGGGTCTCATCTTAGTACTTTGCTCTGGCTCCCCCACCGCCTCTCTCGTACTACCCCTGGCACTGAGAGAAAAGCCCTAATAGGTTTCTGTAAAGCCCTTTGAACCAGCTCCGAGTCACTGGGAACCATCAGGGCCGGCGTAAGAGGGGTGGAGATCGCAAGAGAAAGGGAGGGAGGATGGCGGCGAAGCCGGTTTAGATTGGTTTAAGCTGTTGAGAAACCTCATCCTCATTGCACAAGAACGGCAGCATGTGGGGCTACTCAGTGAGATGAATTACTGAAATGATCTAGATGAAAAAAAAAAAAAAAAGAAAAGGAAAAGAGCAAAAAAAAATACCCCTTCTTGTAAAGGGTTTCATTGGTGTGGCTGAAGGGGCAGCAAGCTACCACCACGTATTTGTTCCTGTGGGGTCACGATGGCTCTCAGTCCATCCCATAAATTCTATCCCATAAATTTCCTCCAGAACTAAGCAGTGAATGAAACAGGCAAGATGAGAAAAAAAAAAAAGAATGTTGAAAGGCCTTTTTTAAACTGAAAGTGGTAGATTCTGATTCGGGTTGGAGGTGCTCAATTTAAATATCCAGTATAAATAGCCTGTTCAAAGTTATTGAACATATATGTAGATAATCTGCACCTCAGTTCAGTCAACGAAAACCTGTTGTGCCTTTCAGGAAAGATAATTAACTCTTCTAAATGTGTTTGCCAGAAATATTGGAATATAAATCATCCCAAAGAGTGGTTTGAACAAATTAAAACCAGTCTGTTAGAGTGACAGCATGCTTACTTAACTTGAGATACAGTAATGGGCTCTTTGATGTCACCCTAATTGAACCAGCTTTCCCCAAATGATTTTCTACATTTCATTTTAATGTCTTCAATTATGTTTTGTGTCTCATTGAAATGAAATCACATTTATTTTATATTTTTAGATGAAACACCACCTGCTTTGAAATATTTTTATATAAAATATTTATAATTTTGACAGAATTTTAGGCATCAGATCATGATGGTTATTTATTCATGTGAAGGACAGCAGAGCTTTCTTCCTTCTCAAGCATACAGATAATCTGAGTGGCTGCACAAATATTTCCTTCAGCTTTCTTTCTGGACGTGTCTATGTGAGGATAATGTCTCATTTTAAAAAGCTCTGTTCATAGTTGAAAGCATCTTTTAATACTGTGCACTTCCTAGGACAGAGAATATAACAGGATTTTCATTAGTAATGTGTTGCATCTTGTCCTCTTGCTGTTTATTAAGGGAGGATATTAGGAGATGGGTTGCTGGGTGCCTATTTATGGATTTTACCCCTGGTTGTTCAGGGTCTGTGCTTGTCTCCGAGTCCCATTTGTTCTGTTCCATTAATACCCACATCTCATGATATTTTAGTTTCCACAACACCAAAGTAAATCTCCAGTAGATGAAACTACTGCATAGTACCTGTCCTGTAACTATGTTTTTTTGGTTAGTTTCTATGTCATTATTTCTTTAGTACAGATATGCCTTCGTGTTCCTGCACATAGACCTTAAAACTGAGTTTCCTTTCTTTTGTAGAACAGTGTGGTTATAACATCTCTACTCCCATTGGAGCTGACAGCAGCACTTTACAATAGGTGTGGATGTCAAAATTCAAATAATTTCACGCCTTGCATCTTTTTCTTTAGGAAAAAGAATAGATGGTCAGAATAGATCACTCAAGACGTTGGTAGCATCTTTAACAGAAGCACCACCATCTAAAATGAGCAGAAGAATGGTGTGACTGGTTCACACGCCCTGTGAGGCTGCCTTCAGAGCTCTAAAAAAAATGGGTTTCATCACAGGGCACAGCTCTGTCCCAAATCACTTCCCTCATCTGCTCAGATGACTTCAAAGAAACCAGTGAAATGCAAAAGTCAGCCTTGTGGCACAGTGAGCTGGAACTGATGCCTTCTACTGAGATTTATGGTTATATCTGGGAAAAAAGAAGCCTTTCTGTTCTCTCTCCTAAATGAAGCAACTGCTACCCTTATAGAAAGGCTTATAAAGGGCTGTGGGTGCTGGCTCCAGAATTCTACTTTCTTGAGTGGGGGGAAAAAAAGAAAGAAGAAACCCTTCGTGGAGGTGAGGGAGAATGTGAGCATTTTGGTGTTTTGTATTACATACTTCTGTTTCTTGTCAAACCCTCCTCATTCCTGTTCTATTCATAGACTACTTTACAGGAACAAACTGTAATAGTTAGCATCTGAGGAATCCATAGACCAAATAGACTTTAAAGGCTCTCTTGGGCCAAACCCCAAAACATACAATTTATTATGCTAATTTGAATTAATGCACTTTGACAACAAGATTCAGAGTTGCAACAGTTTAAGCCGCTTAAATAACAGAGGCTTGTTTTCAGAGTTTCTGAACTTCTGCTGTTCCCAGTGAATTCAGCAAGAAAACAAAGCACTAGAGAAGGAAAGATTTTCCCCGCACCCATCCCCAGTTCATACGTGAGAGCAAAAAATCCCCCATAGGTAGCACACAGTCTGTGCTTTAAACCTTTAAAATAGTGGATAGAAATCACACTGGATAAGCTAAACTGCCAAAGCTTCATGACGAGAGCTTAACAGGCCATGGGGTAGATCCCAAACCAAGGAGTATATCTTGCGTGTGTCAGAGGTTGGTAGCTGTGCTCTCCCCCATTCCATTGAGACAGTTTGTCGGATGACAAAGAAGGGGCCCTTCTGGAGAATCGTGCTATGGAAAGATAGTGCCTGCCCAGAAGCATTGGAGAGTCATTGGTTTACTTTATCTTCCTTTATTATTGCAATATTAAACAGGATCTTCATCATCTCTTTAATGTGAATTTTCTGTGGCTGAGTAAGGCATCTCTAGAGCTAACGCAGAGGTGCCGGTTACTACAGCAGTCCTCAAATACATCTGCTTCCTGGGAATTATCCTTATCCTGTCTGATATAAAATTGTCATTCCTAATCTTTGTATTATTATAATTATGAATTATTAAGAGTATGAATAATATATTTTTCAAAGTTGCTGCTGCCCTGGAACATAAAGCAGTATTAAAAAATTTACTCTGATGGAAAGTTATCTTAAGGCACAATAAAACATACTTCATTTCCTTTTATATTGTCATATTTTGCTTTTAAATCATACTTGCTGGCAGTCCTTGAGATTTATTCTGGGAATTTTTTGATTAGAAGCAACCGAGACAAGAGGGTAACACTCAGTCTCACAATGCAGAGCCAAAACTGTGCCAGCCACAGCTGCATGAGCTTTTCCAAATTTAATTTTTAAAGTGCTTGAGAATAGGCAGAGGAGAATGTAGTCTCTGAAGTTCAACAAGACAGGCAGTTGCCTGAACCAAAATTCCTTATGCTCATTGTGAAATCAGAGGTTAAGATGCTGTTCTCTAATTTGCCAGAAGTGGCAGTAAGGATCTCTGTTTCTTAAGTAAACTATCTTTGATTTGACTGAACTGAAATCTGAAAAAAATAATAATAAAAGTGTTCCCAATAAAAGGAAATCTGCGGCAGGACCCTTTGAGACTGTGCTGTGTATCAGTGTGTACGGTTGCGTAGCTGTGTATGAACATACGCCTGTGTGCACTGCGAAATGGGGAAGGGTTTGGAAACAATCTTCAGCTGTAACACTTTTTATGATGCTTAAATATTTATGTAAAGTGAGGCTGACTGTGTTTTCTACCTGCAGTTATAACCCCGCCGGGTTACAAGGGTAACAAAACACACAAGCAATACGTTTCCCATGGTGCTTTGACCCAGGGGCCTCTGTTGCCTGCTCCAGATTTCACTGATGCTGACTAAACCTCACTGCCAATTCTGATGGATTAACTTGAATAAAGGGGTCAAAATCCCACCCCTAAATACTAGCAGATAAAACTCCTAGACTGAGCTGTTCTTTTTTTTGTTGTTGTTGAACTTGAGCTGCAGTGATATTTTTTTCTAAAAAACCCTTGCCAGAGTGTGCCTTTATCAAAATGTATGCATATCTACTTCAAATCCTGAATTTTGCTCTCCAAAGTGTGGCTCCAAAGGAGGAGGAAAGTAGTTGATGTTGTTTAGGTTTTTTAGAAGATTAGCTGCCAAACTCTGTTTTTAGTTAAACCACTAATAAAGGAATTCTTTCTAGATTTTCCACCAACGTCTTTTGGAGTGAGTACCCAGAAAGCACATTAATGACTTTTTTTTTTTTTTTCCAAATAAACAATCTTCTTTCCTTGAAATTGCAAAGCCTGACAAGTCATTAAAATATTCAGTTCCTGCAACACCACGGTGTCCCAAATCTCTGTGTATCCTATGGCTCCTATGGTTGATATTGGTAGCAGAAGTAATGTGAACGGTTCTTGATGAGTGATTTTTGCCAGAAAATAACAGTAAAGCAGAGCTGGTTAGTATTACTAAACAGCTACTACTCAAAGATAATGTAAAACAACACTTAACATTCAGTGAAATATTCTTAGTACCAAAAAAAGCTCTTGTTAACAATAATACCTGACTATGTGAAAGATCCAGGCAGCAGTGATAATCCACCTATTAAAAAGATCACTTACTCAAAAAACAGGTATGTGAATTTTATGAATGTCCCTCTCAAATTTAGAAAAAAAAAAAAAAAGCATTAAGACATGATGTTGAGAAGTTTTGTTTTTAAGTGAAAATTGTAATTAGTTTGGTGTCTGAGCCTTGAATATAATGTCTATCTTTCCAACCTAGGATTTTTTACATTTTATTGGGCTATTTTCTACTTTTTTACACATCGTCTAATACTGTATCCCTTGTTTCAGGGAGTGGTATCTAGCCATATAAATAGCTAGGATTAACTGCATGCCTAAATACTGAAGTGGAACTACTTGCACAAGGAGCTACCACTCAGTGGGAATAAAACAGAATTGGGTGTAGAATTATTTGTTTATTACTCATCAGGCAGAATTATTTGACCACCCAAATGAAGTCCCTGAGGCATTATCTGAAAACCAGCAGTAAAAAAAACAGATTACACTCTTTACAGTGGATTTTTTCTTTAGTTTTGTTCTGGACAGGTTTTTTTATGGTTTATTAATGACAGGGCTAAGAAGGGAGCATTTGAACTTAATTAGTGAGGTAAGATAATACATATAATTACAGTATGAAGAGAAGCTAAAGTATCTTGGTACATACAAGTGGCTGTATTTATTACCACAATAATTAACCCACATATAAAAGGACTTTTCAAACCAAATTCTTGAAGCTAGTGACAAATTTGGATAGCTTGCTTAAACTACAAGAACCTCACTGGCGCCATCCGACTTCCTCTGAAGTCAATGGAAATTTTGCCTGCAACTTCAGTGGAAGTAAACAATGAGACAGTCTGGAAAACAAAACGAAAAAAGTCGCCATTAGTGAGTCATGAAATCTGGAATCAAACTCCAAGGGAGTCTCCACGTCCTTCAGTCTCCATGTAAGCGTACAAAGCAGAATTTTTTTACTTCTTTCTTTTCTAGGAGAGTGCTGAGAGAGAGAGAGAGCAGTGTCCTCCAACACAGTCTGTCCCCATATGTGAACCACTAAGCAAATGTCCACGCTGTTGTACCCGGAGCTCCGATTCTGCATTCCAGCCTTTTTGAGCCTCATGTATCTCATGTATGGCCAGAGATGTGGGTGTTCAAAGCCTAGAATGGTGCAGAGGTCTGGTAAAACTAATTTATGATTGTCTAAATTGTATGTCACTTGTATTAAAAGAGTTAGGAAGAAAATTTACAGTTTTTATACAGTTAATGTTTTCTTAAGAAGTTTTTCAGTAACCTGAACAAACTAAAACTGTGGTCCATAAAATTTTGAGAGTATTCCTTGGAGTACACATACACATAGAAGCTAGGATTAGAGCAATTAATGACAATGTAATCTTTCAGAGTGAGGTCCTTTCTTTGCAAGGTACAATGAGAAAACATTTTCCCACACAAGATCCCTTGTTACTTAAAGGGTGAAAAATGCTCACATTAGGATAGAAGACAGGAGAAAACACGACTGGCATGGAGTTAAACCCCCTGTGAAAGTACTATGGGAAAGGCCACTTCAATAAGTGCGTAATTGTGCAAATAAGGATTTCATCCACTAGTCTGCCATGGTTTCTCGGAATACAACGGCAGTTCAGTTTGAACGTATTGTGCATATATCTGAGTTCTGCATACTGGCTGTCAAAGCTCTCTCTTTGGACAAAGCCTTATTGTTTATTAAAATGTTTCATAAGTCCTTGTTGTGGGAGCAACAAACCTCTCCTCCCCACCAAATCCAGATCCCGTTCAGAGCACAATTTGGAATGCATGTCCTTGTTAATTTAAAGTACAGAATAGCCTCTCTGTGGTCTGTGCTAAAAATCCATCTGAATGCAATGTCTTTCCCCTAAGCTTAAATGGACCATGGTGTTTTGTGTCAAAATAAAAGCATACACTGACCCTGACCCTCTGCTCTGACCAAGCCATTTTCTGTCGGCAAGTGGAAGAGAATGTAGAAGGAAAGAATATTTTAATCTACTTCTTAGTCTCCCCCTTTTTTTGCACATAGTATAGGTAAGATCAATCTTATTCAGGGCTTTGCTAGTTTTTGCTTAGCTGTGTGTTCTCCAGAAGGCTCTGAAGCAGAGAAATAACCCCTCACACTTCGTATCTACCGTAAGCGTGACCATTGCACGCCTTCTATACTGGGGCTGCAAAGTGGACAACACAGAGATATTGTGCTCCTTCTTCTTTGTCTGGGATTTTGCTCCTTTGCAGCACCAGAAATGCTAGAGAAGCTGCAGTATAGCAGATTTAACCCTCACATTTTCTAAGTTCTAATATTTTAAAGTACAAATTTGAAACATTCGGTTTCAAGTAGGGATATTATTTAGTCATAAGTTTTCTGTAGTTACTTAGCAATGACTCTTAAGACTACTTGTATCATTCTGATTGACTGAAATCTGTATTTGTGTTCTATTTACAGTAGTTAGATATATTAACTCATGAATATTAGACTTAAAATCTTGTATCCATTGGTAAATTAAAGTTATTAATGCATAAAGTTGTTTCACAGGGAATTAGGAGCTGTAGAGTAGCTAAGATGTCTTGTATTTATGGTTACTAAATGAGATCACAAGTCTGTATCAAATCACAGCTCACTGACTACCTTATATTTACTAAGAGAACTATAATTACCACTCCAGCCCGTGGGTTAAACAGGTCCCTTACTGGTGAAGTAGTGGGATGTACAATCTCTTGGGTAAATGGCATTCTAATTTTAAATGTTACAAACACTTTCATTGCATTTAAAATAATTTATTTTTCCTGAGAAAATTATTTTGATTCTTGATTTCACTGTTTTCTAAAGTTTTCTGGTCCAAAACTATTCTGTAGGTGACTGGGGCTATTTCATATTATCCTGTCATTTCCTTGAGATTAGGACCTTTACTCAAGACAATACTACTTCCATTTTTTTGGAGGGGGGGGGGGGGGGGGGAATTGAGTTGGCAAAAGGACAAAGAAAATCCCTCAGTGGCCCATACCATATGTTTTAGACCAAAGACTTAAACAAAAAGATATAGCAACACAGCAGGATAAAGAACTGGAAATATAACAATAAAGCGCATCTTGGATAAATATACAAAACAAATGATTCTGCCCTTTCTTCTAAAAAGAGTATTTTAAATGTAAATATAAAGCAGAGTTTTTCTTCTGAAAAACCTCAAACCCCAATGCAAGCACATTCCAAAATAACCCCTGGAGTGAACAGCCCAACATAAACAACGATGGCCCACAAAAAGCATTTTTGGACCATTGATGAACTTTCCATTTTTCTTCAAACTGACAGCTCAGGAGAGCTTCCAAGTGCGTGGGTATGTGCAACGTATCAGTTAAAGCAGGAATGGTGTCATGTATCCTATCAAAATGAGAATGTAGTAACCTAAGCTCCCTATAGTCACTGACAGGGCTGTATGGAAAATGTCCATCATTGAAAGCTTGCCACATCTCAGCACAGCTTATTCCCTCTCCGGCAGCGCTGTGTGACCTTCCAGTACAGCAAATGTGCGAGGGACTGCTCGCTGGTGTGGGAAAGCACCACACTGCGCTCCCTGGTGAGCTGCCACGAGGCAAAAGGGAACAGCACCTATAGGCTGGTTGTCTGGTTTGTTTTTTTTTTTTTTTTAAATTTCCCGTATCTCAAATGTAGGATCACTGTCTGCTGTTTGGTTTTATGCCAAGAATTATATGGGTTTTGATTGAGACTAATAGTTTTCACCAAAAACTTTTGCCAGTGCCTTGCCGAAGGCTGTTCATCTCACCCATTTCACTTTGAAGGTTTAATCATCTGAGCGTTAAACACTTGCCGCTTTGCTGAACGGGGATTTGTTTGGCTGTCTGGTTATTTCATCCTTCTTTTAGTAATATTCCAGGACAGATGTGAGTGTACATGTGTATGAGTAAGTACCTGGGCAAACTGGGTGTGGGAAGGATGCAGTCTGCCGGTCTCCGTGGCAAAATGGGGCTTTTGTTTTCAGTAGCTTTCCTCTTGGAGGCAAATTTGAGGAAATTTGAGGAACGACTGAGGGATCTGGGGTTGTTTAGCCTGGAGAAGAGGAGGCCGAGGGGAGACCTTATCACCCTCTACAACTACCTGAAAGGAGGTTTTAGAGAGATGGGAGCTGACCTCTTCTCCCTGGTGACAAGTGATAGGACAAGAGGAAACGGGTTCAAGTTATGTCAGGGCAGGTTTAGATTGGATATTAGGAAGTATTTTTTCACTGAAAGGGTTATTAAACATTGGAATAGGCTGCCCAGAGAGGTGGTGGATTCACCATCCCTGGAGGTGTTTAAGAAAAGGGTAGATGAGGTGCTTAGGGACATGGTTTAGAAGTGGGTGGGTGGTGGTTTGTTTTGGGTTTGTTTTTTTTTTTCTTCAGGGTAGGTTAATGGTTGGACTTGATGATCTTAAAGGTCCCTTCCAACCTCACTAATTCTATGAAATAAACTTCTTATTCACTGAGTGCCCTTCCTGCCCTGCTGGACAACACTCCTCCTCACCACCTTCACATGCAGGGTGCTGAGGAGGCATATCTGAGGGTGGGGTGACTTTGTTTCGGTCTTTTGAGGCAAACTGTAGTGTTTCTGCCTTTGTTTGGGGATCCAGCCACTACTGCCACAGTTCCTTCTTCCACTCCACGCCCGTTTTCCTCCTGACCTTTGCCTGGCCAGAGGAAGGGGAGGAAGGGAGGGAAGAGAGACCTGCATACCAGAAAACATTTAATAAATCACCACAGCTTTGTTTTCTGCATTGTGTCCACATAAACACCCACGAAATGAGAATCTGCTCAGAACACAACACCACAGGAATCTCCGGCTCCTGAACAGTGTATACAAATCAACACAGGGGCCTCTTTAAATGGGGTTTCTTTACTTAAAGGAAAAATAAGGCTCCACAAATGGACTATTTCACAATTGCTTAATGTCTTCTCCTGCAAAAAATCTTCCACAACATGCTTTTTTCTTTTTTGTTAGGCATATTTGACGAACAAAGGAAGCTTTTGTACAAATGTGATTTAAAACTTTTTTGTGAGCATTTTCAAGCAAATTCCTTGTATTTGGGAAGTCTTGTGTAAATACAGCAAGAAATGAATATTTACTGATGAGTTTATCAAATGAAATGGTTTCAGTGAAGTTTCAGCCTAAAAAGAATTTGCGGCCACAAAGGTGACATTGCAATCTGAGCATACCTTTAACTGATGTATTGAAAGAGTCATGTACGTGTGCAAAACACACGGCATAAAAAGCCTCTGTGCTACCTCTTCTCTTTTCCATTTACTGATTCATTTCTGATGACTGGCACAGTTACAACATCCTTGCTTTGCCCTGCCAGGTACCAGTCATTCCCTCTACGTGCGGGTGACCATGCCCGTTCAAACAGAGCTCCATGTGCTCCATTGTAATTAATGATGACAGTTTTTCAAAGAGAAGGAGGGCCTGGAGGATGGGCTGGTCTATAGCCTTTGACTGTTAAGCCTTTTGGCTTATTTACTCAGGACATTTTTTTCCACCTACATATCTATCAGAGGGGTGAGTCACGCTCACATGCATGTCCATAACATTGCTTAGGTAAGCTGTCTCGTTAAGCTCAGTATGGCAAGGCACCTATAGAAGTTTTCAGACTGAGGATGCAGGATTGCAAGCCTTGATTATTATGTGACGACCCTTTTCAACATCTATCTGTAGAGCTTGTACCAGAATAAGGCTCCTGTGTTATCCAGGGCTTCTAGGCGTTACTGCAAATATCGCCAGACAGTAAAGAGCATGCATATCTCCTCATCTGTCAAAATAAAAAATGAAAGAGAACAATTCACTGCTTTACCAGGTCTGAACCAATCTCGTATTTCTGGGAAGTGAAAATGACTAAATATGCACCCATCGAGGCCATATGTTCCTAACACACGTGTTACTTCTCTCTGTAGCTGCCAAAAAACATGTCCGTGTTTGACTCTTAGAAGGTGCTGAGTAGTTTCTTCAAGGTCTGAAGCATCTCTACAAAACATTGAGGATAATAGCCTTGCCAGATCTCAAGGTAATAAAGAATCAAGTCATGACAGCCGGACTCTTCTTCCTTCAAAGTTAGTGGGAAAGAGTATTGTGATTCAGGTAGCAGAGGACTACACTGCAAGTTTGCCATCTCTCTCTAAAACAGGGAATTTAACCTGGGTCACAATATGTTAGGTACACACACCATTCGATTTATCTCAGTGACAGTGTTTCTGCATCTTGGCTTGAAACTTGAGGTTGCTACAGTTTTGCCTGTTGTACAGAACTGTGGGAAGGGAGTTGAACAGTGTTGCAAATATTTACTATAGGCTTTACCAGCAATTAAAATTTATATTAGGCTTTCTTTTCTTAGTAGCATCAGATTGTAAAGGGCCTAAACGTCCATTCTCCCACTGCAAGAGAAATCACTGATACAGAGCATGGCTATTCCAGCTCCATCTATTTTATGCCTGTACAGGCTAGGACTAGGTAGAAGTGGTGAAACTAGACAGAGGGAATGTTTTTTTTTCCTCAGGAATGTCATCCTGCATTGCAATGCCTGCCTTACAGCGAGCCTTTCTGCCTCAAGAGTTAAATTCCTATTGCAGACATGAAAGCAGAAAGCAAGCTCCCCTGCATGCAATGGCTTTCCTAAAAGTCTGACATCCCTAACTACAAACAGTGCAGCATTTCTTCAGCGACTGGAATCATGCCCACACACCAGAAGAAGAAAACATTGTGAAATTTTTTATTATGATTAATAATACCATTAGCTGAGACTTGCAGTAAGAGAATTCCATTCAAATCTTCTTGCTTTATATTTTTGTACCTTAGATTTAATAAATGGAGTTAATTTTCAGCAGAAGTTACCTAGGCTCTAGAGATATTATGGGGAAAATGAATGGTTTCTTGAGTGAGAGGAAATTTTTGTTCATCATCTCTGAGAATACTACAGCAGATCTCCATTATGGTGCCTGAGTAGGACGAGCAAGGAAACAAAACCTGGAATAAATAAGATTATTTCTAGACTCTCTGTGCAAGATGGGAATGGAAATGGAAGGGCAAAGGCAAAGCAATTCTTCTTTGCTGGCCCATCACTCCACAAAGCCAGGCCCAGTTCAGTCCTGACTCCCCTCCTCTGAGATCAAGGGCGTGGGGATCTGAAGAAGCTGTGACCACACAGCCCAATAACACAGTGTAGCTGTAGAGAAAAACACACTGCGCCCCTTGACTTGAGCTACAGTGAGTAAGTGCAGCTGCTGCCCTTCCCCCCTCACCGCTCTGGCACGATGCAATGCCAATGCCAATACCTATATGTCTGCACCTTGTAAGCAGAGGTGGGCACCGTCCTACCTATTCACTCGCCACCAAAACCACAAAGATTTACTCCAAGGACTGTTGTTACAGAAGATGCAGTGTCACTATTTACAACTTCCAGAAGTTTTAAACTAAGAATAGGCAGGGTAGCAGAGGTTTTGCCCTAGCCAAAAAGAATCAGTGTATTTTTCATGTCATCTGTCAGCTTAATTCTACCCTCTTCACCACACAAATACAGCTTGTCCATTTACTTTCTTTAGAATTATTCTCAGTTATCAGTGACAGCAAACCCAAATTATTTTTTGCCTAATGAAATTACAGCTGTTGCCTGGGGCATTAATATACAGATGGCTTGACTGTTCAGAAGTGAAATGCCACATCAGCTGCTGAGAGATCTTATTATATATATTTAGAACAAATTCTCTTTAAAAAGAGGCCATGCAGTAACAGAGGAATATTATTTGTAATTTCTACTATGGTTTCTTTTCTTGGAGTCAGACTTGATAGGCTTTTGATCTATGATACGTTCCAGAAACGCAGATTTGTACTGCTTGGCTTATTTGTAATGAGAAATATGTAGGGGGTTTATATTTTTCTAATGATCATTTTGGACTAAAGTGCTACATAACTTCACTGGTCTCAGCCTTCAAATATGGAAACAACAATACATCCTCGATTCACTTCCTTTTCTGTGACTAATGCAAAGAAGACGTTCACTTACTGGGTTATATCTGTGTGAGCTAGTGGAAGGAGAAAGTGTTGCACTTCACCATGCTATGTATTGAATCAGAAGGACTATGTTCATATGAAACTTTATAAATACATAAAGCACTTAAAATTTCTAGTGATACTTGCAACAGAATGAAAAAAAGTCTTCTCTCAGAACTGCCTCAGCAGTGATACCTACTTTGCGTGCTTGTGTAGGGACCCCAAAGAAGGAACTTTGTGTTGGGAATTAGGACATGCTCTGCCTAACAAATAGATGAAGAGGAGAAGATCGTACAGTAGCATTAGCACAACCTGGTCATAGTGGTTGCACGCAGTTCTTCCCCCATTACAGCTTCAGGGCTGATGTTTTCCATGCTATGCACTACACAGTTCTTTCTCTTCTGCTGCTTTTCAAGACACACATGTTCTTGAACTCATTACTGGCACACAGAAATGTAAAATATCTTTCTGTGGGGCTACATCCTAACAATAGAAGCTAAGACTTCACAATTTTCAATGGCGTGTTTTTTAAAATCATTTTGCATGATTTTAATACCAATACCTTTGCAACGTGAACGTTCCTGACAGAACAGTCCAATTCCAAAGAGCACTCTCTCTGTAGAGCGTCTTTCCACCTCCCTAGTCCCATCTTCTCCCTAGCGCTCCATCTGCTTCTCTTCACACAATCTGTCCTTATTTATGCTTACATTCTCTAATATACCCAGTTATAATAATATAACCATGTAACATAATAATATCCAGTTATAGTGCTACATCAACTGGAAAGTTTTTTGTGAGAAAATACAAATTTTCAGTGCAGTAGAAAAATGAAAACCACAAGCTCATGTCAAAGAAAGCAGCTTTTTTGCTTTGTTAGCTATGCATATCCACTAGTACATGTAATGACTTATTTCTTAATTTTTATAGTCTGGCATTAGAATGACCTGTTTAGCGAGAAAGCATTTAATTGTTCCCAAAGCTACACCAAAGTCAGTTCAAAGAACACTGGACACTCTAGTATTCAATAGGAAAGTTGAAAGTACTGAACGAAAGACACATCTTGGCTGAAAAAAAAGTCATTTGAATAAATATCCATTTATGCTTACCTTCTCTTTGGTTCTGGATGAAAAATCTGTGCTATTATGCTCAAGGAGAAAATCATATAGGTTTGGTAAACTCAAAAGGAAAGATTTAAAAACGATTGGGAAAAAGAAAAAAGTTTAATTTGAATAGATTTTTTTGGTGAATGAGAAGTTTCAGTCTAAATTTAGCATTTTATTCAGAAGCATCCTGCTCTTCTATAAACGACTGAGACTGTGTACACACAGGCTTTCCTGAATGTGATGTTTATTTGCAGATGCCAAGATGTCCTTCAGACAAATATCTAAACCAATATTATAGAAAGTGGATGCAAACTAACTCCTGCTGTCAAGGACAGCCAGCTGGCCCCCATGTGTTCAAGCCAGACAGAGATCCAGGCTTGAGAGAAGCTGATGGGCGGTCCATCCTTCCCAAACTGCAAAGGCTGTGAACATCTTCAATATTCCTCTGAGAGTGGTTTTGTTTAGCAATTAAAGAGTTTAAGATTTGTGCTTTTGTTTGGGTTTTCATATGTCCATGAGGTAACTGAGCCCAGAGTGTCAGCACAGAGTCAAGGCACTCTATGAAAGCCCAATTAAGTTTAAATGGTTTTAAGCACAAAAGCAAGAAGCTGTTTCTTGAGTGGTGACAATGCGAAACAGCGAAGGAGACACAGAGAGCTGAGATAAGGTTTTGATTTGGAGGACTCTCTATTCCAGGCATAAAAATAGGTCTGGGTTTGGGAGAGGGCGAGCACCCAGAGCTCCAGCTGCAGGAAACAGCCACCAGCCCTTGCGGAGATCAGGCCCATAAAGTACCGCAAACTGTGCTGCTGTGTTTCGCGCCAATAGTAGCAGGAGCCTAAAATTACCTATGTCTGTATGTTTCTTCTGGTTTTGCCATTGAAGCTTTCTGCAAACGCAATTAATCAAAGCTCCAGGTTTTGCTTTCCAGTGTGAAAAAGGGGCACCGCATTTTCAAGACGCAGAGATCCTGAGACTGGTTGGAAGTGCTAAAATATATGTCACAGAGCATCTGTTGAGAATCTACTGGCAGAAGTGTCATCTGAGAGAGTGTAAGGGTGGCAGAGATGATCAGACCTGGGAATTCATTTGCTTCTACGTTGTGAAAACTTTCTTCTTGCCAGTTTTAGAGCTCTACAAGTCAGGTGACATTTAACAAGACATAAACTGCCTTTTCAAAAATCAGGTACCTTCCTGCAATCTCTTCTCAGTATCACAGTATTTTGCAGTGATTTTTAATCCTGTTATCAAACAAGTATGGACTTTCTAAACCAACCATGGTCTAAACCACAGCAACTTAAATTTAGCTCTTGTTCTATGTTATTTATTTTATTTCCCTGGCCCGAACTTACTGAATTGAACTATTATTTCTCTATAACAAGGTGCTCTGCTTTAAGTAAGAACTCCAAAATCACTTGGAATTGTCAATGGCATTGAATAGAAGCCACTGAAAAAATGAAAAGGTTATGGATCTAATTAGCTGGATGGCGTTACACAGCCTGGCTGCAGAAACTTCTGTCGCTGGTGGCAGTGCAGGAGAAGGAATGTCCATCACATTAATATTTTTAATACAACCGCTTTTCAGCTGCAAAGAGAACCTTGGAGAGCAGCTCCCCTGTGTCTTGGATTTGGATGTCAGAAATAAGTTGACCAGAATCTCACCTGCTGAATCTAAAAATTTCTTGCTGATGAGACCTAAAAGAGCTTTTTACGTTATCTGAACCTGTTGCTATAAACTACAAAAGATTCAACAGTCCTTTCTACAAATACATATTAAATCATAGAAATGAAATGTTTTCACTTTCATGCAGTTATTTTATATTTTATAATTGCTCCTCCAAGTCTTCATAGATCACTCAAAAGAAAAAAACCACGCAACCCAAGAAAAAAAAAGAAAAAAAGAAAAAGCAAGAATGGACCTGGAGAAAAAAACATTTTACATTGCCTCTGTGTCAAAGTAACTATTTAAATTTTTACTGAAAGTGTGTTCATATTTTATGCTCCCAATTTTTAACATTGCACTTTAATTTCTTAATAATCATTATTATATTAAAAATCTTTAACTTTTTACTTTTGTCTTTCCTTTTTGTAACTTCGCATGTCTTCAAACCTTCTGCGGCTTTAAAAAAAAAAGAAGGTGGAAGAAAAAAACAAAACTGGGAAAGAAACTATCTTTTATTACATTGTTGACAAAAAATTTTAATTTTCTACATACTATATTGCATTTGGGAGCTTGCATGCAGTAAGCTGAAGCAGACCTGTTCCTTTCTGTCACAACTAATAATTTTTGGACTTAAACTTTTCTCTGTCCTGTTTACAAATCTCTCACTCCTCCACTTTTAAAATTGCACCTTTACGCACCTACTGAGATGATCTAGGAGGTGTTTTGGGTCTGTCTGATCTCCTGCTTATACACATCCTTCAAAGCAAGGGGAACTTGTTTCTCCATCACCTTCAGCTACCCCTATGACTTCTGGGATCAGTCCCTCTCGTAGCTGATGTTCTGATATTCTCTCCATATCTAACATTTGCCCTACTCCCTTTCCTCCTCTGTGTAGTTTTCCCTGGGCTGCTGCATGCCATTCCAATTTCCTGCTTCATGCCAGCCCCTCACTTTCCCTCTGGCTGCAAAGCCAGGTTTAGTGAGCTTTGTGAGATCTATTTAATTACCAAAAAACTGTGCAGTCCAGCAGTAAATGCAATATGCATTCCAGAAGACCTACAAACAAGTTTTACTTGGCACTCACAGCAATGAGGTAAGAGAATAAAATGGGTTTGTGGTCACATAACCAGACCACCAGCAGAGAGTTATGTGAAAGCTAGACCCATTTTAATTAGGAAAAATGTAAAAAGCTTACATGAGAGCCATCATTCTGGTCTTCTGTGAACCACAAGCTGTAATTATGTAAACTATAACTATGAATTTTCTTAGCTTTATTCTTGGATTTTAATATCACTGTGTGAAACAGAAAGTTGAATTTGCTTGAGATTGCTCAAAGCATGCCTTTGTTAAAAAAGCATTCTTCCCAAAAAACCTGCAGGAGATCGGACTTGATAATCAGTGTGGTCTCCTTTAAGTGAAAAATTGGTCCATGCCATTCTATAAATCTGTGCATTATCTTTATGTTTTTAAGGCTGATTTCTAAGTAAGTACAACTGTACAGCTTAAAAATCACACCCTCTGACTTCGGTAAGTGGGGAATTCAGATCTTTAGCATTTCTCTGAAACTGTTATGTCCTGAGTAATGGTTTCATATTTGATTTTTACAGTAATCTTATGCTAAGATGGACTGTTGCTTATGCTGATTGAAAGTGATTTCTTATGTTGCAGGAGCCAAATGCAATTTTTCAGCCAGGTAGTGCAGTATTACCAGTGATGGGATCAAACTTTTGTGTTGGGGACTTGCTCAAAAGATGATGAATTTGATAAAAAGAGTTTCAAGTACCACAGTCTCTGGTATGTGATTACATCAACAAGGCTATGGCTAGATTGAAATAATTCAATGCCATGTTAGAAAGCTGAAACTATCACTGAACAAGTTCATATGTTTATGTGGCATAATACCATATCTTGCTCTATCAATAGTAACCAGCTTGGGGTTCAGTAGAAACATAGCTGAATAAACATGATGTGATGCCTGAACTAATTAGCCTCAAAATTGGGTTGTCTGGCAGTGGTGGATCTATCTTTGGTTTATTTGAAGGTATAACTTTTTGGCCACCTGCTGTTTATTAAAAGCATGGACCTAAGTTTTCTAAGAGATGTGTGGTCTCTTCTCCAGGTACATCTACACTATAGTCTATAGGAAAATATAAAAGAAAACCTGAAAAGCCTTTGCTAGGGTAGATGTAGCACCTGAAGTAGTGGAACTGTGGGACCTGGAGTAAACTGACTGTTCTAAACAGGAGGGAACTCCCACAAAGATAGATGCTTAATAAGGGGTGAGGGAAACACCTTGCTTTGCTGGGAGATCACTATTGGATAGCCTTTCATGTTTACCTGTTTTCTATGTAGTGCCCGTGGTAGTACTACACTGCCCATCTTCAATTCAATAATTCAGTGATTTGAAACTCATGGAAATGTGCGATAACCAAATTTGATTCCTTCTACTGCTTGCTGAATTTCAAGCCTTTGTCTACTTCCAAGCAAATGCAATAAGCTTGATGATAATTCTATCGGTGCATATAACTGCAGAGGAAGGGACAGAAAATGACTGGAAGGAATACATCTGTCCTGTTGAGGCTGTTGTATTTTAATTAAACTTTTGTTGTCTCACAAAAGTCACTGCTATAATGATGCTCAATGTCAGAAAACTTGGAGAAAGTGGAAATCTGGATTTCATTCTCTTTGTCAAAAATCATTTAGGTAGTTCTGTAAGATGGTGCAGGTTCAAGAACAGAGACAGAAAACCATGTAAGAAAGACTTCTTCTGTTCAGGATGCTACAGTGCTTGCTCGGAAGGTATGCCTTTCTGGCAGAGCAGGGAGAGCAGCGGCGTGGGTGAGTGATTTAGCCCTTTGGCTGTTGGATAAAAGACTGTTATTATCAAATCCAGCTTTAGATACATGCTATTTGTGTGTCTGAATGCTGGGCAGACCAGGACTTCAGAAGCACTAGCACTGGCAGTATAGGTTTCTACCAGAAGCGTAGGGCTGAGCCCTGTGCTTCAGGAGCGTGATGGGTGCTCTGCACTCTGGTGGTGTAGATCCATGGCAAACATACCAGCTACACTACACACGTAGGGTAAATCAGGATTTGGTTCATATATCTAACAATTCCTGGAAGGGTGCAGACCTCCTATGTAAACACATGCTAACCTACCACGCGGTGAGAGGATTTGCTAAAGCTGTCCCACACCAGCACGGTTTCCTCCTCCTCTGTTCAGAGCATGTCTCCGGGATCAGACCTAATGGGCAATGCAGGTGTCACACAGACCTGGACAGGTCCAGAAAAAGCACACGTGCCTGGGGAGCTGTATGAGCAGGAATACAGATACGTGTGGACTCTCGGTGCCTCCCAGGCAAGTCTCTACTGGGTGAGTTTTGAGGTTCTGAACTTTGGAAATATAAATGCCCCAGGCTTAGCTATAGGAAATACTGCTGAAATATGGCAGCAACAATTTAACAAATCTCAACTAAGCCCTGATGGGAGGGGAAGATGATTTCGTTTAAAATTAAAACCAAAGTAAAAATGATTTTACCCATTTATACTCACACTGTCACTCCCACACCAAGATGTGAGTATACAGGTAGTCTGTTCGACATGCAGGCACCAAGACTCTTGTATCCTGGTGGTCTGTTTAGGAATCTTTGTGATGACACGGCATAAAGGATGTCAGCTGTTGAGTCCTCCTCACATCTGTTGGGCTCCCTTTGGGTTGGCAGCCATCTCTTGCTTTAGGCTATGCTCTTTCTGAGCCTCTCCATCCCATCTCATCCCATCCTAGCCGTGCCATCAGGACTTGCTCACTCTACTTGGTCTTCTGAACTGGGTGTCCTGTAAAGCTGTGACTAGATGTGTGAATGTCTCCTCGTGACCTCCTTAGCCAGGTGCCATCAGCCCATGGTATTCATATAACAATTCTCCTGTGGCTTTTTTCTCTGGTGCTTTCACACCCTTACATGGGTTAGATTTTTTAGAGTAACTTGGTATGTTCATCAGTGTGACTGGGAACTTAACGAAGCCACAGGTTCATGAAAGGAAAAAACGGAATTTTTCCAAATGACATTTCAAAGTAAGATTTCTTGGATCTTGCTCATGTAAATTCATTGCTGTTCACAATCCTGATGAGCTGCTATAAGCTAAGGCACTTATTTAAACTGTTTTTCTTGAAGAAAACATAGAAAACTACATTGCCAATCAAAGGTCAAGAAAGTGAAATCCTAAGGCATTGCTGTTTAAAAATCACATCCTTGTCATGATGAATGATTAATTTCAGTGATTTATCTGGCAGGAAAAATCAGTAATCCTGAAAATTTGTGGTAATCCAATGACTGTCTCTTTCTTTAATGTTTTTCTGTGCTTCAGGCCAAGGAACTAACATTTATTTTGAAAATAGACCTTCCTTCCTTGAGTTGTCCTTGGAAGACACTCCCTGGAAGAGTTAGTGTTTTGCATACTTAAAGTGTTTCTTAAATCTTTAATTGTTTCCTTACACTTCTGTCCCCATATGTGATCTGTGGTTTCACCTCTCTTATTTACATTAGCCAGAGAACAGATTTTATTTTGTGAGTTCATTCATTTATGTAGCTTTGGGCAAATTTATCTGTATGGCTCTGCAGACTGACCCTAAGAAACATCATGGAAATTATTAATCTAAAATGTACTAGCCCTGATCTGCTAATTTAAATATTAGTGAGTAATCCCATCAAATTCCAAAAGCTAAATGCGGTTGTAAACATTACTTGCAGGAGTAAAATTTGCTGATTCCTTATCTTAATTTCTGAAGGTGGCATTTCCCCTCCCTTTTTTCTTTTCTTCTTGATGTTAGAGCTGTGTCCTCAGCTGGTGTAAACTGAAATCCTTCTATAAAGTCAGTTAGACTGATTTAGACCAGCTGATCCACTCCACCCTCCCTTTATGTACAGCCTTTGTGCTTGCTCTCTGTGCTTCCAGCTGTGCGCTCCTTTGCCAATGGCCTCCAACAGCCCACTAAAAGCTATTTAACTTTAATTTTTGTTGCTTTGCTCATATAAAAATCTTTGTGGAGGAATGTCATTAATGTAATTTAGAACAATCTGAGACCTCCTGTCTGGAAGAAACACCTTTGTGTCTAGTTTCAAGCAGAGCAGTGTATATCAAACTTTGTTTTCATCTTATAAACATGGGGTCTACCAATGATCTTGGTTTCTACCAGACCATGGTTCTGTGGTCAGTAACATTAACTTTTATGTTTCTGGATTGCTTAGTAGTACAAATTTGATAGAGACATGTCAGGCAAATTCCAGACTCTCTACTTGCCCTCCTGGCGAACTGTGGGATGCCCATTTTATTGTACCATGGGGTTGGTTTGGGATGGCTTTCCTAAGGCTTACCCTTTTGGTTCGAACTTCACCTACTTCCCTGCATGGAGTCCAAAATAAAAGTCTGGGACTTTTATCCCATCATTGGCAGGATAACATGATATCTGCTTATCAAAATAATATCATTGGGATATTATTTTTAAGGTATATTGGGGCGTGGGAATGAAGAGCATCCCTCGCTATGAAACAAATACAGAACATGCAATTGCATGCATCCACTGCCAGGTGGTCCCCTGCTAAATACATGAAAATTCTGGTTTCCGCTTAGCCTGGCGCATAAGCTTCCAAGAAGAGGCTGGTGCAAGACATCACAAGAAAGTTTTCAGAACAGGAAAGAAGAATTTTCTGGAAATCTGTCAAAACTCAGTGAAGTGAACAACCTACAAAATATGCATTGAGAAGACAGTATCTGAGGCTGAAAACCCAAACCTGTATTAATCTGTTGATCACCACTTTGCAATTAGAACATTAGCCAGAAAGATGTTTGAAGAGATGACATCTACTGTTTGGGAAGTGCATTATCCCTTGTTACCTGCAGCTGATGAACATGCAGGAAACCACAATAGGCTTTGATTGTGTGATGTTACCACTGATAGGAGAGACATTTTTTCATCTACCTAGGTCTTCTTTGCATCTAGATCAGATGGGATTGGATATTGTTCTTCAGAGTGTAAATTGTGTTTTATGACCTCTGGCACATTAGCTGATGCGGGTGCCAAGGCGGTGTTGTTCCAGCCCGGGGCTAGTAATGGGCAAGCAGAGCCAGCCAGGTCAGCGGCCAGTGGTAGGATGGACGAACAGCCAGACACAGTAGCATTTCCAGAGACAAATCTGTCCCCCCCACCTCTCCTCCCCACACAACAACAGGAGTGATGTGGCACAGACCTGCACGTGCAGCTTAGGGCTCCGCTGCCCTGCACTGGGTATTCAAACCAGCAGCCTCCTTTGGCTCCCCTGGGGCACCTTCCACAGAATTCCCCATCTTCCTTCTCATCTTCATCTTCCCTCACTGAGGTGAGTCACTCCTGGACAGATGACTCTCCAGAGATTCCTTGTTGCATTTTGGGATTTCAGCTTTGCCTGGCCAGAATGGGTGATCACGCTCCTCTGAGCAGGGAGAGGATTTCGGGCCAGTCTGGGTTCTGTTGCCAAAAGAGTTTTTAAGTGACAAACAGCTGCTACGAGAGTGGGCTAAAAGCAAACATCCAAATATTTGTGACAAAGGAATCAGTGAAATTTTTCAGTAATTATAGACAGGTTTATGTGCAATATATATATCTAGAATATATAAATATATGTCCATATATCATGGACTATATTACAAAGATGCATATTACTTTGTTATACACTTCATTTTGAATTACACAACCATACATAATAGTGGGAGAGAAACCAGTGCTGGAGAATTTTCTGATAGATTTAATTTTGTTGTGATGTAAAGAATGCAGAATATTTGCCTAGTTTGGGTGCTTTCTGTGTAATATTTCAGGAATAGTCAAATTGTGTATTTAATTTTGTCACCTTGCCAACATTCTGATTCCTTGTAGTGTGCAGTGGGGAACAGTTGCTTATAGATTGCTTGCCCTCGTAACTTCCCAGCCTTGCACAATGTAGTTTCCCATGTTTGTGGGCCAGCCAACCCTTGATCACAGAGACCTACAGACTGGCTTAATGGCCCACAAGGTATGGTTTAGCATAACTCTTGAGGCAAAAAGAATACTAATATTTTGCTCAGCAGCATTCTTCTCTTTTGATCCTTTTGACAGATGCTTAAAAATAGTAGTAATTTTAAAATTAAACTTCTTTGCCAAAAATCCCTGTAAGAAGAAGGTTTGTTGACTGGTTATCTGTTCAAGATATCCTATATAATTCAGAAATATTTTCATAAATACAAGCAATTACCATATTGGTTTTGTTCAGAATTTTATGATACCTTATAATTGCAGTTTATTACTAATGGGATGGCTGTTAATTGTTCACTAAAAACACCATGAAGACTGAAAGTTTAGTGAACGTTAGTAACAATTCACTAAGTTTTTATGGTGCACTGATAATTTCCTAGTTCTGTTGCTCTAAGAGTAATTTCTGTTCTTCAGTTCCGTTAAGTCTTCCATCCAGACCTTCTTTCTTCATTATACACACAACACTGTATTTTCAAATGCATGCTTCTTCCCTGCTGAAGTCAATTCTGTAGAACAAGCCCAGAAAGAAGAGATCCCAAATAACTCTGAGGTTAATTTTTGTAATAAGTTGTTTTGAAAATACTTTAGAAAAAAACCTACAGGCAGAGAAATCCAGATTGGTCAGCTATTAATTAATAGTCAGAAGAAATATCAAAGTGTGTTGCGTAAATTACTCATGGCTTTGAATATAAACCAGAAAATGCTGGTTTGTGGTACTGTAACTATAGTCAGCTGCCTTGAATTGTCAAAAATGCCTCTAATCTATCTTAAAGTCTAACTGTCTTTTTCCCCAAAAATATGAGGCTTGAGAAACAGATAAACTTTAAACTACTTTACAGGAAAAAACTTCTGATCATTAGCAGAAGTCATACTTAGTTTAAGGAAGGTCAAAGACTTCTAGAACTGAAATATATCTTGTCCTGTTTGGAGAGGAAATACCTTTAGCCTTTTGCTATATAACTTTTGCTCTTATCAGCTTGAAAAAACACAACCATAGGGGAGATGATTGTATGTGTCAGACTGTTTCTAAATTATATGACTCTTCCTTGTAGCTGTACATAGACAAGCTCTTAATCTTTTCACTCAAGGTGATAGTTTTTCTGTGGGAAACAACAAGCAAGCTTGTTTGCTAGAAACTAGAAGTCAAATTGCCTTGTTCTGGCCAGATTTCAGAATCATTTAGGTGCTTTTCAAAATTGTAGCCATAGACCTGTTCCAAGATTTTATCGAAGTCCCAGCCCTTAAAAACAGTACTAATCCGTTATCTGCTGTAAGGGTGAGCGGCCACAGTGAAGTCACACGCCCTGTTACATCCTTTAACATCCGCTGACGTGAGGCCTAACATAAAATAAGACAGAGAGGCATTTCACGCCATTTAACTGCATTTATATATTTAAATTAGGGGATTTGTTTTACCTCGCTTTGGATATCCAGAAGTTAGATAGGTAGTCTGAGCTACACGTCTACGTGGTCTGCCTCGGTACTCACTGGAGGAAACAGGCAGATGACTTTGCTTCTGGAACTAGGGACTCACGGCTCCTGGCTTGAGAAGAAATGAAGCCTTTGGGGATATGGAGCTCTTCACTAATTAGGACAGTGACTTTAGCTAAAAGCTAATTTTTACATAGTGAAAGTTATACAGGATAAAACCTGTTCTCTACAGTGAGCTCTGAAGGCAGAAGCTGCGCAAGAATTATTTTCTATGAAGCCAATGTTAAGGGAATTGTGATGGCAGAGCACCATAGCTTAAATCCTTGTTCTCATGGAGCATTTGCATTTTTCTCCTTCACCATGGCATTGCCTTTGTTAAAGTTTTTGGATTTTAACATCTGTTTTCTGAAATAATAACAGCATATGTAAAAATGACTTGTGATAATTTCATTTACTGTACTATTCAAGTAGTTCTATACTGTTAATTTGACCTTTCATGAGATATGGATGTAGAAGTAAAATAAGGCTGCACAGCACCCTAGAATTTCGAAATAGCGAGGAGGAAAACCAGAACTATTCTAAACATTTACTTCAAACACTTGAAAGTTTAGTTATAACATTTAGATGGGCTATTTTATAATCATACTCGAGGGCTGGCTGCTTCCTATCGTTTCTTGCCAGTGATGCACGGTTCCCTGTCTTCTGCGCTGAGGACAAGCTATGCAGACAGGCATGGCAAGTCTACTGCACTTTTGACCTGCTGGTTGCCTTTGTTTCCTGTCTACCTGCATTAATATTGGTTCATTTGCACAAGTCTTCACGTACAATAAAACAAATACAATCTCACAGTGTAGCTTCTGGCTGCTATTAGGTGGAATAATTGACAAACGCTTCTCCTTCGTTTCTGTATACAACTTTTACATGCAGGAGATGTTGAACAGATATGAAAAAGAAAAATAACACCACAGGTCTCTCTGTTCTAGGTCATTTGGCTTTCAGACTCTGAAGCAGTCCTCTCTTGGGAAGGTCTGATGTCTTCCAGTGGAAGGCAGGAGGAAATGAAAACAACCCTGTGGAAAAAGAAAAGAGGAATATTTTTCCTTCCTTGCTGCATTATATTCCCTTAGGGCTCAGCAGAGGTCTGTACTGCATACTGAATATGCAATAGATGGTTCTGCTATTGCTAATTCTGTGGTAATAACCCAGCAAGATAAAAAAGCTAATAGGTTGCCCATGTGTTTAAAATAGTCTTCCAAAAACACGTTTTAAAAATAAATGTATTCCAGAAGATGGACTGGAAAGAGACATTTTTTATATCCTAATTGGAAAAAAAAACCCACATTAAAATAGATGTGAGTTTCTCCACTGAATTCAGTTAGAGTAGACTTTTAAGGAGCAATTCTTGAGAACTGTGCAGGGAGTGTCTAGCATCAATGCAGAAGTAGGTTTGTGGCAAATGCAGATATCTGTGGAGTATCTGTTTTTTCACAAGTGTGACAGAACCTAAAGAACAGCTACTGAATAATGAATGCCTGCATAATTCTATTTGTCAACTTCATTACAAATGAATGTAGTAAAAGGTTTGCTAGATTTTCTACCTAAAATCCTGGTATTGATAAGTCTTTTTCTGCACGTCTGTCCCAAGAAATATCAGTGGTACTGTCTTCTCTTTCAGCAGTTTCCGTCTACTTCTGTGATATCAGCTGTTATAGCTTCTTCACTGTTTTTTTGCATTCCTTCTGTGTGTTGCCTTCACTACAAGCCATATGTTTCTTGTAAATGCTTCTGTTAACTTTTTCTTGATGCCTTCTTCCTATGGTTTCCATGTGGCAACACACAGACTAGTCCCTGTTCTTTTTTACCTTTTGCTAGCAACTATCCCTAGCTTTCCTTATTTCTACAGTCCTTCCACTCCTCTGTCTGCAGTCTCTAAAGGTATTCTCTATTCCTTTTTTCTCTGTAGACCTCCCTCTCCATGAGTTTTTATGGTGCAAGACATTGTGTACAACAAAAGTGCTAATCATGTTTGTCTAAATATAATCCACCGCATGCGGAATTTCTGTAGAAAAGACGGATAGGTTAAGGAATGGCTGGCATTAAAGCATAAAAATGTTTAATAGTCATATGAATGGCATTAAAACAAATGCATTGTCTGGATGTTTGTGTAGGCATGGTTTTCTTAGAATGTATTTTAGAGTTACATACAAAAACAAAGTGGCAATCCTCTCCTAATTTTTATTCTGTAGCTAAAGTTCCAGTGTTCTCCATTGTGATAACAAAACAAATCTGTGAAGATTGTGCATACATTTGTCCATCAATTGTGGACAAAATAAATGACAACAAAAAAGTAGTCAGGATCAGAACTGAAGATATATTTATCCACAATTCAGCCCACGATTTTTTCAGTGTGGCATCATGAATGCACAAGTGGAAGCTAATGCTTTCTTATATATGAGAGCAAATATAGACTGTTCATAAGTGAGCAGAGAAATACTGGACCAAAATAGCAGGTGAGAGCATCGTATAATTTCAACAGCTTGTTAAACAGCAGATAATTTTTTCAGAAGGCTTCATCTGTCTTCAAGCAAGATCTCTCAAGAAAAATCTTAAATTGCACAGTATTTCTAATTTTATTGGTTG
The DNA here is from genome assembly GCA_008711295.1 of Anarhynchus alexandrinus. Classification (NCBI taxonomy): domain Eukaryota; kingdom Metazoa; phylum Chordata; class Aves; order Charadriiformes; family Charadriidae; genus Anarhynchus; species Anarhynchus alexandrinus. Next base: position 1,767,065 of record VUYV01000104.1, read on the forward strand.
CATTAATACAGTATTTTAATTTTGAACTGAATGCCCAGGTACAACAGGAGGCTAGAGACACTTTCAAAGACATCTTAATAAGTTACTACATAGAAGCTAAAAATCAGGCAGTGTCAGAAAGGAGAACTTCATACTTCATGTTCTGCACATGCAAACTCTTCTTGTGCATTCTGAAAGTTAGATGATGTATTTCTTTTCACACCCTGACCTGACCATATAAGCAGATGATCCTTTCACATTTATGCAACAAAACTTGCAGATGATATTATTCTGTGATCAATTTATCATAATGTTTGAGTGGCTTTGGGAAATTCTGAAAGCTGGAAGATGATTGTTAAAATAAATCTACAAATACACCTATATTTTGNCCTGAAAGCTGGAAGATTATTGTTAATGGACATATTTAAAATAAATCTACAAATACACCTATATTTTGTAAGTTCATTTGCTATGTCATTAGTCTGTGTTATATACAATCACACAGCTAGATTGCTCATCATCTTCCCAGTTAAACAAATGAATACTATTTGTTGTTAATTTGAACCATTCTAACATTTTGTTTTAAGTAACAGCTTTTTGATCTCTGAATACATTCATAGCATGCTAACAAAAAGAAAACTGTTACTCTACAAAAATGAAATGCGGTTAGGTTTTCTCATACGGATGCAATAAAGAACACTTCTGGTGGCTTGACATTGCACAGCTGAATAGTTTTTGACAGGGAAAATAACTATAGTTTAGTCTGAGCTTTGGCAGTACTACAAGTTATTAAATACTTGAAGTAATCCAGTAAGTAAAACTTTGATATGAGCAGGTTGCTTCAAAGTATATTATCTCTATAGCTAGACATTTTCATTATGTTAGATTTTTTTCTATAAGGATGTACTGCTTGCTTCTTAATTTTTATATTGTTTCTGGGAGTGATTGATGGCCTTTTGGAAGTTTTCTGTTTATTTATCCTCTTTTCGCTTACAAGTAGGATGAACTTGTTCTGAAAAATATAACAGAATATCCTGGTAAAAATAAAAAAAGTTGAGAACTGCTGTTCAAATCAACTGTACTCATTTGGGTTTTTTCTACTTTAAGATTTATCTAGCTCTCTAATTTCCTTATTTTGCGAAATAGTCGTGTATCACTGTGCATATGTTACCTTAGCTATCCTTTGGGCTTCCACCACCACAGCATGTGAGTTCATCAATCTTAATGTACTTCTGTTCTGCTGCAGTTGGGAATTGCTGCCTCTAAGTGCAGATGAGGAAATCAGGACACCTGTGTGGGAGCACACGGCGCACAGTGCAGGCACACGGGGGTACCCAAGGGACATACAAACAGGAGAGCTCTGACGATGCCGCAGGAACGGCTCCAGCGCTGCACGCCAGCACAGCTGTACCGCTTCCAGGATCTCAGGTAACATCTCTGCTGAGAGTTGTGTGGTGTCCTGCAGGTGTATTATGTGCTCCAAGTGGCTGGCCCAGGCTCAGACAGGGACTCTGGTTTGGGACGGGGACAACAGCTCCACGTTGGCAAACTCCGTGCCCTAGCTGAGGAGCACTGTCTCTGCTGCCATTCCTCTTGACCTACAAACCACCCGAGCTGAAGGTCACTGAAGCACACAGAAAGGAACACATTGGTTTTGACAGACTTTCTTCAGTCCTGGTGCAGAGACCTGATTCAATAAATTTGCTTATGGGGAAGTCTTGATTAGGTGAGCCCTAAAGTTGTTCCAGGGTCACATTCTGAGGCTATACAATAAATGCCTTCATACTTTGTCAAGGGAAAAGTGAAAACCCATTCTTTGGAATGATTACACAAATAATTTGAAAACAAAAAGAGGAAAGGATTCACATGATGGGAATATTCGGCCATAGGAGGAGAAATCTGTCAATGAAGGTGAGAGAACTGTAGCTGGCGTATATAGGTGATAAGAGTAATGAAGCATATTAAATGTGAATTAAATGCACCAAATTGTGGTGCAAATATATTTTACCAAGTCCTTCCAGATATGACTGTGCTTCCTTAAATAAACTTATTATAACTCATGTCTCTTTCTAGTGACAAACAACAGGCTAAATTCATATGTAGAATGAATTTGTTCAATGGACAATATTTTTTTTCTCTGGTAATTGCAGTTATTTTATTTCTGTCTTGCAGAAACGTGATATGAGGTGACATTGAAGGTAAACCAAGGAAAAGGTGATGAATGATCACATCAGAATTCTAGCAATATTAGGTGAAATGTGGAAAACAGACTAGAAGATTTCCAGAATATGATTGTATCTCAGAAAATAATTAAGTTCCACCATTAAGTATTTTGCTCATGTTTCATTGAATCTGATTTGTTTTATACTGCACACAAATACCATCTGCAAAAACAGTAATGGAATAAATTTTTAATAAATGGGAGTGTATGCAGTGAAATAACCAACTCTGAAACTTACTGAGAGCAACTGAACTAGTATGAGTCATCTTATAAATGACAAGGTTTGTATGAGGTCATTCTATATCATATTACAAAATAATGCACAAGTTAAGTAATTCTGGCAGATAAGAGATTTGTTTCTTGAGTTTTATTAGTTTTTAGTATTACCCACATTACCATGAATGTAATACAGGCATTTTTCAAATATTTCTATGGGATAGGTAATTTTAACCTATTCTTCAGAATAATAAAATCCTTTTTGTACAGTGCACTGTTTGGTATAAGCCCAACTTAAGGACTCTCATTGTGTAAGAGACCATGCAGTTTTATAAAAACTGTCTTTAGGGACTTTTAAATAATTCTTTTTTTAAAAAAAATATTACTATTATCATGCCCATAGTGTAAAGGTAATGGTTTTTCTTGACATTTAAAAGTGAATAATGCTAGCTTTCCAGAGATGAGCCAAAAAAGTCTTGACTAAGTTGTAATTATAACCATTTTGTAAAAATCCGTTATGTAGAAGTGCAGAACCTTTTGTAAATACCTCTACATTTTAAGATGTCTGTTATTTTTAATGCACATTCATTAGGAAAATATTTACTAATTTGTAAATCCTTAAGAAGGGATTTAATGAGGGAACCAAACATTACTCTCAGTACCACCGATATAAGGCTCGAATATTACAAAGGGAGACACTACAGCAAGTAGCTCTTCTGTCAGGTGCCTGGTAGGTGATAAATTGTGGGTCTGGTTGGAAGATGACAGAGCTGAGGTTTATAGAGGTCATGATCAGAGCTGAGGGATGCTGATCTCAGTTGAGCAGAGGATGGTGCAGGGGAGGAAGGTGAACCTTTGTACTGAGCTGTGAGACTGGTGCCAGGTTCCAAAGGTCAAATATTTAATAGCATGCTTTCGTTTTACAGCTTTATTCCATGTATGAAGGCAGTCTGGGAATCCAGGTTAGATAAGGAAATGGCAGAAATACATATTTTGTTGTGCTTTGATTTTGGATCTGTTTTACATTTCTTTACTGTAATACTAGAGTCTCGAGGAGCACTGGGTTCCCAACTCAACAACCTAACATAGAGCTGTTACCTAAACATCCATACTGCAGTGAGCTGTACTGGTGAAAAAGAGGGAAAATCAATTCTAGTTATCGTGGTTGCTCTGCCCTTCCCGGGCTGGTGGTGGGCTCGGAGTAATTTCTTTATTCCAATTTAAAAAATTGCTGAAATTTACAGGAATTTCATGGTTCTGTAGGAACTCTTCCATGCATTCAGTTAATTTCTAGTTATAAAAATGCATCTCTTCATCAAATGTAATTTAATTTATAGCATAACTAAGTATCTGAAAATGTATTTAACATGTTTAAAAGCTCCTACTCAGTTCTCCCCAGCTAAGAGAAAACTAACCTAGTAGGAGTTTTATCAGGCCTAGAGAAATGAAATAAATATTTAAATCCCCAACTTATAGGTACTAAAAATAGTACTGTGACAGGCAGCATTTCTCTGAAGACTAACCCACAAGTTGGAACCTGTGAATGCAGGATGGAGCAGAAAAGGCTTGCAAAGAAGTCCTGTCCTTGAAATTTGTAGCAAAACTCTGTTTGCTCCAGTAGCACCAAAATTTCTTTTTGAGGCTCCTTGACAGTAGACCTGCGGCCACATGGAAGATGTGTATACCAGGAAAACTGGGTGGTCTCACTAGGAAATCGAGACGGGATGCGTAGGGTCTCCTTCTGCATCATTCCGTAGGAGACCTTATCTCCACTGACAACACAGGGAGTCCTGCAGGACCAGCAGCTGATTTCAAGACTGCTATTGATTTTTTGAAATGGAAGCATCATGAAAACCCCATATGCAGCCTGTGCCCTCCGTTCCACCTAGTGGGATTACAATGGCCTCATCGTATAAAGATAGATCTCATGTTCATATGGGCCAGGACCAACAATTCCTTGGTATTTTTTTACATTACCTACCTCAATGTATCTCTGTGCTAGTTGATTCTTTTCCAAATTACTAATTTAGTAACAGAAAAAATAACTCCAGTGTGCTATAATGTTTAATTACCAGTGCATTTTAGCAGTTTCTCAAAAAATGGCAACATACAATCTGTAACATAGGTCACATCTATAAGCAGCAGGACACAGCCCTGTGAAAATATTCAGCATTTGTGCAGGTGCAAACCAGCAAAAATGTGAGTCTTTATGCAATATGGATAAATATTATTAACCCATCTTTCCAATGAATTTACATTTTGTCCCACTAAGTTTATTGATATGGTCTACAGCCGTGGTCTGTAACTGTGTCTGTTACTCACAGAAAGGAATCCTTGCTCAACCTTACCATAGATCAATTTGTTTGTGGACCAGGGAGGGAGAAGAGGTGAGAGGAAAGTACAGCTGTCTCGGTGGCTCAGGACTCCATTTGCTCTTATTGGGGTTGATACCTTTTACTGTTACCTGCTGTAAACTCTGACCTGCTGACTAGAACATGATTGTTAATAAAATGCCATGAAACACATCTGAAATGGTAATAAAACAAATGAACAGAAAATGCCCCCATTTGGGGGCAAATAAAACATTTTGCGAGTCCTTTTCTTTTTTTCCTTGATAAAAATGGACTGCTGCCAAAAAGCTAATACTGAGAAGTATTATCATGCGAAAGAACTGCATGTTTTAAGGAAAAAGTGTGTTCACTGATTAAATTTAAATGTCTTAAAGCTTGTCTAGATTTAAACTTTCTCAGGGGTCTACAGAAACAAGTAATTTATGTTTATGTAAGGAGGAAGGGATTCTTTGCACAAGTACAGCAGTAATAGCTCTGGTATGTACTTCGAGGTCTGCAAAATTGCTTTTTCTGGGGAAAGCAGCTCATGAAATTTCCATAGCTAAGGCCAATTTGCACAGTCCAAGTCAATGTTCTGGGGTATTCTCTGAGGGCTAAAGGGCTGAATACACCCACTGTGCCTCCTCCCACCGGCAGTGGTCACGGAGGCCTGGGGTAATAGGCGTCCTCTTTTACACGTCCTCTGAAGTCATATCACTTCTGAACCCATCTTTATGCCCCATTCTCACAGAATTATAATTAAAAACAATTCTAGCTAATAATGTTTTATTGTTCAATAAAACAAAGGCAAAATGCAGACCTATTTCCAGGGAATCAAAGGAAAATTTGCACTATCTTTAGGGTGATGGCAAGTTTTTACACAGTGGGTGTGGATATTTTTTGCAGGATTTGGCTTTACATTCCTCGCATTCAGTACACACAGGGAAAGGAGGGGAAGTATACAACTTCTGTCCCCAATGTATAGCATTAAAATACAAAGAATATACCTCCTTTGTTTTTGGCTTTGCATTAAGGGTTCAGCTTTCACCCTCCATATTGTCCAACAATCTGCTAAAAATTTCCAGCAGCTACATTTTTCAGTGAAGCCAAGTACAGTATGAGGTTTTCCAAAAGGTGAATGAAACAATCCATTGAAAATGTCAGTCAGAAGCCAGAGTATAATTTTATTTATTTTTTTGATCCTCTTTCAGAATTCATATGATTAGCATGTGGCAAACTGTAAAAGGAAGTGGAACAAAAGTGCCTGAAATAAATTTCACCTTGACCTGATTTCCACTTGACTGAATTTGTTGTAGTAAACTGGTGACACATAGTGGATAAACAGTAACACATGTCTACATTTGAAAAGGGAGAACAGATGGTAAACACACTGATATAAGGGCTGTTACACAAGAGTTCTGTGTATAATTCAGAAAGGTCAAATCCCCTGAAAGCCGAAACAGGTTTGATAAGGGAAAGGGATTCATTGACAAGAAGGAGTCAAGTGGGCACAACTGGAGGAGATAAGGCTTCCTGCTCCTCAGTGGGTTTCACTCAGAAAAGGCATCTGGCCACATCTGTCTCCTTTTGTAAAACCACTGTCAGAGGTGTTAGTTGCAGAGATATTTGTTCTGAAAGGTGATTCCTCAGAGGAAAACACTGCTGGTCCGCTGGTTGAATTAGTGCCACAGTCCTAAAAACCACCTCTTGTGCAAGAGTAAAATTCTTGCTTTTTACGGTTTGGAATATATTTTGACCTTCCAAAGACTTCAGTTTACTGGATCTTGGTTTCTGCAGTGTGGATTATCTGCTCCCACCAGTGACCACTGGCTGACCATGACCACCATGTTGGGTAAAGGAGTCTAAGCTGAGTTTGGGAAGGATTTGGAAGGCAGCTGCCTTTGAATTTCTTTACTATCTGCATGTACACTGGTGTGCAGGAAGGGTTACTGTACTCATTTCCCATATCAGGACCAAGTAATTTGTCCAGTGGCCACTTGGGGTAGGGTAACGAGCAGAACAGAGATCTTCCAGGTCCTAAGTTAATTCCCTGCACACTGAACTGTCTTCTGTCAGAAGCCCACTGGAAGGATTTGGCCAAGGTGGACTTGAAAAGGAAAGAAGCTATTCAAGCTCACAGATGCTTGAAATATTCATGGTCAGTACGAGAAAAGAGGAAAGAGAAAAGAAAAATGGAAATCCAAATAAGAGGTCATTAGCCATTGGTGGTGGTGCGAAGCTCCTAGCAGTAATTCAAGAAATCTATGTTAAAAAAAGCTATGTACATGAAAATATAATTTTATTTGCAAGCACATATGTTCTATCTTGTAGTATGGTTCTATAATCCTAATTTTTGCTGCTCACAAGTGCACCAAAATGTTTCCAATAAGAGGGACAGATAATAAGTAATTTAGCAGAAAATAATTTCTGCAGATTATGAAGATTTTAGTTTTCGAAACTATTCAAAGGATTTTTTTTAAAAATGTAAGTCATCATATAATGGTTATTCTACTTTGAAGTTAGCTTTTACTGTTAAAAATATACCTAGAGAGTGTTATTTGTAAACCATGTTTTTCCAATCAGTTCTTGGCAGGAGACTATAAATTTAAAATTGAAGTTGCTCTGTTTAAGGACTCCCAGAAAACAGAGATGGAGTGAAAAATTAGGTGCTGAAGTCAGGCATGTTGAATGTTCAGCTTGTATCTGTTTTCAAGAATTAGCAATGCCAAAGTCATTTCACTTGTGACTTATTTAACAGCTGTCTGCAATTGGAGATCCAAATTTACTCTCTTATCACATCTTTTACTCGAGGGGCTACTTATTCCTTTAAAACAAAAGTGATCCAAGCCAACAATTTTTCCCAATAATGCAAGATTTTCTTTTTAGCTAAAGCAGAGACCTTGCTGGTATTCCTGCCAAACAAAAAACATCTCTCTACCTCTCACCAACGTATCTGAAATTTCTTTAGCAGTTACAGCTCCAAAATGAAAGGATTTGTGGCCTTGATACCTGCAGAGGTTAAGACAGGTAAAGGTGCTGTTCTGTTTTCCTCCCCAGCTACTCAAATGTCAGAAAAAGTCCCTTCAACTACCCTATCCCTCCATGCCTGGCCTCTACTTGACATCTCCCCATGGCGACTTTTACGTAGGACCTGGGGGACCCCAGGGAAGGCCAAAGTGCCCAGAACAGGGCACAGCTCTGTACTTCCTGGGAATTTGCAGAGGGAAGTTAAAATGTGCCTCTCTGCAGTTCTCACACTACAGCCAACCTGCCTCTCCTGTGCACCTGCATCATCTTCTAATTTAGCTTCATCAATAAGCAGTCCAGCTTATGTAATCTAAACCTAATTTTCGCTGTGAACCAAAGCACAAACACTGGGAAAACTGTATGAGTGATTTTAAAAGGGCACTACTAATCTAAATTGAACTGGATAAGCGTTAGTTGAAATTATAACCACATATCCAACCTGCGAATAACGGATATCAAAGAGCTTATTGGCAATTCCTTGGCTGAATTGCATTTGTAAAGAGAAGGTGCTAAATGGAAAAACACATCAATACAAATCTAGATCTGTTTCTGAAGGATTTCTGGACACAAGGAGTACTGACTTGTTGGGCGTTACATATGTGAGAAATCAATTCATTGTCATTAGCAAAGCAGTTGGCATATCAAGAAAATCCAAAAGTCTCTTTCTCACTCACCTGGGAGGTTCAGGTGAATACTTAGACTGTTAATGTATAAACTATGTAGCTCTAATATCACCTTCAAAACCAGTTGCTAAAAACTGGCCATCTGAGAATCAAATCAGCATTGTTATTGAAGAAAGAAATTAAGTAATGTATAAGCAACATAGAAGTATACAGCAGAGAAGTATACAGAAAAGATTGCTTCTAAGTTAGAAAATATAGTCGGTTTCTGGAATCAGACATGTATTTAATAGTTGTAATATGGTGTCATATTTCTGTAACAACATATTAACCTGAACATATTATTAAAGTCATACCTTTGTTCTATGAACCTGGAAATACACTGTGATTCTTTTTCATCAAGTGACATTTAAGAGAAAGGATCACTGAGGTTACCCGAGTGCTACTCTTTCAGAACCACTTATTAGTTCTGTCTTTAAAGGTCACCAATAAAGGTTAAAGTTCCTGGCTCTTTGCTTTTAAGAGTATTTTTCCCCTTATTTTTACTTAATGGAGGATATTTTAAGTTTCTGTATCCCAAGACAGGGATTTAAAAAAGCATGGCAAGATAAATGGCTGTCAGGTCCACCATATGTTTTGTAGAAGGACCATGTTATCAGTGTATCATGTAGATTGTTATCAGTTGCCCATAAAGGACATGATATTGAAGGGCAATTTTTTTCTGTTCAGTACTGGTACGTTCCGTCTGCGCATCACATGTCTTTATGGCTAGGTTGAATCAATTATCATTTCAGGCAAAAGCTTATAGTAGGAAATATTACAGAATTCATGTGTGGCCACATGAGGACCACATTTAGTTTTCAAGTAACTGCCTCATCTCTAACATTTGTTGATTTGTAATAGGAACCCAGTCTGGACAGAGAGAAGGCAGAGCTCACAAACCATTGCATAGCAGCCTGCAGCAGTATCTGGTGTGCAAGAAAAACAGCCCATTTGGGGAGTATCCCAGGCAAAAGGCCTGTGTAGAACAGTGCAAAGAACAGTGTAAGATGGTTCCAATGAAGATTACAAGAATTTAGGACCAGGCAGTAAGCTGTGGCTTTGAAAGGAACTGGGATAATTCTGGAGGTTGGGCAGGGGTAGAAACTCTCCATGTCTGTACACTTCAGTACACTCCAGGTCCCATCTGCATGGAATCGCTCCTTCCTGACCGATTTAAGCAGCTGCTTGTGACTCCGAGTTACTTTTTTAGTACATAGAGACTGCTGAGGTGAGGAAGGACTTTGTTACCTGAGCGACAATGAGTTGACCGCATGGAGAGCTGAGATGGTAAATAGGAGATTTCCAAATATTCCTCTGAAGTTAAGTACAGTTGGGATAAATTTTGTCACTGATACTCTTGTATCACCACCATCACATGCAAATGACACTGTCAGAATTTTAAAAATAACAGATGATAAATCAAGTTATAAAAAAACCACTAAAAACTCTGCCAGTTCCTCATTTAATCCATGGAGAACGTTTTTTTGACCATCTGCTCTCATCAAATAAAGCTGATATTGATAAAATTAGTTCAGTTCTTATCTGTTTTTGAGATAGCTCATGCCCCAGTGAGGTCTAGTTCAGCAAATGCCTGCATGCAAATATAACGTACGTATGGCTTTCCATAAATGAAGCAAATCATTATTGAAGCATACAAGAAAGGTTAAACAGCTGGTTACTTGTTGGATGCTTAGTACATCCACACCACAGGACACCAACAGATATATTGAACATCCTCTATTTCAGCAATATGGACTTGCCCAAAAAACTATCATCACCTTTGCAATTAGGGGGTCAGATTAAGAGGCCATTAAACACCAAATTCTGAATAGTAATGTTTGTAACTATATATCATGGACACATCTTCAAAGGCTCATGGAGTATATCACTAATCATATTCAGTAAGCTCAAGCACCAAGAGTCTGTTGGATGTGAATATGTAACCTGAAGTCAACTTCTGTAGCAAGTTTTATTTACAGGAGCTTTTAAGAGACTGCTTCATGCCTACTAGTCAAAAATTTGAAATAAAGATTAAAAGGTGAATGTATGTGTGGAAAGAAAAGATTACATAGTCGTGTGGTATAAAAATATTCAATACATTTATAGAACAACCAAACAGGGCTTTATTCTATGTTACCATACCTGGGATCCTTGGAATGCTTAAGAAAGGCTATTTTATCATTAAAAACTACAGGATAAGTTTACTTTTTTAAATAATTTTTTTAACTTATTTTGTATATTGCAGTCCCATTTATTATGAGAGCTATCACTAACAAAAGAAAAAGAAATGGTCCTCAGCTGGCAGAAAACAATATAGGTTTACTGTAAACAGCAACTTTGCTTAGAATAAAATAAAACAAATTCAATATGCCTTCAAGATCAACTGTTATTTTTTCAACTCCTTTTTATATGAGGACACACATTTGTCTTCTAGATAATGACCTGTGAGCTCAGAAATAAATGTGTTGTCATTAGATATTTCACTATGACATCTGCAAAAACCCTGTTTAAAAAAAGTGTTTGTTGCAAGAGATATGCTACCATGCTAAATGTTTTCCCTCTTTCCCTTTCTCTTCCTCTTTCTCTTTTACCGGACCTCTACTTATACTAGGGATATGCTTCTTCATGATTTACTAATACTATGTTAACAGCCTACGTAAAATATGTGCCATAATTAAAAAGGAAATTAAAGTAGTCACAAAATAAAATACAATTAAAAACCTGAATGCCTCAGTGGAAAAGATATGGAGGCTATCACTGGAAAAAGTTCAGTGTGTAAGCACTGGATATCTTGTCAAATGAAGGAAACAGGAATGCCTGTAAAATATGGCAGGTCAAATGTAAACAGGAAATTATGAGAGAAAAAAAAAGGGTTTGAAGAGGCTCTTTCAAAGGATGTTGAAACTGTTAGCAAAATGTCTTTAATTACATCAGAAAAGAAAAACAGCTAGGCAATCAGTGGAACTATATACCAACAGAGGTTTAAAACAAAATACTCAGGGATGATAAGACCATAACACAGAAGCTCAATGAATTTTTGAATCAGACCTAACTGCTGAACACTCTGAGGAGAAGCCTATATATAATATTTATTTTTGTAGCAGATGGGTCAGAAGAGTATGAAGTACATGTACAGAAAAACTAGATGAAATAAAAATTCTCGATGTCAATAGGACTGGATGAACACTGAAGGAAATCAAATGTGAAATTTCAGACCTGCTGGCCAGGTTGTGCTACCTATCATTACAAACTGCTACTCTGCCAAAAGACTGGCAACGTGCTCGTGTATTTGCTATCTGCAAACAAGGCTGTGGGGGAGATCCTGGAAACTGCAGACCAGTGAGCCTGTCTTCCTTCCACGATAAGACAGTACCATCTATAACAGAGAATAAGGTGAAGGAGCACACGAATAAGTACAGGCTGTTGGAAAGGAGTCACCATGGTTTGTGTAAAAGGCAACCTCACTACATCAGCCACTTGGCACTCCCTGAATGTGTTGATAAGCACATGGTAAAGAAAAGCCACTGGACATCCAAAACTTGGATATTCAAAGATGTTCCACACCAAAGATTACTGAAGAAGCAGTTTCATGCATCACAACTGTGCAAACTTAGCTCAGTTTTGCTAAGAGTGTTGTTAAAAGTAAGAGAAGGCACATGAACTGAAAGCATTCAAGATAAGAAAAATAGAAACAGCAAATGGATGAGATAGTAACTGCTGAGTCTTACGGTTTAACCCCAGCAGGCAGCTTGGCTGGGGGAGAGAATCGGAAGAATAAAGTGAGAAAAAACTAATGGGTTGAGACAAAGACAGTTTAATAGGTGGAGCAAAAGCCACACATGCAAACAAAATAAAACAAAGAATTAATTCACTCCTTCCCATCAGCAGGCAGGTGTTCAGCCATCTCCAGGAAAGCAGGGCTCCATCACATATATTAGTTAGTTGGGAAGACAAATGCCAAAACTCTAAACATCAACCCCTTCCTTCTTTTTGCCCCAACTTTATATACTGAGCATGGCATCACATGTCATGGAATAGCCCTTTGGTCAATTGTCCGTGTCTCTGGCTGCATCTCCTCCCCAGTTCTTGTGCCCTCCCAGCCTGCTCGCTGGCCGGGGGTATGAGGAGCCGAAAAAGCCTTGAGCGCTTAGCAGCAACCGAAAACACCATTGCGCTATCACACAATTCCCGTCCCAAATCCAAAACGTAGCACTGTACCAGCTGCTAGTAAGAAAGTTAACTCTATCCCAACTGAAACCACAACACTGAGAGAGTAATAATTAGGAGCTCAAGGATTCAAGAGGAAAAACACTGACAGGAAAAGGTATAAATTTCTCAAAGAAAAAAAACCCACAGAGATTCAGAAGATGGTAAAATAAGCAGGATTAAGGATTGGTGCATTCCGAGGGGGAGTGGTGATCTAACTGGTGCCATCTGGGTTCACTGGCTGCCTTGATGGTGCCTAGTGTATTACTGCTTAGCCTAGCAGTATTCATTTACTGTGTATATTAGCCGATAAATAATTGGCATGTACTTTCAAGTTTTTGCAGAATTTTCTTGTGCATAGGAAGAGTTGCTAATGCCAAAGCATCCAGAAGAGGGAAGGTTACAGAAGGGTTCTTTTGTGGACTGGAAAACACTTAAGGACAGAAAACAAAGGTCTCAGTGGTCACTTCTCAGAAGAGTTACTAGTGGCATCTACTGTACTATTACTATAGGGACAAGTTTTATTCAACATCTTCATCAATACCTTGGAGGAAATACTAAGGTCTTTTGTGTAGTCAGATGCCATACTAACGCTGATGGACTCCAGAAGGGCCTTGAAAATATTGAGTGAGCCACTGAACAGAGAGTAGATGTAGATAAATGCAAGGTAATGTTTCTAAGGATAGATATACAATGCTGAATTTGGAAGTGGAAGTCACAACTGAGGAAAGAACTTTTTGAGTCACCACTTAAAATCCTCAGCAATCTTTGTTCAATTTACAATGGTAGCCAAAAAAGCCAAGAAGATGTCAATGAGTAATGAGATGAAGACTGGAGAAGTAATTTTGCCATTGTACAAAATCATGTACACCCTTGTCTTGATTATTGTGTGCAGCTCCGGTCTTCAACACACTGGGACAGTGAAGTCAAAGGTGCAGACTTCAACTAAAACGCTTTAGGGATAAAGCAGCTGCCTTCTGCAGAGGGACTAAGCCAGCTGGGATTCCAGCCTACAGAGCAGAAGGCTGGGGCGGGATAGGATCAAAGTTTACACAATTGTGAAAAGCGTAGATAAACAAAATGTGGGACTGTTCTTCACCAAATCTCACAGTGAAAGGACAAGCCAGAGTAGGAAACTGGTAAAGGGAAGTGGATACCAAAAGAAAAATAGGCAGAGATGTACACTAATGCAACAATTCTGAATGCTAGGGGGAAATGAAAAGGGTATACCACAGAAAGTATCCGCATTAAGTTGCCTGATTCTCCACTCATTACTATTTCTGAGCCCTAATCGGGGTGACCATAATGTTTGCAGGAATCCAGTTTGGGGAATGCCGTGATAACACTGTCACAGCATTCACTCAGTGAAACTGTGTAAATGGTTAATGAGATTTCCATATTACAGCTCTGTTACATTATGGTTTTCCAGGAGAAAATAGAGATGTCTAGGATCACCGTAATCCCAAATTTCTAACACAGTTGTCTAGTACATAACCCCTCCTGCCTTTTCTGAGAAATTCAGTACTACTGAGTGCTGTTATGGAGGTTTTCTACCTTATTGACTACATTTTATCCTGTGTAATATTCTTCAGAAAATCTGTATTAAAAGTTATAAGCAATTATCTAGCAGAACCACAGTAAGTTCCTCATTGTGACTTTACCTTGATGCCTATATTCAAAAAGAGATCTCAAAAAGGAAAAGGAAGGAAAAAATCTTATGCCTGAGAGTTATTTGGACAGATTTTTGAGAGATTTATTGCAACACTACATAAAAGCCTAAGAATCATGTCTGCAGGAAATTAGCTATGCATTCCAAGGGACATTTTAAGTGGAAATTCGGAACTAACTCTTCTCTAATCTACTGTATGAAAATACAAGACTAAAGAAACTTCCTGTCTTTCATCCAGTCCACTTAAATAGAAAAAAACTTGACAAAGCACATCTTATTTAATCTTCATATGCAGTAAAAGTTCTTTCAGTGTTTGTCAAAGGTCTAAATAGCAGTCTGATTGTATCTCTGAGTCTTTAGGGTAGATTTATAAAGGCACTTCTTAAAGACGAGCACGGTGTCATCCATCAGAGGTCTTTTTCTGTTTCTGAGTACATGGGTGGACTGTAAAGGCTCCTGTAATGCTCAGCTGGTGTTGCTGTCCTTTGCAATAAAAAACATAAGCATGTACCTTGTTTGTGTGTCTATAATGAATAGAAGAAGGGCTAAATGAAGTAAGAGTAAGTTATGTTTGATAGTATGTCAGCACTGGGAGTATTGAAAAGGGAAAAATTTAAGCTGCCAGTTCTACCATAATTGTTTCACCTGGGTACTCACTGATACCACCTCTCCATCATACCCAGGTGCTTCAGAAGAGCCCTGACCTGAGTCCCAACAGCCTGCAATGCCTCAGCCTCCACTGCCTCTGGTCCAGAGCAAGAAAAGGACAAGGGTCTCTACACATTGCTCACCACCGTGAGACAGACTTCACACGTCCATTGCCTCCCCTGCTGGAGGGCACTCCTTTCCCTGCCCAGCAAAGTGCTAGAGAGAACTAGGTCTCCTCTACATCTGGGATCACTGGTGTCCCTGGGTCAGGGAAGGGACATGTGTGAGAGGAGGGAATTGTCATAAGGGAGGCAATTTTGTATGCTGTTATGCAGTTTGCAAAAGAAGCATGCAGCAGGGCTGAACAAATCTGAAAATGTGATTAGCAGAAAAGATCATTGTCTCCCTCTACAATCTTCTGAAGCATCTCTCCTTCTTCAGAAACATCTCTCCTTCTGCTCCCCAGACCATTTTCCAAAAGATTTAATATTATTATAACAGATGATAGTACTGAGATGCTTTTTATAGATCCCAGAGTTGGAGAAGGCTCATACGGCACTGCACATAAATTTTGATTACAGACTTAACTTGGCTGACTGGCTATAAAAAGAAGTGATATCTCCAAATCTTTATTATTGTAAGGATCAATTGTGGCTTTTACCTTGGGGATACAGAGGCCCATTTCCCACCAGAAATTTATAACTTGGTAAAATCTTTCTGGATCTTACTTCCCTCTTCCTCTAAGTGCAGATGGTACATGTGCTTATATCAAGTCTGGCACCACAACCCGTGGAACTGGGAAGCATATTGCACCTGCACGTCAGCCCTACACGGGCAGCTCCCTGGCTCACCCTGAAATCAGAGACAGGCACGTGGCAACCCAGGTTGTGCGCAGAAAGGGGCATGCCTTTTTTTCTGTTTTCTGACATATACGATCTAAATATGCTTGTCTTGTACTATCTTGCTAATACTTTCCTAATTGTTAATTGCTTTGCGTGATATTGTTCTCTTAAATTCTCATTAAATGATACACACGCATGCACAATTCTATTAGATTTTTCTTTGAGATCCCTACCAGGTAAAAAGCATTTAGAGGTGCCACAAGTAAAGATTGTGTCCAGTACAAGGTAAACAGTCTAACTAGTGGATTACATGTTACATTCACTGCACTTGAGCTTTTCTCCAGTGTGTTACCATAAACTACTTTCTCTGCTCTAATACTTCCCTCTTATCAGTCTCCATTAACGTTCATGGCATTGGTATAACTAAGGTCAACATCAGTCAAGCAGCTTGCAAAAAATGTTCAGGCCATTCTTCAGAGACTGGACTCCTGTAGCAGTGCACTGGAGGCAAAAGCAGTCTTTAACAGAGAAAATGGAAAGTAGTTGCCGCAACTCTATAAATGCAATTTGGTATTCTCCATGAGTTGTCGAAGCTGGTTGGGGTGATCTCAAGCAACATTTCTCTTCTTTTTTAGGTTAATATATGTCTTGTCAAGACAGACTGTTAATTTGTTGTGGTCATTGTTACCAGTCTTGAGAGGACCACATAGAATTGTAGGCTTCAAAGCAACCTTGGCATGACTTATTTGCCAGGTCCCATATGTGGCAGGTTAAAATCAGGTTTATATTTGCTACTGAACAAACTTACAAGTTAGTTACCACTAATAAAGGCCATTCCTGTTAACAGTAAGATTCCACAGATTCCTGAGGCACACTGGATGAGCTGGATGTACAAAATAGTAGTCCGGGACTTCCTCTGCAGAGCTGGCTGTTAGATGCTCACACCACACGTGCACTGGTGGTATGTTATAAAGCGCTAGCAGAGATGGGAAGAGATTGGATCAGAAGGTTTATGATATAGAGCACGATTAAATAGAACTGGCTATCATCCAGCTTTGTGTGCGACAATCAGTAGCAGGCTAGAATGGCTGAGTAACAGATGGCTGGTACGGATGTTAGAAAGGTTTGTGTTTAGGCACCCCATGCTAAGCCAGCTAATCTACTTCACAGATGTCCTTGCTTTTGCAGCTGTTTTCTTTAGATGTCCTTGAAAATTCACAGTCTGATCCAGGGCACCTCCTAGATGCACCTGATATGACTTGTATTTCACGTTGCTTTCACAGAGTGATAAATCCAGTGTTCAGTAAAAACACTGCGAGGAGGTAGTAGGGTGGTTGTATTTGGCTAAAAGCTGTCACTGGTCCTAACAGTGACCAGTGCTAAGACCAGATTGCTTGTTTCAACATCAGAGTTATAGCTAAGATGCTCTGACAGAGCACTTACCTCATGAAATGGAGTTTTTTCCACATAATTTTAAAGAAAGTGACATATTTAATCAGACAGTGTGAGACTGGCAGATTTGGTGGCTAAGGCAACTGCTATCAAATTCAGCATCCCATCAGGATCTCAGCATTTCTGGGGGAAACAGGAGTTAAAGTAAGATTATCAGAAATGAAGACAAAAGTAGCAACAGTAAGACAGACCATCAGGTAGCTGTACCTGAGATGTTGAAAAGAGATACTCTTCCTTAGGATGGCTGTAAAATGTTGGGATATTTCTAGATAAAAGACCTTGTCCAAATAATGGAAAAAATATCTACAGTGCATGAAGCCTCCAGGTTCAGCTAGAGCTATTGGTGCAGGAAGGGCAGTGCTTGAGTTGCCAAAGACAGTCTGTCTTAAGGGAGGAGGGCCCCGTATGCACCGGTATTTTAAGAAGTTTTATTGCAACATGTAGCTGTCAAAGTGCTAAGGTATTTTTGAGAAAGGGCATGCCGGACTGTAGCTACATGCAAATATTGGCTGCTACTTATCCATTCAGATACCAAAAGACTGTGAAAATGGCATTGGCACTAATGAATTAAGTCTGCAGAGATTCTCGTGTCAGTTAAACTTACACACAGATCTGAAAACTGTGAGGTTGTACGGATCCTGGATTTGCAAGGCTCTGCTTGGATAGTGGAAACATTAACCATAATCATAGAGTTTTAACTGCCTGTTAAGCATTGTGCTCCTTTTTTTCTAGATAGTTTATAGAAAACAGGCCTGTGATATATAAAATGTAGTTCAGTACTTACATTTGGGCATATGCTAAAAATATCTGTCTTGTTTTCCTCCTGGAAAGCCTCCAGAGAAGTAAATCCAAAATTTAAGAAGCTTGTAGGACAGAGCTTCTAGGCTTTTTTTTTTTTTTTAAATATTTCTCTCCACTGAAAATTGGAAGAGTTGCTGCAGGATTTTCCAGTAAAGAGGGAAAGTGTCATAAAATAGTGACTAGTAGGGACAGAATGCATTCCAGCTAGCAAATTTGACAGAAACTGTAGTTTCTTCTCAGAGCTACACTGAGCATGGCCATTCCTTGGTAACTGAAAGAAAAACTACCACGGGGCTTGGAACACACTCAAAAAAGTGATTTGTACAGGACTTGAATTATGATAAAGTGAAACACTTCCAGAAAAAAAAACCCTACACATATAACAGTGCTTTATTTTTCATCATTGATAATCTATTAAGTTATTCCTCTTCCTTTTTGTTTGAATAGATTATCTTGGTGTGTCCCTTTTAGACCTATTGGAACAAAAAATGAAGCTAAGGTGGATTTATCTTTCACCAGAACTAATAAATTCAGCCTGCTTTTTAGGTAGCTGAAAGAGAGAGCTAAGACTATGTTTCCACAAATAAAACCACAAGAATAATGCCAATTCAGATGATCTCTGTGAAAAGATGTTGCTTAATATTGTTTCATTCAACTGTATATGCAGCAAAGAAGCTTCCCAGTTGGAGAACAGAAAAGTAGGGAAAGAAAGGAGCTTCAGAAAAGCTTGCAAAAGCCTGTCTGGAGACAGTGGGCTTTGGGGTGGAGGTGTTGGCTGAGGGCTAAGAAAGTATTTGTTTCATTGTATGTCCAAGAGAAAAGGATTTTGTACATTTTTGCCATATGCCTCAGCCTCAGAACTTGGTAGGAGGCAAGGATTTTTTCTGCTGTTCCAACCACATTAGAGGTGCAACATTTCTGCTCCATTTGTGCTTTCCACTGCTAGAATTTACTAGTATTGTTTCTGTTCTAACTAGAGCTCCTTCAAAGACGCCCAAGTCTAGCACCATTTTTTCTCCTAATTGAAATATCCCAGCAAAAACAACTATTGGTTAGCCACTCTGGCTAGAAGGGCTACTGCTCTAGCTTTATAACAACATTTTTGCATAACATCTTTCACCATGTGCCTAGCAAACTGCAGGCATCCTTGAAACACTAAAAAAAGGGGCAGTTGCTTAAGTGTCTTTGAATAACCCAGTACAGTAGAAGAAAGTAAATCACATTAACTTTTTATTATGAGAACTTTGGATGGACAAATTAATGAAATTCTAGTTTTCTGAGCCAAACCAGAAGACTTTTTATAAAGAAGGCTTTTTATAAAGAAACCGTTTGGCTGCTGGTCAAGATGAAGCCATCACCCTTAGCTTAGAAAGGGACAGTCCAGATAATGGAGCCTTGACAATGGATACATCCCTTCTGTTCATGCATTTATATTCTGCGTGTCACTAAAATTCTGGACAGCTTAGTGTATCTTTTCTAGTCTCCTTTCTTGTTGCCATTATGGCCCTGGTGAAGAGAATTTCCTCAAAGATTGCAGGGAGCCATGAGTGCCTTCTGATGACTTAGTGGCTAGTAGGTGCAGCATTGCAGAGCTGTAAATAAGCTAAATGAACCAGTGACACCTTTTGTCCTGCGAAAAATGCATGGAATTTGTAAAGTCAGGGGTTATGAGAGTGTCAGCTTAAAATCTCCCCTGAAAGAGGACAAAATCCTCAAGTAAAGCCGGGGTAGGATAGATAAAAAGGGACTCCTGGGGAGGGGTGATACTAAATAGACCTTAACACTGCTTCCTGTAAAGTGGTTTTTATTCTTCCCTATTTCTACTAGAGATTGATGATGCAGGTAAGGTCTAAGTCTACTAATTTTCTCTTCAAAAAGAGAAGAAACCTCTAGTGTGAGGACGAAAGCAATCTTAAATCTCCTTTAAGGGTTTGGAGCCAGGATCCACATGAAACCCTGTGGCAGAGCAAGAGGATGAATCCAGATTTCCAAACGCCTGTCTAAGGCCTCCAGCACCAAACCATGTATTTGCTTTCACATTTTTCTTGAAGCTATGGCCCTGTCAGACTCTGCTTAATGTATGAGAATCACAGGCAGAGGTGGTATGGCTCTTCTCAAGCAGCTTACGCAAGCAGCCTGCGGACCGGGGTGGAGTGGGCTTAGCTTAAAATCTTTGGAATTTCAGGGATAGACCAGAGAGAGCACAATTAGTGCAGTGTTATTGAGACTCACTACCACACTGTGTTGTTAACCTGCCAGGCATGAAATTCACTTTATTGTTGGGAGTCCGTAATTCCACAAAATCCCCAACAATTTTCAGTTTTAACATCTGAAGGGACCTTGATGTTTAGAGCACAGGTTTGTTCATGATCTACTAAGAAATTTGCCCCCCCGAGATATGTTACTGGCAGGTATGACCTTTTGGGGAAGCCGGTAGTCTGGCTTAATGCTTTGTTTATTTCTTCTTCAAAGCTAAAAATTAAGTAACACAGAAAGCGGTCTGCCTCTCTGGTATTAGAAAAGGTTATTTTGATTCTTTGCCATGGACAGTTGATTTATGGCAACTCTCGCAGTCTTTGTCTTACCACCACAGGTTTTCAGAAACTAAGGGTTTTTTGCAGTACCTGAAATATAATGGGAAAACAATGAGGGTGTTTACATAGTAATTTTGTTCAGATTAGGAGTGTTGAAGTCAATCTCCTGATTGTCCCCTCTTGCTGTACTTTGGCGAGCAATGTTTCTAGAGATTCTGAAACTGGATTATTTCGGATGAAACAAAACAATTACATGCTCCAGGAGTAGAGCTGATGTGGTCCAGCCATCACTGGGCATTCAGTCCACTGAACCAGGATAGAGATAGCCTGAAATAGAGAGTCTCAAAACATGTAACATGGCATCAGGTCCTTAGCACCAGATGAGGGGACCAATTACTCAACAGATCCACTCCTATTGATCTGTAGTACATCCTAATGTTGTCATAATCAATATGTCCTTTATGAGAGTCTAATATTACCTGAACTCACATATAAAAAACATAAATTCATAACTTCTACAGAAAGAGCAACTTCCATTTTACTTGGCTAGCAGAGTACATCTGGGATGCAGAAGTCTGTTTTGCTGCAGTATTTCACATACTAGAAGCATAGATCTGGGTTGCAATAAATAACGACTACCAGTATGTGGTAAAAACTGTACATTATACAGCAAGGCTATAGCAAGGTAGATGGGACTGTGCCTATAGCTAAGAATAAATAGTAGCTCTGATAATTCTGTTGTCACTCATTTACTTTAGGAAAGCCATTGCACCTTAAAGTGGGATTGGAAACACAGAGTACACTAATCTGAATTAAAAACAAAACCTCTCTCTTTCCCTGTTGACCATCATTAAATTTTTGGATTAATTTGGCCTGAAATATGATAGACTTTTCTTTCTTTACAACAAAACTGCATGCTTTTTAAAGAATTTACATACTTTAAACAATATACTTACTTATTATTTTATTGGATTCAGTTTGATACAGACAATAGAGATACAGTGATACATTGTTGGAAACAAAGACAAAGTACAAGTTGAGGACCTGTATTATCACAGATTTTAGATCATCCAAATGGTTCCTTGGGATCTTAGTACCTATGAAAATGTTTTCTAGTTTTCCACCAAATATCGAGGGCTCAAAACTTCCTGCTATCGCAGCACTCATGAAATTACAAGGTTAAGAGCTGTAAAGAGAAAATCATACTTACAAAACATACCAACTTCCTTATCCCGTCTTTAGAAAATGGCAGAGAGATAACTGACATAAACACTGTATGTAATGTATTTCTTCAAATATACATTATGAAAACTTAAATATATTTAAATCTAATTTGCTCTTTTTCCCAGTGGTCCCTTTTATTAGATAAGTAAGTTGTTCTTTGTGCAGAGACTGTTCTACAGGGTCGTAGTAACTTCTGGAGTTCCAGCAGTAATCGGGACTCCATAATTAAACAATTCCGGTATCAGTACCTTCAATCTAAATAGACTGGTAAAAAAAATCATAGCAGAAGAAAGAAATCAATGGGATGAAGTGATGTGCACAGGATTACATAGAAGGTCTATTGAAGAGCCAGAGAGACTCCTGATACTATTCTCATAAATTGCAATCTTTGCTATGCATGAAGTGCCTATGGGACTATCAGAGACATCTCTTTTGGCAGTAGTATGTTTTAAAGAAAGCAAGATGGTATAAAATAGTATCTCTCTTAATTTCAACTCAAGAGTAGAGGTTCCACCATGCCCACCCCTGCCTCCCC
The DNA here is from genome assembly GCA_008711295.1 of Anarhynchus alexandrinus. NCBI lineage: Eukaryota > Metazoa > Chordata > Aves > Charadriiformes > Charadriidae > Anarhynchus > Anarhynchus alexandrinus. The sequence goes on from VUYV01000104.1 coordinate 1,789,411, forward strand.
CCCCCCAAAAAATATCAGTGTTGAGTACTATTGCTCATTTAAGATGTCCATGATGAAAGTTCTGACACTCTCTGAGAATTGTTGCTTTTTCCCAGATCTCAAAGTTTTGCTTTGAACCATATAAAAGCTAACAGAATGCAAATGAAAGCATTTACACTAATAAATTGGGATTGACATGGAACACTGTTTAATAAACTCTGTGCAATTGTCTGCACAGTAGTAGCTGGAAGGAAAACAGTAATGTCTCTGCAGATGCAATAACAGTAATCTGCTGAGCATGGTTTCTGCTCAACACTTGTCTCTCAGACACCTCAGTCCTATGCCCCATCAACATCTGTCTTATTTCAATACTCCTTAGACATAAGAGCTGTATTAAATTTTCTCTCGATCTGCCTCTACTCCAAGATTTTCTTGTAACAAGGCAGGATTGCACTATTTGTATACAAAGGTGAGTATTGTGCTTCTTACAACATGAGGTCGTATTATTTTAGTTGTAGCAATTGTACCTGACATTCTTTGAGGACAATCTGTTAATTTCATCATTACTCTTGTCCTCCCAAACTCTCACTCCATTCCACTCTCCTCCAGGTTATGCACCCTGTTTTGTGTCGCGTAAAGCAAGTTCACTGCCTCAGAGTGCTCATGATCAGACTTGTGTGGTATTTGTATACGAATGCAGTGGGTGTTTGCACGATTTTCTTCTGGGTGCTCTGATGTAGCAGTGATCGAACAGTCAAACCATCAATGAACTAGTTATCTACCTACCTATATTTTTGTCAGTCATTCCCAATTCATTTGGACGGTGATCCTTGGCTAGAAGTTCAGAGCACAAATATATCATCTCCTTTCTCCTAAGAGCTGATAACGTAACCAGATCATGCGGAAACAGGTTGCAATCAGGCCCTTCCTTAGAGAAAAATCTCAACACAAATGCCCAGGGCGCCACAAGAATTTGGGCCCAGGTAATAACCAGCGCTCCAAAACACCAAGAGGCAGGTTCGGCTGATGCTACAGCCTCAGAGCCCCATTGTGCTCAGTGGGGATTTCACATCTCCATGTGTTTATGCATGGTGATTCTATTTTTGCTTCCCTGTATATATGAAAATAGAGCTTAAAGCTACATTTCCAAGGATAGTATCTTCTCGTTTTTTGGACGCACATGGGTCATGACATTTGTGTTTATGTGTAACTCAAGCCTAACCAGCAATACGTGCAAAGCAAGGGATAAGCCACTAGAGCAGGGAGAACTATTATTAGCGAGCAATTGACTCAGCAAACGTATATCTATTTTCTCTTTGTGACTTACATATTGGTCCCCACTGGATGGTTCCCAAACCCACAGAAGTGTTTCTAATGACCACTGCATACCTCTGGCATGAGCACTTCTGTGAGCACACAATCATGACAGCTTCTTATCCCATAAATAACTGTGCAGATAAAATGAATGTGAAGTTTCACAGGAAGTGAATGAAAAGTGACTTTCAGCCCAAATGACTCGATAGCAGCCTGTACCCAACCAGATTTCCACAACTATTTATGATGTATTTATGATGTTTGCTACCTACAGAATAGTAAAATAATTATACAAGGAACGTGCAGAACTTATTTACTTCTACAAGAGCTGGAATGTTAAGAAGTTACAAATGTCCATGTCTACACAGAGTACTGGAAAGTGCATTGGCTAATGTCCTTTTGTACCGAAGTAATGCAATTAAATGTTCTTATTGTGGCTAAATCTTACAAGGCGTATTTTTAAAACATATTTCAGGGTGGTTCTTTGACTTGAAACACAAAAGCTTGTATCAATGACACTGCCTTTATCTTATGAAGTAACATTGGACACAGTGGGCATACTTCAATGAAACATTAATGCTTGTCACAGTGGAAAGTTTTTTATTTCTCAGTTGAGCTAAATTCCTTACTCTACTCAACTCACATAGTAAAAAATAGTAGGTCTGTTTTCAGGATATGGTAGCAGTTTGGAGCTAAAGCTGTGACATCAGGGAGCCAGGATTTCTGCAATATGATATTGCCTATTTTTTGTGTGTCTGTCTCCCCCCCTTAACTCTCTTTTTCTCTTTTCCCGCCCTTCCCTTCCCAGAATATCTCTTTTATATGGGGGAGCAAGGATAATAAAAATAAATAGTAGCAAATGGAAACAGCTCAACTAACCACAAATGTGGCTGATTAGAAAATTAGAGAAAAGTGTCCTACTCTCAGGGGACTTCTGTTCTTGGAAAACAGTGGGGAAGCAGGAGACTGTAGTATGTTTGTTATTCATTGTCTCCATTTATTACATTAAAATAAGTATCCCATTTTTGTTTGTGCCTCAAGTCCAAATGGATAGCAGAGTACAGTGAATGAAACATCCAACATACAATTAAATAGACAAGCCAAGTCGGCCATTAATAGTTCACTCTCAAGCATCTGGATCCTGAATATACAGTTATACAAGTTGAATTAATATGGTTGTTTACTCACATTCTTCCGGAGCATTTTCAGCCATCAGCCCTTTGCAATAATATTACACCCAGCCAGGCTGGAGTCTGGTGACTGGCTTTTCTTACGTAGATCCCTAAGAAAACTCCTGAATAAAAAAACCCCAAAATACAGTATCATTCCTCTTTACTTGCATCTGAGATGTAAGTAATGTGATTTAAAGTCTATTTACCCTTGAGTTATCTGTGTCCTTGTTAGGTATACTAAATATAGTAGAAAGCTGGCTAGCACAGCAATGGTTTGAAAGTATTTTGATATTCCTTCAATTTTTAACCCCATGGACTTTTCTAAATACAGCCTGTGTTCAAAACGTTAATTTCACTTGAAAGCAAAACTGAAGCTTATTCTCCACCTGTAGAACTTAAAATCTTTTTTTCCTGCGTCTTTCAAAAGTACCACCCTTATGGGGGAAATTCAGTCAAGGCAGCTTTGTCCAGCCTGAGGACAACGGTTGCAAAGCCTCTGCATGAAAATTCAGCCACTGATCCAGCATCTTTTTATTTTACCGTCCATTTTTTCTCCGCATTTGAGAGATTTCTGCAAGGCTATGTACAAGCTGTTACTTTGCTGGGCTCTCCAACTACCAGTAAAATGTCAGTTCAGGTGTTAGGAAGCCCTTACAGTAAAATCCTTCCCACTTCTCTGAAAGATTGTAGCCTCTGAAAGGAGTATTGCAATTATTTGAAAACCAGAAAAAGTCAGGATCATGGGATTCACCTCCTGGTGGAATTTAAATCTGAGATCCATAGGGATCATCAGAAGAGCATCTATTTAGAATATCCAAATGCCATACTATGTCAGTATCGTATTATACACTTTGATCTATAAAAGGAGATATAAGATGTTTCAATCAGCACTGAATAGCAGCTGTCTTTAATGGCTTTAAAGATAGAATAGACTATTTCAGCTATTATATAGTGTCATCTTTTAACATCTCAGTATTAGGAGTGGTAAGCAGTGACTGTAAGATATATAGTATGGTATGAGGTGAAGTTGAAATATCTCTGTCAGTAGAAAAACAAAAATAGCATCTGAAATGAAATTTGGAGATTCTAAAAAGGGTCTTTATTCTGAAATAACTCTTGTGAAAACTTATTTTTGGTATTCTTGTTTCTCATAAATCTTCAATTTTTGAACAAAAATTATGGAAATTTCAAATTTTCCCATGAGATAAAAATTCCAGATTTTGACTAGATGCTCTTGGGAATCATGACAGATAGACAGCTAAATGTCAGCTCCCACTTCAACACTGTAGGTAAGAGAGCAAATATGGACACTTAGGCAAAGGAATATGAAAGTTGCTGTGGTGTTAGGGAGATTATGACTGCAGTGCTGTAGCCTTTGCTTTCATATATCTTATGAGACAAAGCTCAGAAAACTGCTTCTTGTGAAGACCATAATCATGGCAATCTATCGACTTAGTTCAAAGCAAAGGTTAACAGTTCATTTAGTTACACATATCTGTGAAAATCAGGTTTTACAGTACGGGGAACTCCAATACGGCTGACAAAAGCTTATCAAGGTCACATGGCTGCAAGGGGAAGATTGAACAATTCAGAGATAAGGTGAACAATTTTGTAGCTAAGACCAGTCATTTCACTGGCACAATTTTGTTTTTGATGCAGCCCCAGTAATCTTTAAAAAAGATTTGGAAATCTTGAAATAGATTCTGCACCCCCTGGGTACATTTCAGGCACACTGAGAGAAAGCTGAGCGTCTTTGCTATCCTGCTAATCCCAAAATTGATGAGGGATTTCAGATACTGAAGTGGTCACAGAAAGAATTTGTTTTCACTGGGGACTGGCTTGCCCTACAGTTAGTGACAACAGAAATACCATCCTCTTCCCCTGCTTTGCTCTTCAAATTTTGTCCCCAGAGGAGGAAAATATACTTTTTCTCATCAGATTTGTTCACCGCCTTTCTATGTCATTTATGATGGGGTTCAAATGTTAGTTTTTTTCTTGAAAATTCCCAATTTCCCCTCTCCTTCCCTCACTTTTCACGTATTTTGACAGCCCAAGCACTTTCTCCCATCTTCTTTCCTTTTCTCCTGCTTCAGCTCTCTCCTTTTCTCCACGTTTTCCTTTGTATTTGAAGAAAAAAAATCAACCACAAACCACAAACCTCCTTCCTGTTTGTGAAAACCTTCTTCAGAGTGAAGATTATGGCCATTTCTTTTTTTATGAATTATCGCAGCTCTGCACTGTGTAACACATTTGTTACCTACTCCAATTTCCTGAACAGAGACATACAGCAAGATTGTTTTTTTATGGTACAAAGCATCATCCTAATGAAATTTCTTCCCAGAGTGAGAAAGAAACAGAAGGAGAGAGGGAGAATTTTCTGTTTTCCTGCTTCCAGCTTTATCTACTTTAGGATCAACCATTCAATCCAAGCTTAATGAACTAATTAGGTCAGTGCGAGGCAGTTTCCCAAGAGCAGAGCCTTTTGGAATTTTCTGTTCTTTCTTAAATGCAGAGACGTTATCCAATACAGCACAGGCAATTCCTACAAACAAAGTTATGTACTGCACAATTCATCTGTATATAACAGCACCGCAGCAAGTCCTGATTATTCAAACTAAACCTGGGGACATTTCAATGTATCTCTGATTTTTCTTTTTCCTCTGATTTTTCAGGACCCAAAGAACTTCTTTTTCTTGTAAATATTCTTCTTCTGTATTGCTACCAACAGTCCCTGGAGTTTTTCTCAATGGTGAGGAGTTTATGTATTGCAGCTCAGTTAAGTACTTTTTCACCGTCTAAACAAGGACATTGTGGCAGCAAACCACGATACTATCTACACAACAATGTGCACAAAGTTGTATCTGTACAGTACATGATGGAGGTCCATATGTAACTCATAGTGCTATTAATATATTTTCCTATTAATAAATGGTACAAATGTCCTGTGGCATTCTATACATTACATTTCTGATACAATTGTATTATTGTTGACATCAGTAACAGTCAACTACTGTTTCTATACAAACTAGAAATGATAGACTGAAAAAGGTACTCCTACGTCAGTTTGGCTATAAAGATTAATTGCTGGAAAGCCATAAAATACTTCTGTGCTAATCAGTTTAAGTAGCAATAATCTCTTTCTGGAACTAGAAATTCATTAATTAATCATCCCAACTGTAAATGCAGTATGCGCAGGAAAATCAATAAAAACCCCAACCATTCTTTTAAGGTCAGATGTTATCAAGCAAAACTCTGCTGTTTTGCTTATGCAAGACTGTGCATCTAGTTAGAGATAAGGCAACCACTGCTGAAAAGAATTTCGTATATGTGGTGACGAATTTTCATACAGACCTGAAAAAAAGTCTTTTCCGTTTTACTGAACTTGCTTTTGTCCTCATCCTTCTCACCATTTCTGCCTCCTTTTGCGCTGCCTGCTCATAAGCAGAGAAGTAAGTAAGATTGTCATTTAGCCTGAGCCAAAAGGGCAATTTTGATCATTATTGAATTGGTAGTTTTAACAATTATCATTCTACAGAAGGACCTGGGAGATTTTCCTGAGTATGGCTATAACATCTAGACAGTGAAAAATTTTGCATATGTTCTGGAAATTAATGAATGATTGAGCAATAAATAATTAACAGTTTCTCATAGGAAAGGGTGGGTGGGGGCACTCAAAGAAAAGATAATGGGTGTAAAAGCAGCTAAAGCGATTATTTTTCACACACACGATTACAGTGTGGTACTCAGTAGCACAAGATGCACTTGGTACTGAATCCTAAATTGCTACCAGATTTATCTAAATCAAAAAGACTTCTCCATAGAAAAAAAAAATGAAAGAAAAATCTATGAAGGACTATTAAGTGCTATTAAGTGCCTCAAAGACAGATCGATGCATTTACATGAGACATATATTCTTACAGTTTTCATGCATTCTTTCGCTAAATATCAGCTTCAGACCTTTGACAGAGGCAGGATCTTTGGCCTTTAGACTGTCTTTAACATGAGTATTTCTTATCTTCTGCCCAAGCTTTTGCATTGTATGACTCAGTCATCAGTATTTCTGTCAGCAGATGGCATAACTCAATATGACCCATGAATGTAAACAGAACAAAAGGCAGTTAATTGTTTCAGAAAAGGAAGTCTTCATCAGAGTATGATAACAAAGTAGTCCAATCTATTTTTGTTTTGGAAATTCCACTCTGAATGTTAGGCAAAAGAGAATAAAAATCGTTCTCAAATATATCCCTTGAAGCATTATATAATGTGAAGCAAGAGACTAACTTTCTGGAAAAAATATGAATTACAAGTGCTGTTTTTAACTCAGATCTTTCCTTGAAGTGTAAAATATATCAAAAGCTCTCCAAATTCTATCTCTCAGGGCCATAATTAAAGATTCAGCTATTGAAATGAATATGCATTGGCAAATAAAATAGTCTATCACTGTTAAAAAGGTAATGTTAAAGAATCTGGCTTACCAGACTAGTGACCAGTTTCACCATCCTCAGTGATGTTACAAACATCTTGCTATATGAACACACCTGTGAAACCTGTGTGCCTACTTCTCCTGATAATGATGTTGGTAGAATTCATTCCTTCTTCAAAAATTCAAAAAGAATTCTGATTATCAATGGGGAATGGCCATGCAAGTGGGAGAGAGAAGCTATTTGGGACTTTTGTTCTTTTCAGCAATACTGACAGAGGTTTTATGAATATGTTAATTCCCAAAAAAGCAGATGAAAACAAACACCTGAGACTGAATGTCATCTGAACTGTGTGAAAGACTGCATTCAAATCAGGGTTAAAACAGCGTGGCTCACTTCTGCCTACACTGGATAAAACAGCTTGTGGATTTTGAAAGAGAGAGAAGGAAAATGTATAACCGACCGAACCCCTGGTTATGCAGGTTGCTCACCAAGTGAAGCCATTACTTTTTGTGAATCATTCCTTGATGTTCTGATCTCTTCAGGCAGGTCAGGAACATTCTCAGCAAACATGCAATTTCCCTGCAAATTTACAGGCTTTCAGAAATGGCTTTTTATTGACCATAATACTATCATAATAAACTTAAACTGACTTTCAATCTGTGTTTCACCGTATTTAAGTTTCACATTTGGGAATATTTACAAATACAGGGAATGTGGTTGATGTCACATTGAACACTGACACCGGTTAAACAATTTCAGACATCTAACTTAGGTACCTCTTCTCTTCCTCCCCCTTTTCCTCTCCCCACCCCCTGAAGGCATTCACCTTTCTCCCCTTTCCCTTTATGAGGAAAAGATAAGCCCCTCCTTAGTTCATTGAAGCACACTTAAGGCCCACGCCTAAAATGAGACAATGCAGAGGGTGAAAATATCCGTTCATGTGTAACTATACTTAGTGTACAAGCAACACAGAGCAATCCCTTTGGCAAAAGGGTACTACTAAGAAGTTACACACATATCTCATGGTCCACTGAAAGAAAAATCATCTATTGGGTCAATGTTTTCAAGCAGCATATTTTTTTCTTACAAAAAGACCTCATTGAAAATTTAACAGAAATTTTTTTAAAGAACTGACTTAAATTATGCCGTTCATTTTTCCAAATATTTTCAATGAATGAGAATGTTCAACAGCACAATGCCTATAAAGATAATTTTAAAAATTATGGGAAAAAGCTTTATGTAACAAATCACTAATGTACAGTCATGTTTAAAGGAAGAAAAACTCTGACAAGTTATCTTTGCTTTAAGCTGGAGCACTGCAGCTAAAGATACTATGCTATTCAGAATGTAATTTACATCACTTAAAATTGTGTTTGCAAACCAAATATATTTAAGAATGCAGCTGGGGCACAGGATTCCAGAGTTCATTTGTTCAATTCTATAAAAATTTCTTTCTGAAAAGTCTTTTTCATTGACTTTGTGTCTACCAGTGAGATACAACTTTTCTTAGATTAGTATAATGAAAAGAATTGCTGCTGTATTTGTATTTTTGCTTTTAAAAAGGGCAGTTCATTAAGACGATCATTTTATGTATGTTTTGCTAAAAACTGGAAATACATTGAAAACTTTTGTCGCTCCTACTTCTGTACAGTTTTAGGGAAAAAAATTTATAGAAATCTTCCTCATCAAGTAATACCCAAGAAAATTAATTCCATTCAAACATCTGCAGCATTTCTGTGAATTCCTAATTTGGCAGATCTTACAGGGGTGATTTTCATAATGTGCTTAGCACCACCCTCAGGAAATCTTTAAGATGTCTCCCATAAAACTGGAGAAATGTCATATCGCTACTTTTTAAAATACTTGCTTTTTTCTTCCTACCAGGGAAAGCTAATGATATGCGACATAGGAACAAGCATGGGAACTCATGCATATTCCAAGTTAAAAGAAACCTATAGGCTGAAAAAAAAAAAAGTATTTCCACAACGGGTAAGATGAGCAGCAGGTGACAAAAAGATGTATGGGGGAGAATCACAGATTATAGCTACCCATAGCTAATTGCTGTTTAGATGAAACATGTGCATCTGTTTTCAGCAATTAGTGTGGAGATCAATAGAAAACATATATATTTAATTAGACATATGGTTCATTTTACTGTAATTGGAACCCCATGTCACTTCTGGCTCTCCATATGCAGTATGCTTTAAATTGTTTTCTGGGGTGTGTTTGCATCATATGGAAGGTGAAGCGCAGACACCAGCTGATACACAGATCTCATTGTCTTGTGGTGCTGCTAAATGTAGCCATTTAGAGTGACTTAACCAGACCAGAAGCCAATAAAACTTGGATTTTGAATGTCATTTAACCCTTTCCCTGATGATTGACCACACTCCATGTCTTGTAACAACAACAGCTGTGAACACCACATCTGTTCACCAGTGTTCAAGTTCACCAGTACTTTGAAGAAAGTTGTTTCCCAAATCTCTAAAAAATAAAGAAATTTTCATTTCAACCCTTCTGAGAAACAGATACATTCAGAATAAGGAAGAACGGTAGTGGAATTATGTTATTTTACTCACTGAATGCCTCTTAATCAGTGATTTCAGTTTAAAAAAAGAAAGGAGAATAGAAACAGAAAAAAATCTTCCACCAAAATCTGAATGGACAATCTCACTTCAGCTGCCCAGATTTGCCCATTTACTTAATACCTGGTTACTGTAGGACAATCTCATATATATTAAACTGTAAACGAGGGGAAGCTTCCTCTGCAGTGTCCAAGAGCAGATATAAAAAACAACAGAATTTGGAAGGGAATTAAAGCTTCGTATTCTCAGTGCCCAAACTGTCTGTTTGTACACGTGTGATATCATGAAGTGTGTTCATAAACATTTTAAGTGTTTAACTCCAGTGTCTAACTTCAATTATTTTATATGCTAATTTAAATATTCAAAAATTCCTTACCAGAATTTTTATTAATTTAGCAGATATAAAATGAATGAAACAGGAACGATTTAATGAAAATCACAGCTTTCACATAGTTCTTGCTCAGAATACCTCACATTGTAAACATCTGGTTGAAGCTGGTGGATTTATTCTAAGCAGAACTCTTAATTAATAGTGCGAGAAAACTCTGTTAAAGAGGGTAAGGGAAGTGGCAGAAGCAAAGTTGCATCAACAGTAGTTGACAACTATTCCTTACACTGTCATGTTAAAAGTTCTGTGCTCAGTCTAATAAAAGATGCAGACACCAAAAAGTATGACAGTGAAAGTATTCTTTGAAAAGATCAACGGGTACCTTTGACATCTACCTGTTAAATGACCCAGTAGCTAAAGCTTACAAACAGGAACCAAGAGCTGAAGTAAATCAGATCTTCTGTCTGGGTGAAAGATTTCAAAGCCACGTATCAGGAGAGCAACACTGCAAAGAGATATGGGATATTCTGGGTGAGGGAACTTTCCAGTCCTCTTGTTTTATGCTCTGCTAATGTCAGGAAAGAATTGCTGTTTCATGGGCAGAGAAGAGTAGCAAGAGCATTAAGGTGCTGAATCTTACCTTTGGTTTCCTTATACACAGCTGCGTATACATTTTGTAAGGTGAGACGTTCAGTGTGCATAAACAGTCTTTGTTTCTGGGATTGTGTTTCAGGGATGGCAATCTTTGAACCAAACACTCTGGACTCAAAACTGACTATTTCCCCCCAGTGCCCTGCACTAGAATATTTGATCATATGTACTAAGAACATCACTTTTCAGCCTATCATGAGTGTAACCAAGCCTTGGTTTCACTTTATCTTGATGTACTGGCCTAAAAATTTCTGAAGTTGCCGAGCAGCCTTTTTTATAAGAGGCAGAAGATACAGCTTTGTCATTCCTCAAGTTGGGTAAAAATTTTAACCTTTCTTCCCATTTTTTAGAGAAACATTCTAACCTAGTAGGAGGCACCATCACCACTATTTTTTGTGGATCTGTTCCTGCCAGAGAAGGTCTGGAAAATTATTCTTCTCAGGAGTCTTACATGGAGAAATATCTTTATATAATTAATTTGGGGAGAAATTTGGGAGAACACTCTTCAAAACAGAGCAAAGTTGGATTTAAATGTCTGAAGAAATTAAAATTAAAGAGTAAAGGATTTGCAGGTTTAGAGGCAAGTTTATGAGGAAGTTTCTAGATTGCCATCTTGGGTATAGGTCCTGAAACTCTATCCATGCCTCCTTGAAAAATGTAAGTCCTTTTCTTCTTGGACTCATCCCTCTGTAACAGTACAAGCTTCCTAAGACAGTTTTGGGATCCCTCTTCCTTGTCTTTGTTCAGTCCATATTGGTAGAGAAGTCCATTGACCCAAGAAACCTTTGGTCTCAAGGCAACAGCTGTATAAAGACACACTTCCAGTAGACAAGTCAGCTGCCTTAATTTGTTTTGTCAGAAAGTTGCTCTTCATCTTAATTATCTAAATGGGTTCAGAACAGAGCAGCCAGGGAGCAAGCGTTAGGAACGCCAGGGAACATCATGTAGTTCCTTTCTCATGCACTGCTTCAAAGATCCACTCTCTCTTGCCTAATATTTTTTTCCTTCCTGGACCTTTAAAGTGAAACTGTCCAGATCAAAAGTATTATACTTGGACCGATGCCTATGAATATTGTCGGTAATCGCCCCAATTAATGGGAATTTTCTAAGTATTATTGCCATTGAATAAATTGCCATCACTATCTCAGCTTTACAAGGGGAAATGTCTTTCACTGGTATCTGAATTCTTGCTCGCCTCATGCTGCAGCCTCAGATATTGTTGCTGGACAGATGCCTGGGCATGCAGTGCACTGAAGGACAAAACTGAAAAAAAACCCAACCAAAACCTCTAGAAGTCTATGGAAAGTGAAATTGTGTGTGTGAAGTTTTGTTTTCACAGTTGACAGAAGTGCAGCGGCTTCGGCCAAGAGACAGAGCGCACTGCGCTGAATTCCCACGTGATGCCCTGCCTGCGGCAGGAGGAAGGGGACAGCTCGCATGACAGTTCCAGTCCACTTCGCAAGAAATATTAACAGTTGATATTCTTCTTCCCTACTTTGTTCAAAATGATTGTATAACTCAGTATCTCGTCAACCTTTTTGGCCAGCAAGGCCAGGTTTGTTGCAGGGGCCTCTTGGGCTACCTTTGCCCCAAGAGCATGTCCCCACTCAGGATCTGCTGGACTTCCCGGCTACGTCTTGGCCCCATAGCAGGATGTGACCCACAACTGATGGACATGAGAGAAAAACATATTCAGATCAAGATACATCAATGAGAGTGTTCTTCCTAGCTCTCATTCAGGTGATGGCTATCTCATCTGTGATGATAAAAGCACCGTGTGGCATTGGATTTTGTTTCAATAGCAGGTCACGGAGGAAGGCAGCAGAGCAGTGCCTGTGTGAACAGTGCTGCCAGTGTCTGTCTTTCTTTGCGCTCGCCAGGAGCCCTCTGACCAGGAGTTAAGCACCAGACTGATCCAACACCTTCTGCACGTTACCACCCACACAGAGATTATGCCTCTGTTCAGGCTGAAAGGATTTCTGTTTCCCTCAGCCTCCGCCATGGAGTAGATGTTAGCAAAGATTGACTTTTTTTTTTTTTTTGTCTAGCACTGCTCTTAAGACTCAAAGAGAAAATAAGTCCGAATAAAAGGCTTTAGCTCCATCTTGGGATTATTTACATTTTATGTGCTATTTTAAGATTTTATGAGGAGTGATGAGCCTATCCTCTTCTTCTCTTTAAACTGATTTTAAAGTTCTTTTGCATCAGGTAAATGTTTATGGCAAGACCAGGTAAGTGTTTAGGGACATAACTGCATTGCCTAGAGGTGAGACATCCGTGCTAGGAAAAGCAAAACTACTGCTGCCCCCTCAGTGAAAAGCCCACTGCTTATAGCCATCTCACTAGCAAAATCTCTAAAGACTTAGCTGCTCTGGGGAAATGGGAAAATGTCATCTCCTCCCTGCCCGCAGTTATTTAAATGCTCCAGTGTCAACCAATATTATCCTGCTTTTATGTTTCTCTCCATCAGACAGCTGCTGGCTCTGCCTTTATGGGAAAGCCACCCTTGAAGTCACTTGACCTCTTGGTGCCTTAGTCAACACAGATGGAAGATTGAATAAAACCAGGATGTTGCTAGAAATCATATGACTCATTTGAACTGGGGAGGAAGGACATTTTGGGGAGTTGTTTTTCTTTCTCCTCGGGTAAATAAGACTTTGGCGTATCTAATTATATGCAAAGGTGTACAGATTCTGTTTTGCAAGAATATATTTTCACAGTCCAGCAGTCATCTTTAAAAAGTCAACAGCTGCATAAGAAAAAATAGCATACTTTTTGATCTGAAGCAATACCGTGTACTTCCTGGATTCAGATACCAGGATCACTGCTTGGGAAGCACAGGCATATAGATGATATCTGCTTTATGTATCAAGACTTTAATTTCTTTTATAATTATATTTAGAAGTATAACAGAATTCTTGTTACATGTAAAACAGTTTAATAAATTGAAAATACAATTTTTTTCTCAGAGACAAAATACCACAGCCTACAGTGATGATTTTTTCACTATCATGACCCAGCAGCCTCCCCAAAGACCTGCCAGCAATTGCCAGGAGGTCATAAGCTTGTTTCCTTCCCTTTTTTCTGGCCTTCTGCCAAAGCAGATTTGTTCAGACATTAAAACCAGCTCCACTTGCTGCTTCGATATACCAACAATACCTAATCATCCTACTCTGCCAAATCATGGAGTGGATTTACTGAAGTACCATGGGAAGTAGACGTAAAGATACCACATCGCTTTAGAAGTGGGCTGAATATAAAACAATATGGAGCCATGAAATCAAGAATCGGGTGGCAACACAGGTGGAAGCAGTAAAGCTTGAAACCTTGAACTGGAAAAATGCACACATTACCTATTAATCTGTCAGAAGGACAGTATCTAACTATTTTTCTCACACCTATTTGATGTAAGTAGGTTGTCCATTGTAAAGTATTATATCTTACCGAAAAAAGAAGGCATTTAAATATTAAATTGATGTGCAGCTGTCAAATGGTGAGCAATTCCAGGAGGCTGACCCTTTAATTTAGATGCTTGTAATGCAGACTGGGAAGTTCTGGAGGTGCATGGTAGGAAATCTAGTACAACCTCATTGTTATGTATCTGGACACAGAATATCTCTGCTTGCAAGCAAAGATCAAAGTGGTTTTGATTGGAATGCAGTATCCTACCATAATTTGTTATTGCAGTGCACTACTTTTCACTTCATGATCCCACAAAAGCATTTTCTTTAGCTTTGGCGAAGGGAACCTTCACCTCATCACTCCTGATATTTTCATTCAGCTTTCACATTTGATTTCAACATCAGAAAATGTTACATTGAAACCAGGCAATATTTACAGCTTTGCATGACTTTTGGGACCACCAATACATTATGAAAGGTTTGTGAGTTTTCCTGGGTCAGCTGACAGCTCTGGTCTGCACTATCTTCTGAACAGGAAAAGATTGAATCAGGATGATCTCAGAATCCTAAAATGCCTCTGATGCTGTGGCCCTCTTAAAATTCTGACATCCATTTATTGGGAGAAATAAACTCTGTAATAATGGCAGTAAAATAAATGGCTGCACACACAGTATGAGAAAACTGCATATACCGGATGACTTGGAAGTCCATAAAAGCAGCACAGAAGAAACAGATGCGTCAGTGAATCAGAAAACAAAGGGCAACAGTTAATTCCAGAGGAGAGGATACATCAGCAGTTTAAAGATGTGGCTGGAAGCCCAAATTTTAAGAGAAAGCCTTTCTAGAAAGAGTGACATTAGTTAGCACAGCTATAAAGTAGGGGCTGTGTTCAGTCTTGGGGTCTACTGGTTTCTGCTCACAGAAGGTGTTGGTGGTCTCACTGAGAAGGGATCAGCCCATCGAGACGGACAAAGCACAGGCTTGCAGCTGGTGCATACACCAAGTTCACACCACAAGCTCAGTAGTCCCGGGAAGTATTTTCATCTCTCCTTCCTTCAGGGAAGGTGTGACTCAAGATGGAGCTGTGCCTAAACATCACAATTGATCTCTGTGTTAACATGACAGATAATCTTCCAGTTAAATGTACTCGCAACACAAATTGAGTGGATAAGACTGCTTATTATTTACAGTGTACTCCACTGAGTCCCAGCTTGTCTCAGTTAGCGATGTGTCCTGTTAAGTACCCTATTCATAAGGCAAATAAAATTATATTGACCATGATCACATGTTTGTTTTGTAACCCCTTGCCTATTGTGAAGCGCTGGTAGATCTGTGTAATCCAGAGACCTCCTTCTTGACCTACTTCAGTGATAACTGGGGTTTTTTCCATCCTTTGATAAACATTATTTCACATCTGGAAGACAGTCCCACATATTTGAATATCTGTAACAGATGTTTTGTATATAATTTAAAAATAGTTTTTAAGTGAAAGTTTAAAGAGTTGCTGCATATTACTTTTATTGCTGTTCTTATTGAAAACAAATAATTTGTTAGTTTGCTTCCTCCACCATTGCAGTAGTAGAAATGCACTCCAGTTGAGTTAATAACAGAGATTTCCACCCAGTAGACATCACTTTAATGAAATTTCATTGAATAGCATTGTTATTAACCATCGATGCAAAATCCTGATGTAGAACTGCCCCCCTAACCCTACACTAGAAGCAATTATCTCATGTTGAGTCTCCTTGTAGGTTATAAAAAAGATATACATCCCTCACATGATGTGGGTAACCAAAAGTTATTGTTTATCAACACATTTCATAAGCGGCTTAAACTCTGAAATTAATGCTGTTACAGCAAGGATTATTTTGTATGCAGACATGCACTCTTCTGCATAAAACTTCCAGTAGACTTCACCCTCCATTCTCTTTCATTGATATTGTCTTCCACTAACTTTAAAATCTCTATTGTCATGATTTCTTTCAATTCCTCGCAAGGCATAACAGAAATCAATGCAGCAGATGATGTTAGTAGGCCTTTATATTTGAAGTCTCAAGGACAGGGTAAGCTTGGGAACAGCATTATTATCACAGAACTATTTGGCACTCTGCAACCCACAGCTGAATCACAGTAGTCACTGGCACTGTTGCATATGTTCTGTGCATTTAAAAAGAGTTTCAATCGTCAATGTGCTCTTGATGGTACAAATTTTAAGTGCGTGTGATCTTAAGGAAACCCATTCTCACCCAATGGTGTAAAAGTAAAGGAAAAAAACTCACTGTTCTGTAAGTGTTAAAAGTGGCTAAACTCTGATACCTGAACAAAAAATAGGTTCTTTTTACCTGCATCTCTGTTACCACCCAAAAGTATGTCTGCAGAAACTACTGGTTCATAAAGTTGCCGAATTGTTCATTGAATTAGCCAAAGGGATTCTGAACTTTATTGCTAATGGGACTGAAATAGTTATTCACAATCCAAATATTCACTTCCTCAAAAACAGTAAGGAAAAAAAAAAAAAGATATATTCATTTTGCAACAATAATAGCACAAATATATACTGGAAAGTTTATTACATTGTAAATCACTGTTATAAAAGAGTTTTCTTTGGAACAGTTATAAAATAAATTGATGAAAGAAGATAAATAGAATGATTCATATGTTCATGTGAACTCTGCTAAACTACTTATGAAGTGAATGAGAATTAGTTTTTTGTAAGAAGTCTCTGCTTTCTTAGCTATGAAGTTTTGGTGTTTGACGGAAGAGGCTGATTGAAAATAATGACCTCATCTACTGATTTACAATTGACCGTTCTGTTATTAGGGATATAATAAGGCTTTCTGCTAATTAGAGCTTATTGGGGCTCATTATCTAGAGACTGACATTTCCCATAAAATAAAAGGGTATGCTGGAGACATGTATGTCTCAGCTATAGTCTGGCATTCTGGTATCATTTGAGGACTGTAATTCTGAAAAATAACTGAAGACCTCATGGGCTGTGAAGAGGAGGAAGCAGACAGTCTAAAGGCTGGGCACTGTGCCACTGTAAATACAGAAGTGTTTGCCATCCGTCACATCACTGGTCTGGGCAATACCCAGAGTTATGCCTCCAGGCAAAACTCAAAATCAGGTTTTGTGGCTCTCAAAAACAATTAACTGAATCTGGTATTTGTGTAACCCTTTATTGCTTATGGAACTTATGTGAGATGTATCCATAGATCCATAGATACAATCACATATACTGGCTGGCGTTCATATAAACCTAAAGAAAGTAGGGTATAGAAAGTGTTCAGATGAAAGCAGTAAGGCTGAAAAATATTTCTTCCTAAAGGTGGGATCATAGACAGTCAAGAAAGCAGGATTTGATCCTCAAACATTGCAAAGGACCTTCCAGAATAATTACAAAAATTATTTTTTTCCTATTTTCTACTTTCATAGGCTTTTGACACATTTCCAAATGTTCTGCAAACCCAGCGAAGTCAGTGAAGTTTCTTAGGTATAACTTGGATTGAAAATATATCTTTCTGAGCTTTGTCTTGCTTCCTCTTTTGAGACTGAACGTAGACATCTGTAATTATGAAAAATTCCTGTCAAACCATTTGTATTTTAAAATGTTTTTTGTAATATTTACAAACAACTCTGTGCAGTATTGGACCTTGCTCTGCTCTGCTGCTTGAAGAGTGGCGCATACAAAAGGCACAAATGTATCTCTCGTGGCTTCCTTCTGAGCAAAACGATGATTAACCATACATTCCTTTTCCTAACTGTGTAGAATATCTTGGCAGATTTCCCACCTTCAAGTGTTTGTGTGTCTCAGTGGAGGCATGCGGTCTGACAGCACCTTTTAATATTAATACAAACCTTGCCATAGCAACATGAGTGTTGCCTCAAAAAGGTCACCCAAGTCACTAAGAGAAATAATTTGAATTACTATGGGGAAAATTCCAGATTAAGACCACCTTCCCAAAATTGTTGTAAGACACACAATTGTTTCAGTCCCAAACTCTGGCTCAGTATTGCATTCCCCGTCCATTTGCAAGGAAACATGGCTTCATTTTTCATTAGATCTTAATAGCAAGAAGTGAGAATACACAGGACTCCAGCTTTAATTGCCTGTAATTTGCAGCACTTACAAGTGATTTATGGTGAACAGAGAGAATTACCCCCCTCAACCAATAAGGTCTGTAGGCCCAGACCCTCAGTAGGTGTTCTTTCCCTTCATGGCAACTCCCAGGAAAGAGCCTCTGTAAGGGTGGTAAACCTCCTCCAAGTGCTCAGGGCACCAGCAAAGGGATGGAGGAAAGGACTCAGCCCTCACAGCCACTTCAGTCAGATGCAGGAACCAACTGGCTGCAATCATCAGTACTTTAGGCTGATCTGTCAGGTACCTTATAGGCCACAGAAGAGGGAATTAATAAGAAATGGAAACCAAAATGTGCTTTATCAAATCTACCAGTGCCAAGCTGAGATCTGGGTCAGGCAACAGACAGTTTTTGCAGCCTCTAAGTGTACCTGACTTTCTCCTTGCATAAAAGCAAGGGACTGATGTTCTCCTATGGGAATCTGACCATTGTTTTCATTACAATTCCATTAATTACAGTGGCAGAGGAGAGCCCAGGTTCATAACAAGCAGTTCACATGATATTTCTTTTAATCCATCCCTTCACTTGCCTTCTGTTCTGTGAATCACCAGAACGAGATTTTCCACAGGCAAAGTTGAAGTTAATTGGAGAAACTCTTGACCTGAAGAAAATAATTCTGAAACCCTCCAACCTCATACTAATAACTCATACATGACTTTGTGGTTCCTGATTTCAGGCCAGAAGAGAGCTAGAAATACAATGAGAAACCATCTCTGGTCAGGCCACACTGCCATGCTTTCTTCAGACCACATTGTTACTCCACAGGGTAAGGTAAATTGTGAGGGAATATTCACTGTGCCCTTGTCTTAAATTTGCCCATGTATTAAAAAGAGGAACAGAGGAGATATCAAAAACCACAGGCAGAGAAGGGAACTCCAGCTGTACTTTGAGCTTGGTTACCCTGAGGAAGTAACTCTTCATGTTTTTTTGAGAGAACACTAAAGAAGAAGAAGAAGCAACAAGCTTTTGTTTTTAAATGAGATGCACCATACAATTTAGCTACTCTTTCTTTAAGCTTTGTAAACCGAAATGCCTTCAGAAATATTTTTCAGAAAGAAATTGTGGGCTTTTCAGAGCACCTCTACTTTGGATTGGTGCTTAAAGATGCAAAATCTCTTTGCCTTTTGAAGTCCACTCATCATTTGTCAAAGAAAGTACTGAGGAAAATTTATAGGATGTATCTGGTACTTTGGGCAAACATGAAAAGATTTGTCAGAAACAAAAGAAGCCATAGAGTTTACTTTTATCATGTGCTCAAGGATCACAAAAAATATTTCACAAGAATCGAATAGCTGGAATGGGTGTGGCTGATCTAAAGCAGCATGAAAAGACAAGAAAATTCATCTGTGCTGGGATCTTAAACTGCTTCTTGATGAGTATTTTGTTTGATGATGACAATTTCTTTGCTGAAGCTGAGGGAAGGTGCTACGAGTGGCAGCTATGAGGTGATCATGTACAGAGTCTGTCCCCCTTGCTGTTGGCAGCATTGCAGAAGAGCCAACTGTGAAAGCATTATTATCCACGTGAAGATGTGGAGACCTCTCCCTTAGAGGGACCTTGGAGTTGAAAATTATCCCAAAGGGATCCTCAAATAGCTAAAAGAAGGCATCATCCTGCACCAGCTATGTCTCAAAGTTTTGCCCTGAAAGACGAGCAAGCTAGAAAATTGCTGAGCTGTGATGAAGTTATTAGGGCTGCCAACTGAAGCATGCAAAAGAGTAATCTTAAGATCCACCCCCCATGTATATATGGCAATAGGGATTTTAACTAACTAATTTAATTTCTTCCAAGACCTGCTGACTTGTTAAGTGTACGGGATGGTGATGAAACAGCTCTGTTGAAGAAGTTCAGCTCCTCCAGGTCAGATGAGACCTGGAGGTACAACACCAGGGCCCGCTGTGTGCTCCCAGCTTCTACTGAGCTGGGAAATATACAGGCGCTATCCCACATAGGCATTACGGTTCTGAGAATCACAGGAAAAAGCAAGGAAAAAAAAAAAATCAATTCTGTCCTGACTGGCATTTAAACAGTTTGCAGTAAATATGTTTGGGGGACCACACACTAGATATACAGGGAAAACACATTTTTAAATACCTACTTATTAGGGACACCCCATCCATGCTGAGCATTGGACAAGGCAAGGGTGGTCTGGGATCCTACCTTAATGCATATGCACAAAACAGCTGGGTTATGGTCACAAAGACAGCCCTTAAGTCTAGCATTTCCTAACTTGTGAATTATGTGGCTTTTAATACTGTGTTTTTTTGAGAGAGGCTGTGTGTGTATAGTTCTAACATATGGCAGTCAAAGAATCCAAATGAGGAGATCCAGCCTTTCTATAAACCTGCTGAGAATTTTTCTCTTCCTTGAAAACCACAAGAGTTCTTGCCAGAGGTTAAATGGATTTCTTTTTTTTCAGTGTAGATTTCTCACTAGAGCAAGTGACTGCAAATCAAGTCATCTTTCTTCTGTTACAAACTCAAGCTAGGAAAGTTTGAAAGTTGGAGAGATTGATTAAACTCACCTTTCTGTCCATTCAGCTCATACTCCCTCCTGACTTACCTTTGATGCTTAAAATCTTCAGGGCCTAAATTCTTGCATGTTTCTGTCTAAATCCTGGCATTGTAAAACATGTAAGTGTGTAACGTATGAGTAAGTTCTAGCACGTTGCAGAATTATGTTAATATGTCTTCCCTCTCAACTCCTTTTAGGAGCCTATGGGATGCTTTTCAATCAAAACGCATTGATTAAAGCCCATGTCTTCCCCTGTCCTTTGTCACCGAGAAGTCAATGTTGAGAGGGCTTAGGCAGGTTCGGGATATCCAAATACAGATCTTTCCTTTGCCTGATCTCTGTGTGGGTTTTAAAACTAGATCCTCTAACCAATGCCAAGCTAGAGATGTTCTGTTCTGATATCCTCTCAGCCTCTCTTGTCCTACTGTGTAAAAAATACTTAAATATTCATTGATCTTGGACAGAGTGTGAAAAGGACTATATTTAGATCCCAGCCTCTGCTCATACAGTTACTAGTGTGTGTAAAGCGGATCACCTTCAACAAAAAAAAGACTTTGCTAAGCTTATTCTATGGTCTAAGTGTAAGGGAGCTCCCTTGGAAACCAATTTTATTTCAAAGCCTTGTTCTAAATCAGATGTAAGGAGGACTTCAATGTAAGGATTCAATACTTTTATTTCAGCTACAATGACAGCCTTCCTCTCTTGGCTTTTTTTTAACAACACTTTTGCATCTACCCTACTTCTGAAAATGATTTGTGGCTATGAAGTATATGTTAAAGGAATTCTCTGTCCCTCTACTCAATAATTTGCAGATGAACCATCTTTTAGTAAAGAGCTAAATCCTGCTCTTGCCTGGGAATTCCCTGTTGGTCATCTTAAGTTGCCTCACACACATCTGGCTGTCTTTTCTGAGCCTCCTGGGCTTCAGATATTTAAATGCACTCTATCAGTTGCCTGCCACTAATTTGGCTGTTGAGGATTGCCTATTTGTGCAACTAGGACTCAACTCTCCCATATGTGCAGGGACAGCAAGGGTGACACTGTGTCCTGGGTGGAGGAGAGTGTCTGGGGGGAGAAAGGGAGCCCCAGGGCCAGGGGGTGGCACCAGGTAGGGCACAGCCCACCCCTCTCTCTGACAGCACCTGGGGCAGAACCCAGCCCTGCAACATCAGGCGGTGGAGCAAAAGCCAAGTAGAAAACATACGGAAAGAAGGAAATCAGGGAACCTTGTAAAAAGACTGCATTTAGAAAGAAGAAAAACATAGAGAACAACCCGAGAGGCTCAGCCTGAAACAAAAGCTATGGGTACTGCCAGTCTATTTCTGTGCAAATAGACAACCTTGGCCAAGATTTGAGGTATGAGGTGATTGTCAGCAATACTATGGCTAAGCAATATCAGATTGGTACACTTGCAATACTTTCATTTTAGAAGGCCTGATTTTAAGAAATGGGGTGATGTTAGACGTCCAGAACTTCTTGCACTTGACAAATACTAATGAAAATAGTTCAGGTTCCTCAGAAGTGTTATCCACATTTTTCTCTCCTGTTCCCATCCCTTCACATTCCCATAAGAAAGTGTGGTCTCCTAGGCTGTGTATCAAGCTGAATCTTCAGCTCATCCCAGGTAAACTCTGTCAGGGCATTACCTCCCTGCTCCATTTGCTCATTCCCTTTATTTGAAGAGAGAGAGGAATGTGTCTTGCCCCAGTGAATCTGCTCGTCATAGCACAGCAGAGAGCCAGCAGTACACTTGTTGAACCAGTGCAGCTAAGCTATTCTCAAAGTACTTTTCTGACCCACCAGTGATGGCAGCGAGCCTTGCATCTTTTACAGTGATCACAAGCAAAACAAGAGCTGGCAAAGGTAGCGCGCATGATGTTCACGGCGCAGTTTGCAGCTGCAAGTGTCTGTGAATGTTTGTTTTGCTTGCATACCGTAAAAATGAGTGAAGAAGTTTCTTTCTTTGAATACAATTGTCAGTCATCCTTCAAAGCATAAAAATGTTTTGGGATGGAGTAAATTGCAAGCACGCAATTAATTGAATTATTTTTTGCAGCTGAGCTGCTTATTAGATTTCATCTGTGCTTATATTGCACAGGCTTTTTTACTTTGCTTCCTGTTCTATGTTTGGTTTATGATGTGTAAATATATCACAGGAAGGCTATTTTCAAGGGATACATGAAGCTAACATTTTCTAATTAATAAACTAACAATTAATAGTGGGTTACACCTCATCTCTCTGAGAATCCAACTTGGAACTTTTAAAGTTGATAACTGTACATCACCCGTGAATAAAGCTAACAATGATTCATCCTCCTTCAATAAATCGTGTTTCTCTTCCACAGGCAAATTTAAGAATTTTGCTTATATAACCAGAAAAACTAAGATTAGTGTTTGATAAAGTACTACACACAAACTAAACAAATGAACTGATAAAAGAACATATGTTAAAAAAACACAGATAAAGCCCCAAACCCTATTAAAATTGAAATACCTTGTTCAGGGCAAAACATATTTCATCCCTATTCTGTAACAGCCTTAAAAAGGACTGGGTAGTGTCAACATTAAGCTTTCAGCTAGTGCACCTGAAATGCAGTAAATATGTTTTGCTATTATCTGTACCTGTCTGAACTTGCTGTACTACTCCAGGGCTGCTCTCCACACCACTAAGTCTGATGTCTTTGCTTTGAAGCAACCAGCCTGTATTGTGGGAAATAAATGGGTCTGTGGCACACCTACTTAATTTTTTTTTGTTATGCCTGCGTTATCAGAGAAGGAATGTACACATTGCAACCTCTCCTGTTTTCTGTTAATGTAGAGTGACTATAGAATTCTTTCTGGATTACTCTGCAATCTGCAAGAACAAGCAATTACAGTAGGTACAAGGTATTACCTAGCAAACGCAGAGTACTTATCGTGTAAGCAGTGAGTGCTTACATGATAGCCATGCTCTCTAACTTAGTTATCTAAAACCCTGCTAAATGTTTTAAAGACCCTTTCACAGGGTTCCCCACCAGTATAAAAAAAAATATTAAAAAACCAATATCAGCAGATTATATGTAGCAGCTGTGTTTTTAGCAGATCTGGGCACTGAAAAGCACCAAAGATAATGGTTTACGAGGCCCAGACTAATTCTTCACTTAAAAGCACAGTGGGCATTCTGTTACTCAATGCAACGAAAACAAAAACTTTTGCTTCAATAACGTAATTGAAAACATCAGAAAAAATAAACAAGTTAGTCATCTAAAATGAATGCAGGCCATCTTTGATCCTCAGTTTGACAGTTCCAGGAGCATGTTTCGTTCTGATCTAAGTTATACTGGGGCATCTACTTTTTTACATGGTAATGTTTTTTTCAGCTCATTAAAAAGAGACATTAATAACCACTTCTCATGTTGAAAGCTGACCATTTCTTCTTGCTTTATAGCCAAATCCTTACCCATGACAGAACTTTACCGTTTATGCTGTTGCCCTTTTGTTGAATTAATGTTACCTCATTACCCTAATAATAAGTATATTTCTCAAAGGGCATTTAATTCTTTCTAGGATATTCCAGGATTTTTATCAGCCATTTATTGATCAACCATATTTTTGTACATACACACAGATAATTCTGATAAATTGAGCTTAATTTTCAGTGTGTGGAAGATACAAAAGAGTAGTTTAACCACAGTGGACAGACACCAGGTGTGCAGGAGGGTTTGGGCTTTGTAAAATTACTTTTCAGCTCTCCTAGGAGTTGTCAGAGCTTCTTCCGCTCACAGTTGTAACCCTTTAGAGCTGGGACTAAATTCCACCAGTAGTACTCAATTTCTCCACATAGGTGAGCTTGTGATTCCCCGGGCAGTGGTGCGCAGAGAATTCCCTCCAGGTCACCCTTTACCCACAGAGCGCCCTGAAGCCTCCTTTCTTCCCCCTGTCAACCAGACAAGAAGACTTATTCTCCCCTCTCCTAACTCCTGCAAATGTGCTCTGGGACTGGTAGAGGATTGGGTACAGGGAGCTGAAAGATGTTCAGACAGAGGAAAAAGAGCGGGGACAATTTATCACATTGTCAGCAGCCGATGGGGAGCTTGTTCTTGTCTGAGAAAGCTCTGTGTTCCCTGTAAAGTACAGGCATATTACTGAATATAATGAAAAAATAAAAAAAAAAACTTTGCAATGGCATATGATGCATAAAACACCTATTCTTGAGCCTCCATCGCAAAAAATCTTAAGCTCAGCATCTTCCCTGAGATAACATCTGTCCTTCATTATCTTCACATTCAGGCTTCTCTCTGATGTGTTTGTGAATAGCTCTTTTTTCTGTGATAACCCTGACATTACAGGACTCTCACTTACGCTGGAAAACAAGGGTTCTTTTTGTTGAATTACCAGTACTGAGTCTTTCGGAGTTATGTTTTTAATGAAAGTTTCCATAGATGGTGGATTTTATTTGGATGGCATTATACTTCCATAAAAAACAGTAGGTCTTTATTGTTTCCATATATACCTCTTTACAGTTGTTTTTTGAGCTGGTCACAGGAAAAGCTGATGTCATGTAAAACTTCTATGAAGGGACCCTTCCAAGATTTTTTGGATCATTATCACAGAAATAGAATTGAGAAGTGCCTGAAAGACCAGAGAATTTTTAACTAGCCCACCTTTCTCATATTGAGGTACAAGGCTCAGCTTAGCTGTTCCTGGCCATGCGTACTCTCACATGAGCCACAGAAAAAGCAGTGAGTGTGGTGCTCTCTCCAGCCATGGTTAATTTTAGTGCTAGGTTTTAATTTCACCTATAGTATCTGCAGATCTCTACACAGAAAACTTCAAGAAACCTACATGTAGTGAGTTTTAGGACGGCGTATAGTACTAACATAACAGATACAACTCCTATCAACTTCCTGTTCCCTTATTACATCAAGAATGAATTGCATTTTCACTTTAGCTGTGTATGAATTTAGCTGAGCTCCTACGTAGGAGTTCAAACTCCATGCATCTGGAGAAGATATGAAACTTTCTGAAGATACTGAAATAGCTACATGAAATAATTTTGATGCTATAAGGCCAGGGCAAGAATTTTCCATAGTAACTTAGGGAGAGGGGCTGGATTCATCTCATATGACTTCAGGCGCGTAAGTAATAGTTGCTGTGTATAAGCTGGTTGCCTAGGCTTCTTCTGCAGGCACTAGAAAGAGATAAGAACACCTATGGGGCAATTTATCTCCCTTGACTTAACAGCCCTCAGCAGCCTTTGGATCTACATAGCTGCCACACTTTTGGGAATTAAATTGTGGTAGGCACCCTTAAAAATGTACCCATACCAACTACATTGTCACAAAGCAAGGGAGTCTGTGCTTGATATACTTGAAAATCCTTCCTTCTTATTGGCATCAGTGGATGGATAGCATGATTCACATGATGGAATAAGTGACATGAATGAGGCAAGAACTTAAAGAAATTTTAAATATATCTTCTCCCTAGCCTTGAAACTATGCTATATATACTTCAGCAGGAGTGCATGGTACTTTGCAGGCATATGAGAGAGCCGAGGGAATTTACCATCTAAGGTTATTTGTCAGTGCTTTACATGAAACTACTAAACTTGGCAGGATCCATATTCTTTTCTAATATTATGAGGAATAAAATAAGCAGCCAGGGATCCCACAGACTGAGTAATGCTAAAAGAAGGTGTTTTATACTGTAAATCTGGCACCCTCCACTTCTGTATCTTGAAAGTAGAGATGCATCTGGCTTCAAGATGGCCTGGAGTGGAAGTGGACATCATGGTCATGTATAAAATTCCTCTATCTCAGCTTGAGAACTTGGCTGCTCCCGAGCCGCAGGTGGTCCTCTGCTGGGGACACCGCCTCTTGCCAGGAGCCCTTAGCTGAGATGGGAGAAAAGAAAGCTCCAGAGTTTCCTGTTTTTTTGAACTGAAGTGTCAATGACCATTATTTATTAACTGACAAAGGGGCCTTTTTTTCCTCTCTTTTAATTAGAAACTACAACAACTTGCTTTTCAAAGCTGAAAATACTTGAAATGATCCCAAGTAATATTCCAAAACCACTAGCCTAAAGCTGGCAGTTAGAAACCTAATGAAATCTGATCGACTGGCTGAGCCCTCCTTTTCCTACACACATACTCGCATGCACACACACGCTCCCCTTGCTCCAGCACCACAAAAAAAAAAAAAAAA
>VUYV01000104.1:1816308-1908909 GCA_008711295.1 Anarhynchus alexandrinus
ACAAGATGTGAGGGGTTTTTTTTTCAACGGCAGAGTTTGACAGACAGCTTGCTGCTGAGGTTCAGCCAGATACAGCTGGTCAAAGCAACGCTGCTCATTTACATCTGTCTGCCATGCACTGAATTCTGTCAGGTTTTATTTGTCATGGATGGAGTTAATTGCAAAACGCTTGATACTGAGAGAGTATGGAAGATACAACGTAAAACAAGCATCTGTTCTATGAGAAAAACGAAATGCTGACACAAAGCTGGCCTAAAGCTCACCCAGTTTAAATGGCTGCATAGGCCCCATGTGTTTGAGTGCTCCACGGTTATTTAGTCTGTCCCATCCAGTCCTCTTCACAAGTTCCTCTGCCATAACCTGTCCACAGAAACAGCTTCTGAGCCTGTTCTTGCACTGTGGCATCTCAAGAGGTGATTGAAGATTGTGGTAGGACACAGATAAGTAAGACTATGCCCCAGGGTAACAAACAGCAAAAAGGATGGAACTGCTGTATGGCTGAAAGTGTTTGAGGAAGAGTGACTTGTGGGGAAGAGGAGTGGGCAGAACTTGGGGAGGTTGGAGATGCATCAGTCACAAGGCAACATAGAATAATACTTTCTGAACGTGAAGTAGGGACTGACTTGAGTTATGCCCTGATCACCTCGGGCCTATCTTGTATGGATGGTTTATGCTCCTTTTGCACAGGAATACCTGTCTGCAACATGCTTCCTTAAACTGGGGTCAGGTCATCTATATGTCATCCAGTTGTTCCTCTTCAGCAACAGCAAGATCACTGTTAGCTTGTCACAGAGTCTCCATGATATATTTGCCACCAAGTGCAAAATAATTTTTAAGATATGTTCCTGAATACATTAACTTTTCTGAATACATTAACTTTTCTGAATACATTATGGTGCCCAGAAGTTTCCACAAGGAAAATATTTCACCTCTCTGAAAGCATGGAAAAAATCTTCTGTATAGACCTTCAGTCAATGACCACCTCTAGGAAATTATGGTTTGTGGGAATACATAAAGCTGGCACGTGACACTTCTCACACAGTTTAAAGACCTTTTCCAAAAGCAAACTATTTATTAGAAATCATGTTTCATTTCTGTTTGCACAGAGTTTTATCGTGTGTTGTTATATCTATGCTCGATTATATTATCTTTGATGTCTCCATGAAAGCAAATCTCAAATGAGAGACTTTCAAGGATATCCATACTCTGCATGGTTGGAGTATACCTTTTCCTATGCTAGCCTTTCTATAGGCACAGACCCACCAATGTTTGCAAAATATTCACAACATACCACACAATGCATATGCCAAGATATACATTTAAATCCTATTGATTCAAATGAGACTTCAACATTTTAAGTTAAACACACACTTAAACCTTTTGCAAAATGGTGTTTTAAATACTTGTTAAAGCCTACCTCTTTCATGCCAAAGGGCCATCATAATTTGGAGTTAGTGATACCACTTCTGAGTACTTTGATCTGTGTAGCAAACTCCTCCTTGTTGTCTGCTGCACATCTATTTATCTCCTCACCCCGGTTGCACTCCATGAGAGCCTGTGGGCTTTCTGAAATCCTACTCATTTAGGTGGGATGCAGCAGAAACGCAGTCCTGAGCCATCAGAAAGGCTGAAAACATTGACACTCTTGAGTTGCGAATGAGAAACTGTACCAGATGTGAAGAGGAACAAATTGCAGCTAATTGCAGAAAATTGACTGCCAGCAATCCACGGGAAGATGCAGAGCACAAACAGGAAATCCCACAAACTTCAGGAACAGAAAAATTCCTCTAGCCTATGGTGTCTTCACAGTCTTTCTCTAAACCCAACCTCTAGTCCTTTTAATGTTAACTTAGTGACCCTTTTACTTCTTTTGTGTGTATCATTCTTTGCTATGATTTTCACAATCCCTTTCCCATTCTCCTCCTTACCTCCAAAAAAAATACAAGTAAATAAATAAGCAGTGACTGTGACCTCTCTCTGACTTTGTTCTGCTTTCAAGAGAAACATGGTGTAGGTTGACGCTTGAGCAGAATTCATGATAATTGTTATCTTCTTGAAACAAATGTTTCCTTGTTTTTGTCACCTGGAGCCTTAGGATAAATTTAGGAACAAGAATATGCTGTCTATAGTTGTTTGCATTGTTTTCAAGTCTTTATGTCTATTTGGTTTTATTGGTATATAATATATTGTCCACTACCAAAAGAGAAGGTGGATTATCTGTGGAGTCAAAACTGTCTGTGGTAAATCATTAATTTTTCTGTGCTTCAGAAATTTGGAATTCTCTTCCACGTTCAGGAAGTCAAACCCCTTCAGCAGATCAGCTTCACCATCTTTCTGAAAAGAAAAGGCAATATTATACAGGTTTTTCCTTTGTCTTTGAACTGTCATAGAATCATAGAATAGTTTTGGTTGGAAGGGATCTTTAAAGGTCATCCAGTTCAAAGCCCCTGCAATGAGCAGGGACATCTTCAACTAGATCAGGTTGCTCAGAGCCCTGTCCAACCTGACCTTGAATGTTTCCAGGGGTGGGGCATCTACCTCTCTGGGCAACCTGTTCCATTGTTTCACCATCCCTCATTGTAAAAACTGTCTTCCTTCTATCCAGTTTATATCTACCCTTTTTTAGTTTAAAACCATTACCCCTTGTCCTATTGCAACAGGCCCTGCTAAAAAGTTTGTCTCTATCTTTCCTGTAAGCCCCCTTTAAGTATTGAAAGGCTGTTATAAGGTCTTCCCAGAGCCTTCTCTTCTCCAGGCTGGTGAGACCCCACCTGGAGTACTGCGTCTGGCTCTGGAGCCCTCAGCCCAGGAAAGACATGAACCTGTTGGACCAGGTCCAGAGGAGGGCCACAAAGATGATCAGAGGGCTGGAGCACCTCTCCTCTGAGAACAGGCTGAGAGAGTTGGGGCTGTTCAGCCTGGAGAAGAGAAGGCTCTGGGGAGACCTTATAGCAGCCTTCCAGTACCTAAAGGGGACCTACAGGAAAGCTGTGGAGGGACTTTTTACAAGGGCATGTAGTGATAGGATGAGGGGAAATGGCTTCAAACTGGAAGAGGGCAGGTTTAGAATAGAGAGCAGGAAGAAATTTTTCACTCTGAGCGTGGTAAGGCACTGGAACAGGCTGCCCAGAGAAGCTGTTGAGGCCCCACCCCTGGAAGTGTTTAAGACCATGTTGGATGGGGCTTTGAGCAACCTGGTCTAGTGGGAGGTGTCCCTGCCTATGGCAGGGGGGTTGGAACTAGGTGATCTTTAAGGTCCTTTCCAACCCAAACAATTCTATGATTCTATGATTTCTTTGGGCCCATAAACACAATTTCTTGTTTTTTAAGAAATCAGAAGAAGGATTAAATAAATACAAATGAAAAAGTGCACTTTGAATTTTCCCACACTTTAATAGTTGAAGAAAGAGCTTTAAATGTGTAGTTGTTTCTGGGACTTGCAATACCAAGTCTGAGATCAAGCAATTTTAAAGAACATAAAATTTATTGGAACCATGTTTAGCTTGTTCTTAAAACCCAACATTTTGTATAAATTCAGATTATTTCTGCGGGAAATTAATGTCTAGTGCTAATAGCTGGATTCAATTTCTAAGAAATTACACCAGCAGCAATCTTCTGATAAACAGTTAGAGATCACTTGTGGCTCAGATTCAAATTCGGTCGGGTTCCCTGGTGTCTTCATTTGCCTTAGTGAGAGCTAATTCCAAATTAAGGGGCTTAGTTAGTTGCAGATTTTTGAAGGACGGAGATGATGTTGATTATCACATGAACAAAGCCTAGTGTTTTTGAAGAACTTAGGGGATTTAAAGACCCAGCTTGCAGTGGAATGTAGACACCTAAAGCTCCTAAAGCTTATTTATGTTATGACTAAAAGATGTTTTGTTACAGAGTTACCTCCTTCCAGAAATGTCATGCTAACTATTAGTTAAGTTTTGACCAGAGACCTCAATTGTAGGCAGGAAAATGAGAAGTGCATGACCTGTATGTAGCA
Source organism: Anarhynchus alexandrinus (assembly GCA_008711295.1). Classification (NCBI taxonomy): domain Eukaryota; kingdom Metazoa; phylum Chordata; class Aves; order Charadriiformes; family Charadriidae; genus Anarhynchus; species Anarhynchus alexandrinus. Next base: position 1,820,300 of record VUYV01000104.1, read on the forward strand.
CTGTCTTTCTGGGATCTCCAGCTACAACCCATTAACAAAAATGCCAGGCACGGCAGTATGAAGCATTAACCAGTGCCAGGGAAAAGCTCCTTGTTTCACATCATGCTGTCTTAATAGATCACGGATATGAGTAGAACATGGACAGCTGAGAGGATGCAAACTCAAGGTAATGGTTAGTGAGTGCATGTGTCAGCTTCTGCCACCCCAGTAATGGTGCAATGGTCTCAGCTATTAGAAAACGTTACTGATGTTCTTCCCACCCACCAAGAACTGCCTCAACAAAACCTCAGGAAGAGATGGGAATAAGAAAAATAGTAGTTTAAACATGAGGGAGAGTATCATTGAAAGGTCTTCAGTTTTCCTCTTTCATTTGACATGCCTCTGCTGAATACTCAAGCTTTCCCTGAAAGTATTGCTTTCCGTTGAAAACATGGCACTGCACAATCCTGTATTTTGGATGTAGAAAAAAAGGTGTTTCTTAATGCTAATTTTAGCCAGTTTCTGAAAATCAAGCTGTGGTGTTTCTACCTTGCATATTACTGTCTGCAACAGAGTTCTGCACGCCAGTTTGTGATACCATTCACAGCTCTAAAACACCATTCTCCTCCACTGTGCTGCCTTGGGCAGTAGGGAGGAGCCAGTCTGAGCTGTAAGGTCAATTATGCGTTAGTATTTGAACTTGGTGAGTGGTAGCAGTGCCCATGGATGAATAAGATTAAAAGTACTAAGTAGCTCTTTCGGTTGCTCCCCTGCAACTGGGTAGCCAAGAAGAGCTTTGTGAAGTTCAAGGTCAGGCAACATTTCAATCAAACATGGTGATCTAAAGTAAAGGGGGAAAAATGTTTTTGGTGGGAGAATAAGTTTGGTGATGGGACACAAGAGTGTGAGATGAGTCTTCCCACTGCCATATAGTACAACAATAATTTTTGAGGTGGACAAGCTGTGTGGTGCATTGTTTATTAGATTAATATCATTGGTGAGGTTTAATAGGATGCCATATGTAAATTTATGGGATTATTGAGCTCACACTTTTCCACAAAAAGGGAACTTTTTTAGCTGTAACTAATAATTACAGAGCTTTAACTTGGAGTTCTGGTCCAGATCACAAAGAAATTATCAGTATAACATTTCGCAGATGAGGACAAGCTGAGCGCCCATCTCCACTTAGTCACAGGTGATGGTCAGAAATCGTCAGACACATCAGTGTTGTTATGTCCAAGGTGCAGATGTAGAACTGGGAATAAATGCTACAGTCAAGCTGACTCTGGTTACTTTATGTGTGTCAGCTCAGGCCAAGTTGCTTTGCCAGCCATCACAGTGTATTTTCCCTCGACTCAGATCACGAGCAGTAGCATCTTATGAACTAGTCTGTTCTGTGTTACTGATCGAAAGAACAAATAGGCACCACCAATGTTTTAGACACATTTTTAGATCATGCTTGGAAAAACCCAAAATGATTAACACACACACCCTCACTTCAGATTATGTTTCAAATTGAACTGACACCTCTCTCTTTCCATTTACTTTAAAAACAAGTAATAAATCATTGACATGCCTCAAAATGAGCAGCTGGCTAGCCCTATTACTTTTCTTGAGATGAAAAAAAACCTCACAAACCAAAACCTAATAGCCAAAACAGGACTAGTCTGGTTGCAATACAATAGATTTTGGTTGCAAACCGTACTTATGATGTACTATAGCATTAGTAATTCTTCTACCCTGTGGATAAGACAAAAAAGAATATGGTTGTTCTAAAGCATATACACACAAAAAAAACCACCCCAAGCCTTATTCATTTTGGATGTGTTTGTGCTTATCTAACCATAATTGCTAAAACTATTTTGGCAGTGTAACAGTGCATTATATAGTTTATTGCTTTTTGTTTTGGAAAATGAAAGCTGCTAAGATATTGTGGTTTGGAAGCTGTCTGCAGAGCGTGTACAGTGTTTCTTACAGGCATGCACTTTCACTGTATTTTTGTTTGGTCAATGGATTACAGACCTCTCATATAGTTAGACTTTTATGTACCTTTTTAAAGCTCCTTAAAAAGTGTAGGTAGACTCTCAGCTGGTTTAATTTGAGTCATTCCGATGATATCAGAAAAGTTATGTATTATACCATAATAAAATTACTAATAATGTATTATACCACCCCAGGAGCTGTTGCTTTTTTATGCGTTACTATTACAGTTATAGATTCCCTACTTAATAACTAAATCTGTATTCCTCTTACCTTTCCTTAAAGAAGGTTTCCTATCTATAAAAAGATATCCCTTTCTGAGATTTATTGAATAAATAAAAGAAAATGAAATTCCACAATCTTTTTTTATTGTGTGTAGTGTCCAATGCCAAGACACATACAGAAGCAGTAAATGGAAAGAGAGGTGAATAAAGCAAAGGAATTCAAGGGGAAAGATGTGAGGGTTGTGTGGTGGGGGATGATTCTGATGAGATTGCAATAGCAACAACAAAACCAGGTTTTATGCTGAGGAAGGATAACAATGTCTATGGCACATGGCTTAGGTTATTTTTTTCTGAATATACAGAAAGATATGATGAGGGATAGTGTCAGAATGGAGCTGGAGCTTAACACTTGGAGTTGAAAGGCTGTTGAGGAGCTTTACAGATATGGACACTGGGGCCATCAGAGCTGTAGCAGAGTCCTACTTTGCCTGGAGACCTGGAAGGTGGCCTGGGATTACCACTGGGGTGTTGATGGATAGTATATGTTATTCTCACCAGTACTTTAATCTCTTACAGTTGTATTCTCATCACCTCTCATGTCTTTAAATCAAGATTTATCTTGCATTCAGTGTGCTGCGTGGTGATGGGGAGACTTCTTGTCAATTTTGCTCAAAATGAATCCAAGTGCCGTGAGATTCCAAGGATCACTAGGGGGGAAATAAGGTGTTTCAGTCTAAGGGTTATAGCAGAGGTGCAAGCTCTGTCAGGTCTCCATGGACGAGACCTCTTCATTTCCCAGCATGGTCCCAGTGGTAATACCTAATTTGGGGTACATAAATTTGGCTTGAGAAATGTTTCACAGATTTCTGTATTTCCTCCCCTTTACAAATAAAAGGGCGAGCTGCAATTTGAGCCCATCTTAGTGTCTTTGTCATCTTCTTTTCCTCCCACTTTTTTAGCACTATCAGTGGAACAGTAGCTTGAGCAAGAAATAACTGACAGCGATAAAAAAGTTCTTTGTTTGTTCACTTTTATCTCAGGAGAGAAAGACTGGTGAAAGTACAAGGAAATAAATGACTAACTTATTAAAGCGCTTGTCAAAGAGAATGGGCTCCCGTTCTGCATAGTCCAACGTTTGAGTGGAGAGGAAGTGGGGAAATATTTTTCTAGTGGAAAAATACTATCTCCAAGACAGTCATGAGAGTGAGCAGAGGCTGAGTGGTGCCCAGCCTCCTCCTGCCACAGCCGTGTCTCACAGGCAGCTTGCCTGGCTGTGCCTGGCAGCGCCCTCACCCCCAAGCACGCTGAGGCAGGCACCCCACATTACGGGCTCCGGGTATGCCTGGGGCCATGTCTGCAGGCACACAGTACATGGAGAGGAGTCTGGCCATGAAGAAAGCCTGGTCCGAGTGCAGTGGAGACATGGCCAGAAATTCAGAGGTTGAGGTATCTCCGTTTTGAGTGAGGATGCAGGTTTTAAACACTACGTGGGGAATGCAGACTGCATTTTATATGTGGTTAAGTAAAGCATGTACTTAATAACATAATCAGGCAGCTATCACAGTAACTATACACACAGTGGTTGTTATAACACTATTCCTTTGTTATTGCCTTCTGTTACTGTAGTCATGCACTGACGTATGATAAAGATATGTGGGTGTAATAAATATTAGGGTGTTCTCATCTATGGTATGCCACTGAGGGGAGTAAAATCAATAAAGAAGAGATAAAAAAGGAAATTAGTCTTAGAAGGTGAAGCTATGAATCGACATCATGTAAAGTGCCAGTCAGGTTTATTTGGTGCTTTTACTGCAAAACTAAACAGCAATAGGAACTGGCTTGTGTGGGACATAATAGCAGGTAGGGCTCACAACTGCACCTTTACCTTCACTGCCAAGGCCTGCGCCTGCCAACACAACTATGGTCTCACACTTACTAAGGGTCTCCTTTTTTACATTAATCTATCTACCAGCCCCCCGGCATCTGCACCAGGGCTTCCTGGCAATGCATGGGGGCCAGCAGACACTTGGTGACGCGAGCCAGCCTGGCTGGCAGCCTTGAGAGGTGTTAACATCGCAGCGGTGCTTCCAGGCCATGCTGCCACGCTGGTTCACTCCCTCTTTTGCAAGAACGTCCTCCTCCCGGTCTCCACCATGGTGCAGCCATGCGATTCCCCCAGATCTGTCTCAGATACTAGCCCAGGTGGGGCCCACATACTTCCACGAACTGGATGCAAACTTATTTCCAACACCTCTTCCAAGGACCATAGCCTGCCTGCTGGCCCAACTAGGAGAGATAAGTGTAGGTCTAGGCTCAGTTCCCAGATCCTGGAGATAGCTGTTTGGAAACAAAGGTGCTCTTCTGCAGCCCGGGCAAGAGCTTTAACCCCATGAGTGTTGCGAAGGGGCCCCTCGTGGCGGCGTTTAAAGGAAAGTGGCAGTCATGAGTGCATTCGGCATGCTTTGCAAATGCCTCTCCGATCATGCCCCTTCGGGGATTTAGGCAGAGGAATGCCTGGTTCCCCAGCTGCTCAGCCCTGTCAGAAATGGGCCTGTTCTGGGAATGTGCTGAGATGTGAACCCTGGCACCAGGGAATGGCAGTGAAAGAGGAAAGCGTCTCTGGTGCTTAGGTGCCTGCAGGCTTATGTGGCAGCTGTGCAGTGGTATTTGGTGTCTTAATTTTGCATTCACCACCCAAATTCTGCTCGAGACGCCGTAGCTTGAATCCAAGGTCTGGTTGCACCCGACCTACTTAGAGTGCATTAACTGATGCACAGAACCATCCCTTCCTTTTCTAAAAGCAGGCAGCCTCTCTGTCTGCTTATATTACTTTATTTCACCTCTTGTTGACTCCATCCCTTCACCTGGCCCCTAAACTTAACCTCCTCTTCTGACTCGCAGGCCTGGTTCCACCCTGGCTGGTCCCAGTCCTCCCTGGGAGGACCTTGTCCAAACCTGGCCTTTCTTCCCAGTATCCCTCCCCAGGGCCTTTCCTGGCTCCGGCCACGCACCACACCTCTGGCTGAGCTGCCTCAGACTGTTCCCCAAATATCTCCTAATTTTCTCTAAGTCTGCAGTCAGGATCCCTTCAGGATCTCCTAGTCCCAGCGACAACTGCTGCTCTTCCCCAGAGCTGTGGAGCAAGCACCAGTTTCCAGAGGAAAGGGCTGATTTTATGTGGGAACTGCAGGGTTTTAAAATCTTTTTTTTTTTTTTTTTTTNTAAGTGTTTCCTTCCTGAAAGTCTTCTCTGTGAAGGGGCCGCAGGTAAGGCGCGACAGTGCATTGCGTAAGCGGGTGCAATTGTGTGTTTGCTCGGGTAAACAAGCAGAGCGCAGAACCCGGCCAGTTCCCAGATTTCATGCTTTCCCCAAATGTTTTCACAGGAAAGAATTCACATTTCGCTTCCTCTGTTGTTGCAAAGGTTCAAAGCATTCATACTTGGCATATGGTTTTATTTTATTTTGAGTTTTATTTATCCTTGTTTTCCCTGAATATAGAAGCCACCATAACCAAGCTGTACTGTAATTCAAATACATGTTTAACTACATAGTAAAACAATGAAAAGCAAATTTAAACAAAAAGTAAATGAACTCGGCACTAAACCACAGCATATTTCCAAACGGAACCATTACTGCCCCACAGAATCACTACATTGCCTGTGTGGTGGAATAAAATGAAAATTACCTCTGTGAAAATTTTTCAGCCAAACGACAAGGGAGACTCTACAAACATATTTATATATGTATATATACATACCTATGTATAACATAACATTGGCTAATATCACTTGAACTTTATTTCTCTCTATAATATCCTTGATTACACAGCTGTTACCTTTGATTTATGTCAGTACAAGTCAGAGAAGGACCATACCCTACCACTCACAGGCAATCATACCACCATGTTCTCAAATGTAACCTCTGTAACAAGCATGTTGTCGATGTTATACTTCATATTCATCTCTGTTGTGATTTTTTTTCTTCTTAAAAAATGATTCCTTGGTGGCACGGAGGATTGAATTGATGTAAACAGCTGCTGAAATTTTCAAAAGTAGAAAAAACTTTTATTTTCTATTGTTTTCTAGTATAGCTTTGTACTAAACAGATAATTTTGTCCAAAAGTCATATTTCTGAATTGTTTGAAAACAAACAGTACATGGAACAAAAATCCCCAAACAAGATCAGAATACATAATCCAACATTTTATTCCACGTGAGATTCTGAAAAAAAAAGGGCAATGTTCTTTCTGTGAAGAATTGAATTCCATACATTAGGAAGATAATACTTTTCTAGCTAAAATAGCATTAGACATGGGATTTATTAGTGCAGGCAGATGTCAGTCATTCATCCTATTTGTTATTACTCCTTTGAAGCTAAATGCTCAATGTAGGTTAATAGACTTTCTACCAGTCACAAAAAACCACTGTTCCAGCTGGAGAAGAAAATGTTGGCAAAAATATGGGAGAGTCATAGTTAATCTCAAGGAGAACAATGAGTTCTTCAATAAAAAAAAAAAAATGGGAGTTTCTGCACTGCAGTAATTTTATATCCCACATTTAAAATGAAATAACGATCAAACAATTTGCTGTGCAGATGCATTCTCATTGCATTAATTGTGGCAGGGTGAACAAGTTCTAACAATATGGTGATTAAAACCGATCATATTTCAATCCAGAGCTAAAAAAGACTGGAAGGTTTCAGTAGATAAGTACAGCAAGACAGCGTCTTTCATCTTTCTATAGCTGGCTTGAAGCAGCCCAGGTTAGGAGTAACCCAAAGTTTTTATTGTCCTTGATAAAGATCTTCTGAAGTCTGTTTTCTAAGTGAAATGAAGCAGCAGTTTCAGTTCCATGGACCAGTAAATCTCTCACTGTCCAGTAAATCTCTCACTGTCGTCAGGGGCTTTGTGGGGTGTCCCACCACAGCGAGCAGGAGTTTAGCGTTCAGGACTGTGCACTTACTTCTCACCCCTAGAAATATTCCCCCGGAGGACAGGTTTGGGAAAGCTTGCTGTGGGAACATCTGAAGGACAGACAGCATGAAAGTCCCCCATGCTAAATTAACATGTAAAATATACAAATTGTTTCAAATAATTATTCTTTTTTTATTTTACCTGCTGAGACCTGCTACAGACCTGCTGAGCATCTTTAGAGGCTGCAGGAAATGTACTGTAAGTCACATGCTGAATGATCTTAACATGAAACCGGAGAGCGTAGGAAGACTGTGCTTTATCTTCACCTTCTGCACTGTTTCTGTTGGTTGGTCTTTTGTAAGTGAGTTATATTAACACTCAGTGAGAACCTTATACTGCTTGTTTCTGAAATTGAACCAGTCAGGAAAAAGGCTGCATTAAATTTAGAGAGAAATCTTTGCCTTCTTTCTTTATTAGTGTAAATGATTTTGCTCTGAGTCAATACAAACCTCAGAGCTGCGAGACTTACAGGAAATGGTAAGTAGGCCCCTAATTTGCATGTAGGAGAAAAAGGCGGGAGGGAAACTCCCTCTAATTTATTTGTATGAATATTAGTATTTGTCTTTTACCATTTTGCATGGTGCTTGAGGCAGTCTTGTTAAGGAGCTGATGTTCTAGTTGTGGAAATGACACGCCGTAGTGAATCTAAGTAAATCTGCAAAACTGGTGGCAAAAAGAAGAGGGCAGGAGCAGTGCACATCCCTATGCAAATAGGTGCAGGACTCTTGCCTGGGTAAAATATGCCCTTCAACACAGTAGACCGGCTGAAACAATTTTTTCACCTTGTCTTGAATCGCTCAGCCCTATCTAGATGTTATTCCTCCTACTGAGAGCTTCTCTGTGGGACTGCTCAGGCAATGGCTGAGTTTATGAGCTAAATTTGGGAAACTGGAGCATATAGTTGATGCCACAGAGATATCTCAGGTCAGACTCCTCCTGCCTTTTTGAATAGTCTAGACAGATACATAACTGCAATTTGGGGTGAGAGGGAGTTATTTTCTAATTGTCCTGGAACTAATCAGTTAAATTTTTGGACAGCAGATTGGACTGCATGCCTGATACTCATTTATTCTCCTCTAACTTCAGATTCTATAAATATCTTCCCAATCAAAACCAGCCCGTATTCCCAGAGATCTCAGGATGCTTTCAAAGAACCGCTGAAAACATCACTGGTGGCAAGGATTGCTTATGACCCTCCACCCTCCAATTACAGCCTGCAGGAATTTCCCATGTGCTGAGAAAACCAAAATGTCCTAGAGCAGACCGGCAACTTGCCCTCTTGCTTTGATGCCCCTGTCACATCATGTGCACAGGGAACCAAAAGGAGGGGACCATATGAAGTTAACTCTGTGAGATGTCTCTTGCAAGTGTCACAGGCAGGAGAATTAGAGACAATTTTTTGCTTCTGCTCTTGAACAGTGGTAAAATAATATGTTGGACAAGAAGATCTTCTTGACTATTTTCAAAGTGCAAAATGTATTTTTGGAGAGTTAGGAAACGAAGAATAATAATTCCATATTCAGGAAATTGAATCTTTTAGAGTATAGGCAAAACCCTGGAATTCTTGAAAAACAAAGAGTTTTAAGAAAATAAGCCAAATAGATACATAAACATGTTTTGAAAGTTGCTGCTCATGCTACCAGGATGAGAAAATCAGAGAGTCACTTTGCACACATGACAACATCGCTTTCTAGTCAGAAATTGCGGCTTATGAAGACTTTTCACTCTGAAGGCAGAAACCTGAAGATGCTTTTCTATGGTGCCCACAAATAGGCCTGAGCTTGGGCAAGAATGAATTTGATTATAAGAAAGCTGACTAGAAGGCAATCACAGAAATTAAAAGGACACACATTAGAAGCATTCATTCTGCAAATGAACCCCATTTTGAACTCTAATGGATTCTGTTTTGGCTATAGTGTTGTGTGCAAGCTTGATTTGTAATGTTTTATGTACATGTAATGGTAGGTTAAAGTTACATGTTTATTAAAAGAAAAGCTACAGGGCTTAGCCAATATATGATCATCCTAGATAAAAGCTGATTCATTTTGGCCCAAGGGCAGAATCACTGGAATAAATCCTACTAAGCGCTAAAATCAGAGAGAATCAAAGCTACAAATCTGGCATGCAAGAGCTTTAATCTAGAAGCACTATATACATTGTATTATAGTTTGGATTTTAATGTACTCATTGCTTGAGGAAAAACCATCTGCTTCATATTATGCCTGCAGTGCAGAGTACATTGATTTCATCACATCTCTGTACAGAATAACAATAAATGGACTGTGAACCATTCTTCAAATAACTTCTTTAAGAATATAACAACTGGTATAATATTTCAAGGTATGAAAACATAAAGAGACTGAAATAGAATAACTGTAAAAATACACTTTGAGAGCATGTTTCAGAACTGTCTCGGTCATCTTCCATTTATTTTATTCTCCATTTTGACAGTTGGCTATCTTCAGCTGTCACTGAAGAAATTGATTCAAAACTTTCACTTTGTTCATATTTTAGAGATGCTGGATTATATTGGGAAGAGATATTGATCTTCTGCAATGTGAAAGCTGCAGGACATGTCCTGTGCCTTTTTTTTTTTTTACAAGAAAGTTATAATTTACAACAGTAAGGAAAAATTAGCAGAACTTCAGCTTTTCAAGAGTAGATTAAGGCAGAAAATATTTGCTAGGCTTTATAAATAGCTGGGTTTAGAAAAAGTGGATGTCAGATTGCTTTCTGGAAGAAGGCAAAATAAAAAAAAAACCAAAAGCACAGTACTTGCAAGTGTTTTGCAAAAGAAGTCGGCAACATATTTTGATACAGAAGCAAATTTAAGTATCTGGAACTTTCAAAAAAGGCAGAATAGATGTGATGATGGGCATAATGTTACACAAGCTGTATCACCATGCAAACATTATCTACAGCATAGAGTGACATGCATGGTTATTATGGTCACTGGCCAGCACAAAGGAAGTTCAAAGGATGCGGTAAAGCGGTGAGGGTAAATACAGTCAACAGCACAGTTTTCCACTGCTTTGATGAAAAGTGCGTGGTTGCTCCATGCAGTGCGAGGCAATGGTATTACAACAGGAACGCATCCAGAAAATGTCAGATCAGAGCCTGAAACTTCTGTAGTAGTCACAACAGTACTAAGCTGGACCTAAGTGACTGCATGATGTGAGGAGCAAGCCCTAAAGTCCTGTCATTCTATCACTGTATGATCTGGATTCTCCTACTTTGGAGGACAAAGAATCCTTGACTGACCATGATTAGGCCAGTAATGAGAAAATTTGTCTTAGCCATCAGAAAAATTCAATGGTGCTTTATTACTTTCTGTGTGGATGATATGACCAGATTCCTTTAACACTGAGGTGCTAGCTCTGGTGACCCAGGAGTCCTCCTCAACTGGTTCTGTTTACACTAGACCAGACTCCAACATCCGAATCACTCTCCAGACTTCACTGACTGTAGGTTGAGATCTTTGCTGACAATAACAATTGCAGTACTGACACCAAACTCACATGTAGATTTCTAAAATTAGTCGTCTTCACCTGGTGCTGACTCCCCAGCCTTTCATTCTGCTGTTGTTTCTGTTGCAGTTTTTCAATCGTATGAGTCAAGACAGCAGTAAGTTATGACCATGCAGACTAGCTGGCACGGATCATTCTGATTCATCCATGAATCTGTAAATCAAAAGAAGTTTCAAACGCTCAGTAAAATGGTCTCAGATGCTGAGGTCTGCATACAGGGAATATGAAAACATTTTTTTTGACTCAACCTTAATTAAAATAAAGGGCCTCATATTTAAGTGGGGAACTAGAGACTAGTTACATTTTATCACTGGAGTAATCTCCAGTGCCTTGGGTCAGCCCCATTACATGACTCAGTGCTTCACAAGAGAGCAACCAGGGCTGCAGGTTCCTCATTTCCATCAAGATTTAGTCATAATTATGGGGGGAGGTGAATGGCTCACTTTGGAATGAAACCTGCTCCTGCAAAGGCAGTAAAAGAAAAACAATTAAACTTTTCCGTGGGAGCCCACTCATTCCCCGTGCTCAGACCAGAAAGGTCCACTTCTAGCAGTTGTGTGGGGTTGATCACTGCCTGTGCCATTTCAGGTCGGTTATACTTGCCTGCCCCTTCTCCTGCCTGGTTTCATGAGGTGGTATTGACAAAAACTGCCTATGAAGTCTTGAAAACCAGTTTAAGTTAGAAATAAACTTAAGCAGTTCTGACCTCAGCAATGATATGCCACAGCTGGTCTGTGCTGACTTCTCTGCAAGAGAAAAAAGGGGATGGGGATAGGCAGCAATAAGGGGATGACACTGGCACACCTGAACACAGGCAGGGATTTTTTTTTTTTCTATTTTTTCCAGTCCCCTCTCACCACTCACCCCTGCCCAAAATCTCCTCTTGCTCAATCACCACAGTGCCCTCGCCCCAGGCCTGCTGTGCATGTCTTCATAACCACCATCTCAGGTGCTTGGCAACTCAATTTCTACCTGGTTTTGGAAGTCCCGTTGCTGCCCCGTGTGCCCTGACATTACATGTGCTGGCCCACGACTGTCTGTTGCTGCTGCCCAGCAGCTTCTCTGGCTGAGCCTGCCTCTGTCAGGAGAGAAAGGACCAGAGTACTTCTGTGAGTACATCAAATGAGCTACATTTCTTTGAATTTACTTTGACATATTTGTGAAGGCAGAAAAAAAGCAGGAAATGTCTAATAAAAAATGAAATATAGGTAATAGAACCAAAAATTAGTCTACGTTTACATTTTACTTTTAGTCTGGGACTGAAAATAAGGCTGATGCAGGAGAACATAGAATCATAGAATATTTCAAGTTGGGAGGGAATCATAAGGATCATGTTATACCCTAGACCTTCATTTTTCCATTTTGTGGACAATGCACACTTTTTCCACCGCAGTAGGCAGAGGAAGTGACCACACATTTCTAGTTCCCTTTTTGGTACCTAAAAGAAGACTATGAAACTAAACGAAATTATGCTAGCACTTTGCCTGATGTGACATTGTATATATTCTTTTCTCCCCCAATGTAAGTCAGTGGCTCTCAGCAGACAGCAGAATCTAAACAAATGGAATAAATCATGATAAACATAGATTCAAATAGAAGAGGGGGCTTTCGCAAAACTTATCAAAGCAATGGGAAAAGACTGCCAAGTGAGTCAAGGGGATGAAAACAAAATATTATGCTATCATTACACAAAACACAAAGAAGGATTCTGAAGACCTGACCCTACCCAACATCTGTCTGGACCCAGATGTCAGAATATATCTGCGATCTTGAGAGCCTGGCACACGTGGTCAGTGGCTGCATGACTTCAAAGGACAGTCATTCTGTGTGTAGGACCTCAAGGAAAATGCATTGTACAGAAAACCCCTTAAGTAAATGACCTTTCTGGCAAAGATCACGTTGGTATTTCAAGTAAATCAGAGTGTGTTTAAAAAAAATGCAGTAAAACCTTAATGAATGCCTCTGCATTTGGCATAAAGCCAAAGAAAAATGCTGTACCACTGCTTTTCAGAGAAAGTGAAGTTATTATTGATGGGTGTGGAATAATTATTATGCACTTCTTTGAAGCAAAAATTTTTCAAAGGCAATTTAAAGCATCAGGTAAATTGCATGTGTCTTAAAAATAAAATACCTCTTTTATTGACAATACACACATTTGGCCAGGAGGAAATCTATAAAAGGAGCAGATTTATTGGAAGAAGTGACAGGAAGGTTTTCGAAAGATCAGGACTCTGTAAATGCAACAGGGATTTTTTTGTGACTCTTACTGCATCTATTCCAGCAAGCTGAATCCAGTGGGAATTTTGTTACTGTGTTTACATGTGTGTATATGTGTGTGTGTTTTTATATATATATATATATATATATACACACATATAAAACTGCCTGATTCCCCTATAAGCCCAGACCTTGGTGCGTGGTAGGAGTTATTGGCCTTATTTACTTCAGGGGGGAGTTGCTGGTTCTCAGTACACTACCTGGAACATCTCTGCTCACATTTTACTTTTATTTAGAGTAAAATCTATCTCTTGGATAGATAGTCCAAGTGTTTTAATCATTTACAATGGCTAATATGAGGTCTTATATTGTGCATATGTCCCAGGCGAGCCTTCCCACACAGTTCTCTGAGTTTTTGAGTCACAGATCATCCACTTTGTAAAACTGTGCAGAACGGTCCACAGAATTTTTGGCCTGGTCAGCAAGCTTGTCTTTAGGCCATTACCTCATCTGCAAACAGAAAGACTCTTCAGAATGAGAAACAGGAGATAAGAGGGGAGCAGTTATGGCAGAGCTTCTATTGGAGAAGTGGATGCATCATCTATGAAAAATATCCAGCACTGTTCCAGCTAGCTGATGCTACCCAGATACGTGCAAAGCATACGCTTGAGGGATCACAATCAGCTTTAGAAGACTCTGCTTCAGAAATATCTCTTCAGAAATGTTCTTCCTCCCTCACCACGCCAGAGACCTGGAGGAAGAAGAATTAGCATAGAAAACTGAGCTGAGTGCCAGCAGTTCCAGCAGACCTGAAGTGCTGTGCTCACTCTATCTGGCTTTTGTGCCTGCCTAAGGCAGCCTGGACCGATCGCTGCAACATGCAGTGGTACTGGGAAATGGTCCATCCCATGACACTGGAAAAGCTTTCTGGTTGACTCTTTTATCCCCTGTCACAGAGAGGGGAACATGAAAGATGCCACCGGCAGCAGCAAATGGATGATTCCCAAGGTGTCTTGCTCACAAAATACTCAAAAGCAAGATGCAACCTAGCTGAATGTGAATACTTGATCAGAACGGCTTTATGCTGAAGGCTGAGCACCAGAGACCAGAACTGATGTGCTATCATGCTGTCACATTCGGACAAACAGAATGCATTTTCTTCAGTGAGATGAGATTGGCAGTTTCTTGCACATAAAAATGTAAGTTGCTTCTGCATTCCAGACACTTTGGTGACACAATTAAATTTAAGTTTTAAAAAGTTTTATCAGCACAACATCAACCAGTTATGAGCAGAAACGGACTACCACCCACCTATGATGGATTAGAAAGATGTTACGAAATTCAGTTTTGTCCTCCTAATTTCCAGGTCTGTGAGATGGTAGCTGATTCAAAATGTTTGTCTACTAACATGCTAAACAATTCCTCGTGTTGGTCATGCCAGAATGTAAAAGGGGTGTAATTCTTTATTAATTGTATTCCTCCTAAGTGTTCCTCAACAATGTGGATGCCCCAGTGCGGCAGTGATTCGTAGCCTGGCATAGGCATCAATCTGTTCTGGCCTACCAGCTGCTGCTCTAAAAGGTTGTGAGATTGCTCATGTAGATGCCTTGGATAGCCTATAGCTAAAATGGCACTAGATGCCTGTATTTAGGTCCCTGAATATCTTCCAATGTGTCATTCATTGATGTGGGTAGAGAGATTGAATTTACGAGTTCAGAATTTCAAAATTTATTTGTGTAACCACTAGCTATGTATACCCTAAGTAATTAGATGGCTGATCTTGATCTTGTACATTAGTCATGCTCCTGATATTCTGTAAAATACAGAAGAAAGCTACATCTAGCATTACATCTGGTAACAGATCCTTTCCCTTTGCAGCAGTGAAGTATTTCAAATAGTCACTCTTCATTCCTCAGAGTTAGGAGTAAAATGGATGATGACATTATCGCTGAGCGAGAAGGAAAAGATGCATACCAGTAAGACTGTGTCAGTAGATTGCTAATACAGCAAAGGTTTCAATTTCCCAGTGAAGGGCAGGGATTACATTCTTTGAAACTACACAGATGCTAAGGAGAGGCCGAGGAAAAAAAAAAAAAAAAAACAGAAAGAAGGAAAACCACAAATGCTGATTTCTCCACCTGTAGAAAAGATAATCTTCCAAAAGGTGTTCATAAAATAAAGTACAAAATTATTTCTATTGCCTCAACCACTTCAAATAGTATATCATAATTTATGAAAAATATCTGTCTCATGGACCACATGGACCAAGTAATGGCAGGACTGAAATGTGGAAAGAGCCCCGTTTTTGTTCTAACGTGGTATTTTCTATCTTCCCTGCTTTGTTGACAGAAAGGTTGTAGCATAGATCAGAAAACTAAGGTTAAAAAACCTCCACAACAGTCAGTATTTTCCAAGCTGGATCCATATTCATTTTTAAAATGGGCATAAGAGCTTTTCTGTGTTTTATATGAATGACAATCGTCTCCAGCTTCAGAGGCAGTAACCATTACTGGCGGGATGGGAGCAAAATTAGGAGACCCAGAGGTGAAATTCAGAGCCAGAGACTGCCAGAATTGCTTCAGGTGCATGCAGAGAGCACGGTTATTTTCACAAATATGGTCTCTATTTTTCTACATGGATAGGCAGAAGTGATCTCTTTCCTGAGGCATGCAGTTTCTAAGTACGGTAGGCCACTTCTAAACTCACCTGTCAGCTTTAAACAAGCTAATTTTCTTACTTTGCAGACTGAACTAAATCCACTGTGATTGGGCCTCCAGGTGAGGAAGAACAGTCAGGGTACAGACACAGGCAGGAATAGAGGGGAAGATAGAAAATCAGTGGGTAAATCTAACTGTGTGCTTGTCAGATTGTTTCTCCCATAGGCCCAAAAGATTCCACAAGATGTTGCAGAAATATTTAGAAGCAGCAAATATAGGATTTACATACAATTTTTGTCAAGCATCTCAGATAAATTAGGCTGCAGTTTGTCAAGTTCCATGAGATAAAACAATATCATGAGCAAAGGAAGATGTATGTTCAGCTGCCATGAGAGCATCTTGATGATAGCTGAGAACACCCGCTGCAGGCGGAGATATGACACAAAAAGGCTGTCAGCTAGGGAGTAAACACCTTCCCTTTCCAATTTTTCTGGATGGATTTTGAAATGTTTGGGTGAGTCACTTCCAAAGGTTTTGTATGATTTTCAAAAATACATAAAACCAAAAAGAAAAAGCAATTTGGCAGGCAACTAGGAGCCCTTTAAAGACACACAGGCAAGCATCCACTCTTAGGCTGTGCACACATGTTTTTCCCATAGAATGAAAGACCCCAATCATGGACTAATCAGAGTCATGAATAAAAGATGGAAGAAATCCATTAAGTCATATAGATTGTTCCCAGAAAACAAGCTAGCTCAGTCTAGGTCTGAGTGCCCCCTACACAACGGCACCTCTAATCAACCCCAAGGGACAATCACTGGATCTCCTATTATTCCCCCAACCTTCCTTAACATTTTGGTCTATCTTTTTTCACAATTTTATCTAACAGCTCCCTGCTGCATCCTCTTCTGTCAGAACAGTTCTACCTTTCCTTTTTATCTTTATTGTTTGGGAAATACAGACTGTCACATCTTTCAAAGTACGAAGAAAACAGAGAATTCTTAGTGATGGAGAAAAAGACATCAGATAGGACATTTGACATGAGTCTGCAACATAATGTTCAGCAAAACCCAACCAGTACAAATCTGGCATGCATGAGGAATTTCCTCATATAAAGGAGGAGGCAAGAGATTTTCCCATGTGTATATGTCTCTAATATGATGAACAATTGATTCAACTAATGTCTCTTTGTCCAGCACTGACATAATGGACTGTATTCAGTTTCAGGAAAAAAAAAAAAAAAAAAAAACCCCAAACGCCCAGCTTGCCAGAATGAAAGGAATTTGGAAATGTGCAATAGTAAAAATGTTCTTGTGTTACAAGGGAAAGGATTGAGGATTTTTATTGAAGAACTTGCTTTCATTTCAGGAAAAAATAGCAGGTAGTCACCTGCCACTTCTGCTGGATCGGTCTATTTCTTTTAACTTGTCCCTTCATACCATTTTATTGCATGTTGTATGGAAATACCAGTCCTTGAATACATACTGTTCAACTACAAAATGAGTAAGGGTAATAGTCAAGAAATATTTCGTTGTGTGGCTGTCTGGGAGGCAGTATCTTGAGATACCTACATAAAGAGACTAGTAGGAAGAAATGAAGAGCAGGAAAAGACAGGCTGAATGAAGGGAAATCTTTCTCCCAGGGACAGTTTTTACAGGCTGACTGCACTCTTGTGTGAATAGGATTTACCACAGTTGCCCTAGTCAGACAGACGAAGCTTTTATACAACAATGAGGAATCCTGTTCTGTCGGTGAGAGGAAAGAGATGATGCAAGAGGTCTTTGCATCATTCTGTGATTCATTAGTAATATTTCTGTTTACTAATGCGGTTGATTAAAGTTAATCAGGTGATGTACTTCTACTAGAGGCCTTGCTGTGAAATAGCAATTTTGAAGGTTCCTGACTGATAAGCAGAGATTAAACAGTCTGATCCCAAGCTATAGAAAGCCATAGGTCATAGCTTGTTTATGCAGCTCCCCAGGAAACACTCCAGCGGAATGACAAGACTTTACATGAGCAGGGTAATGAGCACAATATAGCTGCAATTCACAGCACTTGACTATTTTTAGTTTCTAGTGTGCCTAAAAAGCAGGCTTTGAGACATTAAGAATCAGAAAAATCAGAACAGGATGCAATTTATCCTGCAAGGCCAAGAATGTTAGCCTAAAGATCTCTTTAATGTGATCTTAATGGCACTGTACTGACATTCATCTGATATGAATGATTTTATTTAGGCAGACTAAAAAAAAAGTCTTAAAAGCCACAGAGCCTGCACTGTGGTTACAAATGAGCATGATCCCAGAAGCAGATAAGTAGCTGATTTGCTCCCAAATGTGCAAGATCTCAAAATACATTCATGGCGGGTGAGAATTTTTTAATCTCCAGCCAGGAGTTACTATTTTTCCTCCTTCTGCTACTAGGCAAAATGTGCCTGGACATTTTACAGTGTGTCATAAATTAAAGAACACCAAAGGGACCTTGCCTCTTTATTATAGCAATCTACACCAAAACCACACTCTGATTTTATATTGTAAATAAAACAACATATCTGGTTTCTAATTCCATCAAGCTGAGCAGCTAGTTGTTAATGTGGCTCTGAAAAAGCATTTCATGCATGATTTAAGAAGCTGAGTGTAGGTAATTGTAACTGAAATTATACTACTAAAAATATAGTATGGTAAATGAAAGGTCAAATACTGGCTCTTGAGGGATGGAAGGAGGTCCTTCATTATTTGTTGCGCGCTATTTTTAAAGTAGTGTTTCTCAAATTTTGGGTTACAACTAGGAAGTTATAAAAGGCTTCAGAGAGGTGATGGGTGGAAGAAGTTCTGTTCCTCTAACATGGGGAGTGACGAGGGAACATGAGTGGGCTGTAATACCTGGCTGGGTATGTTTATCTTAGCCAGACAATTGCTACCTACCTCTCACCGCTGGCAGCGGCTTGGTTCCTCCCGGGCAGAAGAATTGACTCAGGGCTGCATGAAGACTGACAGGCCAAAAAGTTGAGAAAGACTGCTTTGAGGGAAGACATGACTCAGAAGCGACTGGCAATGAGAGCACTGAACCATTGCCTTGAGTCTGGCACTGGGGCGAGGTCCCTGTTCCCAGCACGCAGGGGGTAGAGGAGGAACAGTGATAGCAAAGGACAGACCCAAGACAGGTATCCTAGTTGCCAACTCTGCTATAAGACTGATGACCAAGACCTAAAAAGAAAGAATCATTCTCTCTGCTAAAGGTGAATAAAGGTCTATTATGCAAAAATTCTCTGTATACTGCGAAGTAGGAAAAGCTGTTTAAGCCAACATACATAAACATGTATGTTGTCTGGTTTTTTTCAGTGTTACCTGCTCTGAGTTGCCGTAGCAGGAACCAGTCACCAAAGTGACATGGTAAAGAGAGAGGCTGGCAGAGCGCGGCAGAGAGAGCAGTGAGAAGTTGCAAAGAACAGTAGCAAAGAAGTGTGGCAAAGCTACAAAAAGCAGGTAACACAAGCAACTTAGCAGCTGTTCCAATTGGGTCATGTTACCCAACAGCTTTTATCAATTGAGGGCTGCTACTTAAGTGATACTGCAAAGTGGACAAGAGTTGACCCAACAGTTGCCACATCAGAGGAAAACAGACTCTAAAATAGTTTGGTATTTGCTTTAGGCATTAGGTGTTATAAATCATCCTGTTTACCCAACTTGTTGGAATTTTCTTCCCCCCTTAAATAACAACTGTTAAGTGATCTGTGTTTGCAAGCAGGGAAGTCAGCTCATTTTGAGGATTAAGTAATTCAGAGCAGTTCTTCCAAGTTCCTGGGTGGGAACTCAACTGGTGTGTTTGTTGCGATGCTCTACATTTGAATGCAGTCCTTCCTGCTGCCAGTCAAGCCCTGGCAGAAGGATTGTACTAGAACTACCAGCCTATTGCATAAAAGGGAGTCGTGAGTCTCTCCGCAATTGTCTCAGACAAGTCTGGTCTAGGAGCTTACAGTCAGCTTTGGGTTCTGTGGTGTGAGTGGAACCGAGCAACACGGCTCTCCCCGCTTTACCTGTAAAGGGGTTAAAGAGCCTTGGCAGCTATTCTGAGCCATATCTTCCTTTGTGTGTCCTGTTAACTTCTTCAGCTGCTGTGCAGCATCGCAGCAGAAGTCTGGCTACCTTGTTCTCTGAGGAAACAAGCAACTTCTCCAGCCATAAGGCAACCGTTCTTGCGATGCAGACTCCCATCTAAACTCTACGTCTGCCTTTGCCATGTGGGAGCAACCTAGCAAAGCGATTAGAACAGATATTCATACTATACTTTGGCTCCTTCTGCAGAAGCTACTCAGTTGTCTTCATTAGGAAGCAGCAGAGGCTAAAAAAACATTGATAGCTTCTAAATGACAAGCTAAAACTGGTCTTTTAGCATCTATTGGAGCAGATTTTATACAAGGTTTACAGGACTCTGAGAGCAAGTAGGCAAGCATGTCCTTTAATACACAAATACCCTACTTTTAAAAATAAATAAAAGCACTGAAATATGTTCCAATAGTGCATCCACTTAGATCTAGGTTTTTTGCCACGTTTCGCTTTTGTCCAAATTTTATCATTAGAGAGAAACTGACACACTGACTTCAAAGCACTTTGAACTTCCACAAATTTTGAAGTCACAGCTGAACCAGAAAAAATATTTTATTTTTTTTTTTTACTTCACACAGCTGTATCTGAGGCAGGAAGATAATTTGTCAACTTAATCAATGGACAGAATAAAAATATTAAAAGTAGAATCAGGCTCTTATTCTAGATAGTAACTTTAACCTAACTTAATAAGGCAATTCTCAGGCGAACAACATCACCTGAGAATAAAACAGCTCTCAGTTTAAGTGTGTGAGTGGGAAATGTGGTTCCTCGCTAGGAAAATGCATCTCCAAAAGAGCAATTTGGGAAAGCCTCCCTCTGACAGAACCTTGAGTAAGATGACGACTTCCATCAACAAACTGCCTGAGCTCATGATGCAGCCAGTGGACTACTGCAGGTTAGGTACCACCATGGTTGTTATCTTCCAAGTTAAATTAGAAATAGAAGTGGAATTCCATAAATCATAAAGAAAATGGCTTAGTCCGGAAGAAAGTATCTCCCTCCTTCAAACAAAACTGGACAGTGAGGTCTTACACTTCTGGGAACAGGTTGATATGTGGCTTGAAGATATCCTCTTAACAAATGCAACAGACTACAAAAAAGGACAGCCTGCGTTGCTTATATTATTGCCTGATTATTTCCAGATGTTACTTAATGGATTTGCAGCCTTGTTGAATTTAGACGTTTAGACTCTTGTATCTTAGCTTGTCTTTTTGTGCTATGCAAGAAGAGTAAACAAGAGGACCTACGTACAGAGTTCATAGCCTAGTACTGACTCTGGGTAAGACGTGTCTTAATACATTACAAGATAATAGTGTAGCTGAAACCAATTAAATTCTTGTCCATCACGTCACTAAACCAAAGAACTATTGTAAGTGTGGTAAACTGCATAGGGGATTACAGTGAAACATTTGATTCAGCATTACAACAGATTTTAAAAGATTACCATGCAAAGCCAATATAGCACACAGGAAATAGTAATACCAGTAATTGGAAATAAACTAAAAGAATTGCTTTCTTAACTGAAAATCACTATTTATGAAATAGCAATAAACAGTAAATAGGTTACTGATGGCCAGCTACAAATCTCAAACGAGAATACGCTTCTTATTTTTAGCAGCATCGATGCAGAAATCTATTCCTGCCTCAGTACAGTTCAACTGTGAATTTACTGTCACTAAGCAATGAATATAGAAGCCTCTCAACTGCTAATTGTGGCTTACTATTTACAAAGTTTATTTATAAACTCATTTTCATGCAAGTATAAAATACTAATTCCATGGACAAATACACATTTGTTCACCACTCTAAATTATATACATTGTATTTGCGTCTAATATTCAGAGAAGTGCAAAGTCCACAGTGACGTAAATAACAATAGTTTTGTAAACTATTAGATGAAGTCTCAAAAGATATTAGTAACTGCATGATAATGTATCTTTTTGTATACTGCTGAAATCAAACAGTTTTGCAGTAAAAGCACATACATTTCAGCTACATTCAAGTGATTATTTTATTACCATATATTATGTCTTACAAACTTTACTGGAGATGAGCAAGAGCACTACAAAACCATACCTTAACGCAGGAGGTGTATTGCATGGTATGTGCAGGCATAGCAAAGGAGACAGAACTGGAAAGAAAAACAAGCTAAGAAAACTTGTACAAAAATGGACAGTAATACTGACTAACACGGGGTTATAATCTTACTTATAATAGACCTGAAGGGCTAACAGAGATTGAATATAGAAACATCTGTGCACTGTAGGTACAGTCTGGTGCAGATCAAGAGTGCGCTAATACAGTCAATGTTGTATGCATAAGATAATGCACAAAATACGCTGATATGCATATAAACAACTAATTTGTTTACAGTAAGAAGGGCAGCACAATTGTAGTACTGCATCCTTGGCACTTAGTGATAGGACAACATGTATTTGGTTTAACTAAATTCATAAACAGGATAGATACTAGTTTGGAAGATGTAAAACACACATTATCCCTTTGAACCTTCTGGTTTTATACCATTTTTCTCATTTTCAAGTTCAGATGCAAATGTGATATACTAGTTAGATATGGAAGACGTTTCAGATACTGGGTTAAAACGAGACCTTCAATAAAAAAATGACAGACTCACATTAATTCAAATGATATTAATTAAATCTGTTACTGTTATCTTGTGCTGAAAACAAAATCTGAAATGTTAAAAAAAAAGTGACATTGTAATACAACCCACAATGTCTTTATGGGCTTTTCCTGAATAGTAATTGTTTCCTTAATGTCCCTTTCATATATGGTAATTTCACTTTAAAGAACTGCTGAAGTTATTAATCTGAAAAGTTGTAACTGAATTAGAAGTTTGGCCTAGCATATCATGTCACATAGAATGGAAAAAAAATGCTCTTCTTCAAAGAAAGCATGTTTCAGCTATGAAAGGATTCCAATTTTAAGTGATTGTCCCTGTATTAAACAATATTAACAACTGTCTGGAGGGAGCCAATTTACTTTTGCCTGTTTTAAACAAACTGGCTAAATTGCCATTTTATATTATATATAACATATGTAATAAAATTGTTCTTACCACATAATGATGTAACACTTTAAAATTAACTGGTTTAAAATATTTTACAAAGACATTTTATTATATATGAACTATACAACACACAAGAGTATGAAATATTTTGAACATATACACATTTCTGTATTTTTCACGTAGATTATTATTTTGCACCAAACATTGGTGTCTGCAATTCTAACAATCCTCTCAGATAAAACCAAAACAAAACCCCAGAATGTTTCGTGGATGTGGGTTTTTTTTTTCCTGAAAATAAAACCTATTGCAAGGAGAATTTCTCTAATGACTTTTTTCTTTTCCCAATTTCATATTTTGCACAAAGCTCTTCAAATGGATCAACATACATAAAAAAAATAACCTTTCTGTACTTTCCAGTGCAATTTGCTAGGGACAAAGTTTAAACCAAAGCTGACCTTTCCCCACTACAAACATTGGAAACTGCAGTCAAAGTAAACATCAATAGCAATCACTATTGAGACTCCTTTCCCCCTTATTTAAAATGCAATCCTTTTCAATATCCATTTTAATGAAAGTATTTGCATAGAGCAGCCTTGTATTATTTCTAAAGAACATTATGAGCATTTTAACACAAGATAAGGCACATGTTTTTCAGCATTAATAATCTAAAACTAATCCTGAGGATCTGCTCCTCCCTCTCAGCAAAATCTGCTTTTTTTAATATACCCTGTATTACCTGAAGAAAGCAGAAAAGCAGTATACAATAAACCAAAACTCTTTAGCTGAACTAAAGTCAGAACATTAATAACTCCTGATAATAGTGTAACAAATCCACAGATAAAGAATTAAGTCATTCTCTAAACAAATTATCTTTAGGGGGAAAAAAAAAGGATACAGCCAGTAGCACTGTAGATGTTAGATAAAATTCACAGAGTATGGATGACATTTATAGTGAGTTTTGCTAAAATAAGCTCCCATCAGAAACAAGGTAGCTAACTTGTGAGGCACTTAAGGTTGACAAGAAAAGGAGGAATGCAAGGGGTCTGCTTCATAGAAAACCTGAAGTTGCATATCATATCCTTGTATTAAGCCTTCTATTAAAGTGCTAGAAATGGAGACTTAAAACAAAAGGATTTAAATATAAAATAAGTGATTAAAGAGCTTAGTATGCATTAAAATTAAGTGCTTTTGAGTTTCATGAATTTAGAGCTTTTTAATAGCTTTTAAAAAATAAAGTCTGGAAATAATCCACGTGTGAAGTCATCTTCCTTGTGCCATTGATGCTATTTGTAAAGTGCCCAATTATTTTTCTACGCAACAAAACCATTTGCCTTATCTTATGTTGTATAGCATGACATCGCCTGTAGTACATATGTAATCCACACTGCAATGACACAGTCAATCTGATGGAAAACAGCACATGCATACTTTTAGTCAGAAGTTTCAATTCCACCTGTCCCTTTAAAAAGCCAGGCCTTGGATTACATATCCACCAGTATATAGTGCAACCAACCTCATATTCTCAAAATGTAATTTAGCTGTTAAAGTCTGATGCTCAAAGATAGACATATCAAGCTTTTTCTCAGAGCAGCCTGACACCCAGACAAAATCACAGATGGAGCTCTAGATCTGAATCACATAAATCCACTAGATGCCAAATCTGAGAAGGATCTGGGTTCTGTCGGATGATGAAGAGGCTGAAGATGTGTGGCAGTCTGTGCATTACTGATCACATCTAACTGAGAGGGATATGCTTCATTTACATTTCCTCCATTGAAACCGTTTTGGAACTGGCAGGAAAAAAGACAATATAAATGGTTAGCACGGGAAACTGATTCATTTATAAGTTTTTAAAAATCCTCCTAAAGACACAGATTGGATGAAATAATCTTAAAATATAATGAATAGCTTTAAAACTTTTTTTTTAATGATGAAACATTAATTTGCATTAAACATAGCATCTGAATCATCATTGAAACCTGCCTATGTTGAAGTCAGTGGGAATCCTAGTTCTGGCTAAGTAAAGAAAGATCACTATTATCTAAAGCGTAATGTAGTTTCCATTTGTAGAAAGCACAGTCTGACTGCACACTCCTAATTTCCACATCCAGCTGTTACGTTTTAAAGGCAACCTATTTATGTATTTTCATGTCTGCAATGGGATCCAGACTTTGCAGCTCTTCCAGGAATGCACATGCAGTCCTGTTCGTATGCTGAAGTGCACTGCATTCAGTCCACAGGCTGAGCTGTTGGAGGGTGGGCTTTTTTGACAAACGGTCTTCATATTGACAATGCCAAGTAAGAGCAATGAATGGCTTTCATCAGTCTTGACATAATTGTTCATAGGATTATTTTAATCATCTGATGTAATGCTTCCTGTTGTGCTATGGAAAAGTCACTTTATCTACAAAATACGCCACTCAGTCATGCAAAGAAAATACAACAAAATATTTTAAACATTTTCATCGTGTCTTCAGGAGTAGCTTATATTGTAAGTACTCATTCATTCAAGCTTTGTCCGTAAAAACATATAATATACATTCATTCATCTATCAAAATATGCTGAGTTTTGGAAACTTTTTTTCCTTCTATGCAAACATTGAAATTTGACTAATTGTGCACAGTTCTTCTAAGTTTTAACAACAAGATTATAGCCATGTGAATTACGTTTTTAATCAAAGCTGCCATACTTCTAAGACAGCTACAATAACATAAGCTAGGATTACTTCTGACAGAAGCAGATTATTTCAATATTCTTCATTAACAAGATGAGCACATTCATTAAAATTTCTAAGTTCTCAACACAGAATCCAGTAATTAGCAAGGTTTTTCCTGTTTAATAAAGGAATTCCGACCTTAAACAAGCAATCACATTATCTAAGGCCTTTCTGCCCTTCTCCGTCACAGAAAGTGTTTCTAGACTACATTGGCTCTGATCCTACTGCAATTACAAGTTAGGCAGAAGGTCAAGGCAGATGACCACAACAGACCCTTCTGGCTTTCTAATCCCCCAGTCTTTTCACGTAGAAATCGATGGGAGTTAGAAGGCTGAGGAAAGCATAGCAATCCTGCCTTGCGTAGCAAAGTCTGTCCTCTCTCCAGACTCCAACTGCTGGTAGGGATGCCAATGGGCTAAATCCAGCCACAAAGACTGCCCTACTTTGGTTTGGCTGTGTGAACGTAGGCTCAGACAGTAGTATCCTATCCGCTTAGTCACATCTTACTAAAGTTACCAATTAGCAATAAAAATCAAACCTTAAGTTTATTATCATAAGCAGTGATATATTCTCCCTATTTACAATAAAGAAATGTATATTATTTGCCATTATGGCTTTGGCACAGGTGATATTTTACAAGATTCCTTCAAGTGCAGCAGCTATATTTCTGATTTATTAGTTCAAAGGGGTTCACATATTTTCAAGTTCTTAACTTTGATACAAGACTAAATACAGTCTCTGTTATATAAACATATATAAATATAGGGTTACCTTTCTCTGGAGCAATGACATTTCTAGGTTAGAAAATGTTTCTCCACTGAAATGTTTCTCCACATAACAATTTTGGATTACATTAGAGCCTTACTTTGCCCTCAATCTACAAAAATGTTTATTGGCAGATGTGACTAGAGGGCAAAACTGGGTATAGTCTGATATAAGAGATGTTGGTGGGGTTTTTCTCCACGTGAACAGTACATAGCAGTATGGGCTGCAAAAGTCAATGCTATTTGGTTTAGGAACAAGCAGTCTCTTCCCAGCCCCCATTGCACTCCGTTGGCATACATAAGTTTTGGACCCACAAGGACTTGGAGAGAACTATCAGCTATCTACAATCACTCTTTTAACAAAAGGGACTGGGGGAATAATCCTTCCTTATCTCATCAAGAAGGGGGCTCCTCTTTTAAGCTCATTTGGACAAATGCTCAGCAGTTCTCTTCTGAGGTAAACAGGAGCCAACATGCACAGGGGCAACTAACGTCAGTTCTGCACGAGGCTTCTGCTTGTGCAACGCAGCATGGGTATACCGTAGCCAGAGGGGCTGAATTTGCCTCTGAACAACTTAAGTAAAGATAACTTTTAACAAAGTGGCCTTTGTTCTTTTTTTTTTTTGACAAACAAGCTAAACACAATATTGTTATTGCAGCACAGCGTTCTAGTAAATATGAAGTGATAAACATTCATTTATTGCACTCGGAGATGCTTAGTCATTAGTCACTAAACTTTTTACAGACAGATGAGAAGAAAAAGTAAGCATGAAAATAGCAAAGAGGGGGCGTAACAAAAACAATGAAGGCAGCATAACAGCAAAATAAACTACAAAATAAATGCATTTGAAACCAACCATTAAAAAGAAAGAAATGAAATTGCTTATGCACTGGCTGTTCAAAACCAATGCACCACATCAGTATAGCTTTTGTGAAAAGAACAATTCCATACTATTAGAGGGATGAACTTGGATGACCCTGGAACTTCTTTGCAACCCTATTATCAAGCACTATGAAGGACTAATAACACTGACCACAGCCAGGCAACATACAGCCAAGCACTGTGCAAGCTCGCGCACTGCAGTTTGCCAAAGTCTCTTCATGCTATTTCAGCCCTTGGGCACTCAGGCAGAAGCTATTCATCTTGCTGAAGTGTCCTATATTTTAGATAAATTTCTGCAATTCTGCAATTATATTCTTTCCACTAGTGAAGCAGTTTTTAAAAGCGTTTTTTTTTGTACTTGTATTAAGCATACCAAAAAACTGGGTATATTCTACTTGCATTCCTCACCTCTGCCTTGTGTAGGTTATATGCCAGTTAATACTTTAATTCTGTAAATGCTTATGCATGTGCATAAGCATTTGTAGGATCAGTACTTTAGAACATTAACTCATTGAGGTTAAAAAAAAAAAGAATTGTGGCTCTGTACTTGAGCAGCATTAACAAAAATAAATGGTACAATTTAAAGCATTTCAACGCAAGTTATTCAGAATCAGGAACCGCCTTAGCAATTGGATTTTTTTATTTCTAAGTTAATATTATCTATGAAGAACTGTGCTTAAACTGTAGTCTCTGCCACAGCCAGGCTCCTCTCTTCTACAGCTTTTATTGTGCATTCTCCTTAGCACAGTGTGAAAAAGATCCAAATTATCTATTGTGAACATAATTTATTCCTGCTCTTTTGTCTTCAGCAGACAATTTAGACAGCAGCTTGAGGAACAAGCTAACTTTCACTTACGGCAATATATAAAAATATTTTTGCAGTATCATCATGTGTAGAAATGCAACAGTACATAATATTTCATGCTATTTATGTGATATTATAATCTGATACTGTAAGCAATCCTAAAATCAAAGAATCTGATTAGCTAGAGAACACTTACATTTTAAAAACAAGGTATTTTTCCAGATTCTTACAACAAATTTCATGAAAATGAATGTGCCAGACTCACATCATTCCACTCCTCTAAAAAAGGTATATAAGTAAATTCCAAGCTTTTGACCAATCTGCTTTTCCTTTGCTCCTATTGGGAAAATTCCAGGTAGGTACAACAGACCGGCTCACTCAGCTCTTGCTTTAATACTGCCAAAGTGAGCTACCAGGATGTGGGTACGTGTACATAAAAACTTGACCAAACGCAGCTCTCTTCTATCTAATGAACAAATAAAGCAAGGACATTCACACACTGCTAACCCATCGGTTTCAAACTCAGTGGTTCAATTATGACAAACTCTGCATCCTGGTAGCCACCCAAAACAATAAAAACATGATTCAAAACGCAAGCAATGGAGCGATGCTCTTTACCTTACCTTGTTCAACAACGTTTGTTGACTCGCCATCACAGGATCATACTGCATTTGATCCACGCAGCTGGACTGTCCTTCTTGCGTGCACTGGTACATAGACACAGCGCCTGCGTAGCATGTTTGAGGAGTTAGCATAACCGACTCGGAGTTTATCCCACACTCATGATTTTCAGGGACTTGCTGCAAACAACTGAGAAAATCCTCCAAGTTGGAAGAAGCAGAATAGGTCGATCTGTCAAAACCTGCTACAGGGAAATCCATTTGAGCAAAATTCGGAAGCTGTGGCATCATCGCTGTGGGTTGCTTGTAAGGAATAAACTCTTGCCTACACGCATAAGGGGAAGTGTTTACTTCTGATTTGTAAGAGAACTCGGATGTAGTGGCATGCATGCCAGGGAATACATATTGCTGGGGCTGCTGCTGCTGCGAGCAGCTAAGAGGCATGCTGGTGCCAGAGCTCCAATTTGTGAACATCCCATTGACTTGCATATGTTTCATCTTTTGACAGAGCTGCTGCTGCTGCTGCTGCTCCACAAGCTGTTTCTGGTGCTGATGAAGTTGATGTGGATCTAACTCTTGCTGTACCAAGCAACCTTCATTCTGGACCAGGGGCTGCTGCTGGTTACAGCCGGAATATAAGAAGTCAGATTTATTTAAGGAATCCTGAACATAAGTCAGGATTTCATCAGTTATGTCGATGTCCCCAATATCATCCACACCAGATAATTCAGTTTTTAAAAACTCCTCATCCTGCTGAATACACTTTAGATCTTCAAAGTCAATACCCAGATTTTTCATGATGCTGTACAAATCACTGGTTTTGTTATCTTGAAAGAGTGCTGCACTGTCTTCAGGAAGTGGAACAGTACTGTCCTGGGAACACTCCATTAGCTCCCGTTTGAGAACGTTGTGATTTCCAGCAGGTAGGAGATTATCCGTCCAGCCGCTGCTGACACCACCGCCCAGTTCATCCCTGCTGTCTGCAAAGAAGTTCCGCTCAAAGGAAAGTTTATGAGATGCTGGAGGGCAGAGATACACAGACTCGTCTTGCCTCAACATGGCACCTAGGAGGGAGTTTGGATCCACGGAATCATTGTGCAGCGTTGCTTTGGTTCCTTTTCCCGTCGTGCTTTTATTCTTTAGCTGAGAGGGATCCAAAAGGCTCGACATAGGGAAAGATACCTCATATAACACAGCCTCACCAGTGGCAAACATAAAGGGCAACTTCATGTTACGCTTCCGTAGATGTTCTGCCCCTTCTTCATCTCTGAAAATGAATCATAAATATAGCATAATACTGCAGTACTAAACAGTTACTGTAATTATTTTGTCCCCTGGCATTAATATTAAAAAAAAATGAACTATTCTATTTGTAGGCATTTTTCAAATTCCCTGCTATTCCAGCTCAACTTGGTTGAGTTAAATCAAGAGACAGATTATGAAATAAGGAGCTTATGACTGTAATACCACCTTTACATATTACATTTGTAATTAAATCTAGATAGCATACACCATTTTCTGTGCATTATGAGCTCAAATGAAAATAAGTGGGCTTTGTTTTGCATTATGTTTTTCTTGGCATAGCAAGTAAATGAATACTTCAATACTGAAGCATCTCTTTTTCTCCATTTTACAGACTCCTTAGCAAAAGCCTGTATAATAATGCTGAATTCCATATTATGTAGAATTTAGTTCAGCACCATAAAGGACTTGATTTCTTTATGTTATCTGTTGTTTCTTCTACACAACGCAGCTGGATTTCATAATTTTTGCTAATAGGGATACTGAATTAAAAATAGGTTGTATAGAATAACTTGGTGCTTGTACCACTGTTCTTATTCTTCATATGAAATCAAAATGTCTAAAGTTTTACATACAAAGGACTATGCCGTGTAAGTACTGAAAGATCAGAATTCTTTTCAATGTTTGCTCACAAATAAAGAGCTTTTCTTTTTGGAGTTCAGGATTTAAAGGGCGTTTATTTAAAAATAAAGAATTCCTTTGTGAATACAAGCAAGCTCAAAAGTTTTCAGTTTTTCGAGTATACTGCTTTATGTGATGACGACTTACGTTAGAGGTCTTTGCGTAGCAATGATGTAATCTGGTCTTCCATTTTTGTATACAAGACGTGCATTTGCCTGTACCCAGGCCCATCGATTTTCTTTGGTTAGAAGCCTAAATACAGTCATTCCACTCTCACCGGTCTTCATCACTAGAGTTAAAGAGTGAGCATACCGTTTACTGTCCAGTGAACAAAAATGGGAAAATCTGGCATGTCATGAAAATAATCCCATTTGTAGAGCAATTTTACAAATCTCATGTTCTCAGTCACTAATTTCTGTGTGGCACTAATGTATTCCTAGTGAAACAGGATGATCGATCACTTTAAGATCTACTTTAATTTACTGGTAAAATAAAAGCCAAAACTGCAAGCCATTGTAAGATATCCACTACAGAATGGCAACATCCTATATGGGTCCATTATTTCTGCAAGAACAGAAATTAACAAATACTGGAATATGTAAATGACAAAAGCCTAAGTGTCTTTTACATCTGAAAAGTGACTATTACTTAAGAAATTAGAAAACCCATTAGCTCTGAATCCAATTTGTTCACATTTTGACTAGTTAATGCAGAGGTAGTTCAAAAGCCGTTATTTTTCACTCCCACTAGCAATGCTTGATAAACATACTGCGCTTTTTTTGTACATTGCTGAAAACACTCCATTTCTAGACAGAAAAATTAAATACAAAAATATTAGGAAACTTTAAGAATCCTAATAAAAAAAATCTTTGCTATCAGACTTCTTTTTATCTTAGCATCAGAAATGGAGCAAGGGAAAGGGAAGATCAACTGATGTCATCTACTTGGACTTGTGCAAAGCATTTGACGCTGTCCCACACGATATCCTGGTCTCTAAATTGAAGAGACGTGGATTCAAATGGACCACTCAGTGGATAAAGAACTGGCTGGACGGTCGCACTCAAAGAGTTGCGGTCAACGGCTCGAGGTCCAAGTGGAGACCAGTGACGAGTGGCGTTCCTCAGGGGTCGGTACTGGGACCTGTACTGTTCAACATCTTTGTCAGTGACATGGACAGTGGGGTCGAGTGCACCCTCAGCAAGTTTGCCAATGACACCAAGCTGTTTGGAGAGGCAGACACGCTGGAGGGGAGGGATGCCATCCAGAGGGACCTGGACAGGCTGGAGAGGTGGGTCCAAGCCAACCTCATGCAGTTCAACAAGGCCAAGTGCAAGNCCCCTCTACTCCACTCTTGTGAGACCCCACCTGGAGTACTGCATCCAGCTCTGGAGTCCCCAGCATAAGAAGGACATGGACCTGCTGGAGCGTGTCCAGAAGAGAGCCACGAGGATGATCCGAGGGCTGGAGCACCTCTCCTATGAGGAGAGGCTGAAAGAGTTGGGGCTGTTCAGCCTGGAGAAGAGAAGGCTCTGGGGAGATCTTATTGCCGCCTTCCAGTACCTAAAGGGGGCCTACAGGAGAGCTGGGGAAGGACTTTTTACTAGGGCATGTAGCGATAGGACAAGGGGGAATGGCTTTAAACTGGAAGAGGGTAGATTTAGATTAAACATTAGGAAGAAGTTTTTCACTTTGAGGGTGGTGAGGCACTGGAACAGGTTGCCCAGAGAGGTTGTTGAGGCCCCATCCCTGAAGGCTGGACATGGCCTTGGGCAACCTGGTCTAGTGGGAGGTGTCCCTGCCTATGGCAGGGGGGTTGGAACTCGATGATCTTCAAGGTCCTTTCCAACCTAAACCATTCTATGATTCTATGAAAACCAGTTTTAAGACAAAGTTTCAAACAAAAATTTCAAATTGAAGTTTCATTCCATTCTATTCTGGAAATATTTTCTTTCTTATTCCTTAACAAACAAAACCACTGATAGGCAACTGTGGCTGAGCTATACCTGAAACAGAAAACCTGCTTAATGCAGGTTGAGAACTAACCTACTGAGGGGGGTTAATTTTATTGTAAATAAGGGGACAAAAGAAAAAACATTTTTTCAAAAGAAATTAGTAGAAAAGAAGCACCACCAAAATATCCTGAAGATGTTTCTGTAATTTGCAAAGACAAATATGTTACAGCTAACAAAAAAGTAAAGAAAGAAGTCCACTGAATAGTTACATATCAGATAGCTGATACTTATTTCCTCACCTCAAAACATTATACTTCTCTCCTTAAGTTGTTATTTAAACCAAATCAAGCTGCCAAGAATCAAAACCAGAAACCTATAGGACACTAGCATACTAAATCACAGATTAATTTCTGTTAAAAATCTTACACTGATATCAAAAGAAAATGCTTTAACTTCCTAACAGGAAAGCTATCTTTGAAACAGTCCCTTTGCCCAAAGGAAGTTGTAGAAATAGCAGAAGTTAGGTTGAGCAGAGAAAGAAGCAAGAGTAAGGTGTGACAGAAACTGGAATATATAACCTGAAATGGTCTAGATAGGGATATTAAATATTTCTTCACCCATTATAAGTTTTTATAGAGAGGGAAAGATCACATGAAATTAATAGTGTTTCGTTAACAACCACTTTTTTTTTTTTTTAAGAGTACTTCATAGTATTTTTGCAGTATGAATATAATCCATGCTTTGATTTTTCAGCCTTTCTTAGGGAATGAAGCTTACTTCGGACATGATTTTCAGCACAATAAAGCATATCAGCTGCATGAACAAACTGGTATCCTGTTCCTCTCATACACAGCTCTGCTTCGGTGTATCCCAGGACAATTTTTCCTCTGGAAAGTAAAAACAAAAAATTGCAACACTGCTGATGAACCAACTCACAGAACGAATGCCAAGCAAGTTAATTATGGCTAGAACATTTCAGACGTAAATGCTAACTACATTTTGTTGCAATATCAATTGTATGCGGAAGCATGACAGTTCTAATTAAAAATACAGTCAACAAATAATAAAATTTTTACTAGTCCCCCCAAGTTGCCTTCAGCGACTAGGAGCAGGTTCACAAAATTAGTAGATCATTAAAAAAAGAAGAGTATTTCTACAGTCCAGCTGGACTCTTAATTCCATACTTTTGAACTTATTCATTAATAGCAGGCAGCTCCCATTTGTTGCAATGAAAGACACCGTTGGCCTCCCCCTATTTCATAGCATTTACCTCTAAGTGCTTGCATGTAGAATTAAGTAGGGCCTTAACTTTAGCTATCTAAAACTTCTTGCCTAAATTAGTATTTTTAGTAGCTTAAAAATCAAAACAGGGCATATATCAGAACTATGCTTTTTGCTTTGAGTGGTTTGGGTACCCTGTGTTTGCATTTAAGCTTTCCCTTTCTAAGATACGCCTCAGAGGAGTAGTGGCAATAGAGTCATGTAGATAAAATTAGAGTACTTTACTAGAAGTCAGGGAGATGAAAACTTAACAGCCTTTGTGTGAGCACTATGAAATACAGGATAGAATGAAATAGTCAAAGAGATTGCAACAGGATTTGGAACAAAGAAATGGAGATCCAAAAATAGAGGGGGGAAAAAATAGGAAAAAGTAGGGATGGGGAACAACATATGCAAAAATGTAAATAGTGACAAAAATTGAAGGTTTCAAGGGAATCAAACAGAGGAAAGAAAAGCCTGTGTTAACATTTTGTTAACATTTCCTCATATCAGTTTACAGAACCCAAGAAAAACATTTTGGTTTATCAGTAGACAGAATACCAAATAATTTCACTCTATGCTATTTCATAAATAGGCATGGAAATTCACGAGACATTCCACTGAACATGAATCTGAAAGCTGAAAGCATTATCAGTCAAAAACAGGAGGGAGGGGAAGGAGGCCAGAGGCTTTTTTTTGATAAAGAAGAATCTTAATGGGCTTCTTGCCATGTTGATGCATAGTTACGTTATGTTGATCTAGTAATGCAATAGCGTTTCCAGTTTTTATATAAGGAAAAGAATGGTTTGGAAATGTGTAAAAGTCATAGTATAAAAAAGGACTTCATTTGTTTATTTTGAAGTAAATAACTTTTCCATTGTATTTTACATCTATTTGAACTGAAGGAGAAAATACGCATGTAGAACAAAATGAAACACTTGTTCTATCAGTTCTAAAACGAAATTTGAACTAGATTTAAACATTAAACTTTTCTTCTTCCCTAATTCATTAGTATTCTGTCCTTTGGGATTTTTGTTTGTTTGTTTGTTTTTGTTTTGTGGGGTCTTTTTTTTGGGGGGGGGGGGGGTGTTTTGTTTTTTTTGGGTTTTTTTTTAATGATTGTGAGTCAAAAAGCAACATGCCCTTTCAAGGAAGTACACTATGACAATCCCATTTCTCCTTTTTCCTCTTTCAGCAGGGCTGAAGAGAAAAATCCTAGCAGTTCCTAAACAATCATGAGTATTGACTGAAACAGCTTTACATTGAAACCTGTCTCATCAGCAAATAAGTAGAGTATTATGCAGAATAATTTACACCTACTTTGCATCACAGCCAGTAGGCGTGAAATCCAGTTTGTGTTTCGTTCTGAAGATGAAGTTTTTGGTTCGTATCTCAAGGATAGATGGTGGCTGCAGGGGAGTAGCTACTGCAAACAGAGCAAGCTGAGGAGACAAAGCAGCACCATCCTTCCCTTTCTTGTTTTGTCCATGGAGAAACTTTAATCGTCCTTGAAAATTCATAGCCTTAGGATGAGGAAAAAAATAATTGTTATATGTTGGAGATATTTAATAGTAAGATATTTCTGTGATGGTGTAAAACAGATTTTTTTTTTTTTAAGACCCATCAGATTCAAGCTTTGTAGCACAGCACACACAGAAGTTAGCTATCAAGTACAGAATACTGTTGTTATACCCCTGAGCACGTCACTTTGAGATCTACTAATAAACTCACTTGAAAAAGAACTAATAGGAAGGTTGTTTTGTAAAAGAAACAACCCTAAACATGTAATAGAAAATGCCAATTGGATCTTCTAACACTCTAATGAACTCATTATACGTATATACAACTAACATAACATTGCATTTCTGTCAGTCTTTAGTATAAAGTATGCAAATACGTACAATTGCAAAATCATATATATAACAATCCTAATTGTAAGAAGTCACCCACAGGGTGACAAACCCATATTTCTTTTAAAATCTACAGCATTGACAAACAAATAAATGTATCAAAAAGAGCAAACACAGACATTCCCAAGTAAGGGAAAACTATGGTTCTGTTAGTTATTATGGCTTATTACATCTCAAGATACCCAACAGAAAATAATCTTTGTAATGCTTTTTTATCTGCAAATGACACAATACTTTACAAAAGCAGATGCTTATTCGTATTCCACTGAGGAAACTGAGCCATGAGAAAAGAGAGAACTTGCACCTGGTTCTAACAACGTGTTGAAGGGGACACATTTAGCGTCACTAACAAACATATTGGTTCAAGCAGCTCAGATCTCTATGGAGACTTAACAAATAAAGTAAGTTGCTGTACATACTGTAAGGATAATGCAGATTTCCAACTTGCAAGCATGTGTGGAAATTTTTTACATAACTCCATACTCACCAGGAACCCAGATGAATTATCCAGGAGGCATCGTAACCTGCAGATGAAATTCCTTTCCATAAAGGAAGAGTTCTCTGGAGGAAGTTGGTCTGGGTTATAATAGGTTGCTGGCTGTGAAAAGCCATTATCTCCTACAGGAAAGGATTATTTATAACGATTATTTTTAGAAGAACACCTAGTGAAGGCTATCTATAACAAATCATCTTCCGTCCCATAAACAAAGCCTTAGGTCACGACCTGAGCAAGAACAATGTAAACTGGAAACATCCTCAGAACCTACACTGATTATAACACTAGGTGAAGTATCAGTTCTTCTGATGGGATTATGTTTTACAGGCTATGGTATTTGAAAACTGCATGCAATTTTATTTATTTTTTTTTTAAAAGTGGTGGGTTTTGGTGTTTTGGTTTTGGGTTTTGTTTTGTTTTTTAATTTATTCATTATGTTTGTCAACAATCTAGATTCTGATCAGCTGTAGAGAGCAGAGTTCTCAGCAGAGAGCACACCCACATTTTTGCAATGACAGGATCTGCGAAAGGCACAGTAACTAGAGGAACTGAGTATTCAAAAGCTCAGCAGATGGTATCAAACCATGCAACTGTTACTTTCCAGACAGCCAGGTGAAAGCTGTAGCAAAAAATAAAAAGAAGCATCTTTAGGGAACCACCACGATACATCAATGTGAGTACTTTCTCTAATGGAAGCAAAAAACCCTACTAAATAGTGAAAATATGCCTGGGCTGTGCCGATCAAGAAAAAAACATAGTTACCTCTCCAGAGGAACCTGGAGCACTTGTGTTTCATGCGTTTTGTTTGTTTGTTGGTTTTGAAAAAGTCTCAGACCCATGACTGACAACTAGGATAACAGCATAATATTCTTCTGCCACTTCACGACAAGTATTTGCTGCTAAGTGGCATTTAGAAAACAGACTTAAACATTTGGAATATAAAGTAAAACCAGAAGGCAAATCAATAAACTTCTGATAGAATACATATGTTCTGCATGAGACTACATATACAGAGATACCAGAGCATGTCTACTCACAGCAAATTTAGCAAAGTGATCTTGTTTGTAATACATACAAAAAAAAATCACAAACTGCTCATTCTCTTGGAATTCATACACACAGCAACTTAAGAAAAAACAGTGTAAAATGCTATTTTAGAGTGTTAAGTACTTTGTAATTTAAAAAACAGTCCACATACTCTGAGGGAACTGATTGCCGTGTACAGACAAAAGAAGAACACAGATTTTAAGAAAGAACCCATATTGATCTTCCAGACTTGGAGATGAAGTCAGGGAGAGCATGTCACTTAATCACACACCACATTACGCTCTCTGGAACATGATTCTGTCTCTTGGACAGCTGGAAAAACTTACAGATAGGCTAGGTGGTTTTTACAATGGCAAGTCAAGCCCAAAGGAAAACAAATCAAGACCAAAAGCCAGTCCAATTTAATCTCCTATTAATTCAAGGGACTGAACTGGAGTCAAACGAGATTGCTGATGGCTCACCAAGAGGCCTTGCAACCTAAGTCCATATCAATCCAACAAGAATGCTGAGTAATCCATCTTTTCAGGTAAAATCAGGAGGTACTCTTTTTTTCTTAAACAAACTGCTATAAAAGGTCAATTTTTGCTGAACAAGCTTCAAGGTATGGAGAAAAAGAAAAAGGGCCTTATCTGATAGTGTGTATGAAAAGGATAATCTGAAATGACAGCCATCTGCAGAACTGTGTATTGGCCAAAGCCACCGCTACGAGCTGATCCCACAGGTACAGAAACTCAGATACTTCTGGTCCAGGATAGTTACCACCTAACTTTGATATTAGAAAATAACAAATTCCCACACATATGGTTCTCAACAGACAAAAGCAAACTTAATTCCTACTGCTGCAGATTAATATATTTTTTTAAATTGCCTAATTGCTGGTGAGAATTTTCAATACTTCTGAGGCAGGGCTTCTCCAAGAGGTGCCAAAACGGGTTAAATGCTCTCTGAAGAAGCAATGATTATGAAGAAAGGGCAAAGAAACAGTTTGCAAATTCCAACTCATCGTGCCAACTCTGACATCCTTGAGAATCCCCGCATATACATTACTCAAGGTGTCCTCAAAAGGGTTAATACACTGCCTATATCAACATTTGTGTTTCACAAGTAGCAGCACCAAGGAAGCCACTAAAATACTTTTTTTTTCCCAAGCAATCCCAATATTTGTGTTCCTTTTCTATTGCCACGACTTTATTCCTGTAAGACCAGCTACTACTTGGAAAGATGCCAGCTAGTGAGGCCAAAAGAAAATTGGTATCAACAGTTGGCTATTGTCAGAAGACCTGACTGGAAGAGCTGCTGGCCAGGCAGGAGTGTAGGTTAGGGTGCATTAAAGTCCCTGTGTGTGTGTGTTCAGCCAATTCTTTCACGGAGATTAATGACACTATGGGCAACTTCTTGGAGGGGACATAGGGAAAGACTTGAATCATCAGTAGCAGGCTCCTCGAAGGGCTCTGATTAAGTCCTCCAACTCAGATAAATCTTCTGGCTGAGGAGTGCCTACCGAGTGTAGCTGTAGTATCCAATAAGCAGTGCATGGCTTTCTGCTGGCATCCTTGGCACCGGCAGGCATGCCCTTCAGCATCTCTGCCACAGCAACTCAGTGCTATTCTTCTGGTAAATACAGAACATTTGAATGCAGGTATCTTTGAACACATACATATTTGAATGCAGGTATCTTGTCTGGGTTCTCTCAAGTGTCTGTCAGCTTCCCTAGTAAAACGGGCAGTTCCCAAGAGTGAACAAGGCTTTGGTGGAAGAAGCAACACAGTCTGTAGCTCATAAAAGGAGGGGAAGCGGGAGAGAACGGGCTTCAAGCCCAAGCCTCCTACATTTGTGAAAGGGATACTGCTGCACTTTCCCAGGCAGACAGAAGGCAGAGAGGTTTTAGTGCTAGGATGTTGGAGAAATGACTCACTGTAAGATGGCGAAGAGTCTTACAGAGCGTCTGCAATCCCTGGAGAAAAACTACCAGTTGACACTGCAGGGGGTAGAACCCGTATCCCTCATGAAGTTCACACCAGATCTCATCACCACCATGGAGCGATGTGAAAAACATTTCTTTCTCTTTGAGCTCAAGACCATACATGGTTCCATAGCAAGCAAATTTAAAACACAATCCAGATTTAAGTCCCCAAAGCACATATTTGGGACAGAATTTTGCAGACTTCTCTGGGAGCATGACAGGACTGGGAGGAGTGTCTGGGAAGCACAGTAACAGCTGAGGAAACCAGTGGTCTAGGGGCGCAGAAGAGTACTGAGAGAGAAACAACCAGTTCAGGCTGACTGAAGCAGAGTAAGTTCCCAGACACAGACTGGAATCTGTGCTTAAGCCTGAGCACAATTATAATGTGTCTATAAATATCTACGTAATGCTCGCTGAATGTATTAAAAAGGAAATGGATTAAATTAACAAAAATGGAGGGGGATCCTTATGAACACAGCTTTATCCTTTGTTATAAATCTCAATTCAGTTTAAAAATCCTCAGCGTCCAAACTTTTTACGCTCCTTGAAGCCCAAAAATAATTAGCAGCTTTTAGTAAGCTAGGAACGCAAGATATAAAACAAACGATTGTTTGTAATCCTGCTCAGCACTTCCCGTCATTCAGTCAAATCTGATGCCAAGTCAAACTGGCATCGTACTTTTCAAACACAACCTTTTGCAAATTCATATGCACTTGCTTAAGTGCTATAGAACACCATTTCACCCTAAAGCAAACAGTAAGCCACCTCATAAAAACCTGGTTTCTGAGTGCCAGCAGCTGTTTGCTATACCAAACTGTAATATTAACTAGTTCTGTAGCATGTTTTTCAACTGGATTGTACAGATCGATCCATAGATGATATAACAATGTTGGCCACTAAATGAAAAATTGAAATACACTGAGCTGTGAGCCAAACAAGTAAATAACATTTGCTGGTTTTTTATTTCTATATCAAATTATGGCATCTCCATACTATAAAATATTAAACGGGAAACTAAAATCAAGTTGCTTTATGAATGAGAGACTTATTAAAAAATAATATGGAATTTTTCTGGATTAAAGAAATTTATCTAGAACCTAGTAACTTAGAGTAACATAGAACTTTACCTACATTTTTTAACAATTGTTGTGCAAAATGGAGCTTTACAGTTGTCTCAACAGATT
This sequence comes from Anarhynchus alexandrinus, assembly GCA_008711295.1. Lineage (NCBI taxonomy): Eukaryota > Metazoa > Chordata > Aves > Charadriiformes > Charadriidae > Anarhynchus > Anarhynchus alexandrinus. The sequence continues at coordinate 1,860,515 of VUYV01000104.1, forward strand.
TGTCATTGTTATCAGGCCAGCATACGCTTCCCATATTACACATAACTATCTGTACCAACACATCCCTGGACTGACACGTCAGCAACGTGTTTCTCAATATAGCAGGTCACTTAAGCATCAGTCAATAGCATGTGACAATCTGATGCTCTAACAAGCATACTATTTGGTCTTAAAGGATCATCTATTTAATCTTTTATTCCTCTTCTGCTTTTACTCCCAAGAGAAGTAGTGGTCTATGTGGCAGCCTCCATATAACACTGACAGATGTGGAAGAGTAAAACTCTTCCACAACCAGGAATGCACTATCCCATGTATTAACACTGTAACTAGCACGTTCTTAGTCATGGAATGGACCTAGCAGCCTGAAGAGGTTAACGAAGCTATCGTATACCCAATTGTCTGCTGGCCTTCCTAAGCTAATAAATTTGGGGTTGTGATCTGTAACCAGGAGTAGCAGATATAAAAGAGAGATCATTACTTCAGAGAAATCACTTTCTCATTCAAACAGTGATTAAAGATGAGACGTCTAATTGAGGGCGAACACAGAAAAATCAAACTTCCTCGTTTTTGTGTCAGCAAAAGAAACTGTCCACTTCTGAGTGCCCTGTTTGCAACACAAACACGTAGGATTACCTGATTTGCTATTTACCACAGGACTACTGATCAGACACGTGAGACATTCAGTCATTTATGCTCCAAATTAAAGTCTTCCAATTTAAAGCAAAATTAGTATTTTAATGGTGCTGTGCTAAGAATAGCAGTGCTTATTTAAAGTGCAAAATAATAGTGATTTCCACTGTTTGTTAAACATTCAAATGTAAAAAATTCAAATAGGTTTAAAAGATGTTATTCCTTCCTTTGTTCATGTAAAAGAATCTAAACTTTTTTACATATGCAAATTAAAAACCCCAACTAATCAGACAGGCAAACACATCAGTTGGCTGTATTCTCACCTTGTACGCTTGGTCCAGAATCTGCAGACTGGGCAGGATTTAATGCCCAGTGTAGTTGCCGTTGAAACTCAGGTCTGTCTTCTGTGTGAATCAATTCAAACACACTCTGGTGTATAATATCAGACTACGGACAAAAAGGAAAAAGGTATGAATAAGAAACTTACATGACAATATGATATAACTTGTCTGGTTGACAACACTGCTATGAATATAGCAAAATCCATTTTGCTTGGGCATAAAAACACACATTTGCATACACGTGGCAAAGCTTCACAAAACAATTTTTAGCAGCACAGAGAAGAATACAGTCACACCCAGGACTGCAAAGATGAGAAATAAAAATAAAAAAAAATATTAACTTAGAAAAAATCACATTATGTCAAGCATTTCTTTGCCTGCTTTTATCTAAGCAAGCCTGGAACTGGTATGGTAAGTTTTCTTTAAATTGTTTAATTTACATACTCATAAATGAAGTCCTAGTCAGTTGCTACTAGGACCTGACCCATTCTAGGTGCTACAGGAATACAAAAGAAGCCAAAGACCTTGAACCAAACAACTTGCAAAACTAAGCCAAGTAGATTATGAACATTGGGTTTGTTTGCCTGAAAGCTTTATCACTCCTTAAGGATGCATTAAAATCTGTAACTATTAAGCTCTCTCATCACCACCAATTCTGTGGTTAGGAACGTGATTTAAACTGCAAAGCTAAAACAGGCATGATCAATGGTTGAAAGAAATTAAGGGGGTGAAAAAAAATCCCACCCAAAATATTAAAGAAAAGCCTCAGTCAACCGAGAGCAGTTAAATTACATGTTTTCCACATGGACCGAAAATCCAACCATTAGATAAACAGAAAATATTTAAAATAAAACACAGATCTAAAGAAATGAAGATGAGCTGGCAAAAGCAGATGCCTAGCTCAAATTTTGCTTTGATGAATTTCATAAAAGAATCACTATTTTCCAGAATAATTTGCCAGAAATTCTAATTTTTGTAACTGTAAGGCTTCAATTCTATATCATATACTTGATTAATTGGCATTACTATACAAATTTTATGCCCAATTTGTTTTCCAAGCTTTTTTCTTCAATCCCCAACACCGAAAGAATCTGTAATCCCAGGAATAACAATGTTTTGTTTGGAATACTTTCTTTTACATAAACATTTCCCAGTCTCTTATCAGTTAGCTGAAATTGCAGACCAAGCAGTTTCCCTTTATTTTTAGACAGCAACTGAATCTATCATCATCCAGTACCCAAAGATATAAATTGATAACTAAAACTAAGCTTCTGTCATCTTAACAAACTAATCCCAGGAGTTCTCTAAGGAAGGCAACATGTGCCCACTGGGTCTTGGTCTTGACTACTTTGCTCGCTGGCTTGCAAGAAAGTTAGCCATATGTGATCTGCACCATAAATGGTAAATAACAAATGATTGTTTTGAAATAAATAAGTAAATAAACAAAGTAAATATGAGCGAGAGAACACTAAAATTCTAAAAATACTAAAAATCACTCAGTTGATACTTAAAACCCCAAGGCATACGGAGTTAATTTTGTATGAAAGGTTTCTATTAAAATAATTACCTTCCCATTGAATTATGTCTCACTCAGCATCATAAACTGGGTAACACCACAGTATAAATTTCAAACAGTTGTTCCAGTAAAGACTAATTAAGTGTGAAAATTTCCTATCTTGCCTAACTCAGCTTTGGAAATTATATTCCTGTTGTGGTTGGCCTGAGGTCCATTTTCAGCTATGTAAGCTGATAGCAAAGTAATATGGTTTCAAAGTAATCCAACCCAAAGTACCTAACTGAGATTTTTATTACACAAAATATCAGACCCTAAATATGAACAGTGATGCCCTCTGAAATAAAGCAAAACTTCTGCAAAAATAAGACAAAAAAATAAACTTACTTGTTGGAACCCCAAGTAGTCTTGGATAGTAGAAGAGACGTAAAAAACCAAAGCATCGGCCGTAACAACTAATACAAAACCATTTAATGCCTGGGGAGGAAACACACCAATCTGTCAGCTTCAGAGACAAAATTCCAGATAATTATTGTGGCTGTAAGTCTACCTATACCCTAGTCTCCCAATAAAATGCGAAGCATGCAAAAACATATCATTATCTAAGACCATAAACAGAAGGATTCTTCATTGCACCTCTCTACAGTATATGTGACACAATGAAGAAAACTGCATCGAATGAAAAAGAAAAAGTTCCTTTGGAAAATTCAGGGGAGAAGCCCAAGCCTGTTGATGACTTTTAATTACTCTTGATTGTAGGAGCTGAGGGACAGCAGTATGAACAACTAACTGTAAGTTTACCTAATATCAACCGTAGCTCACGATGCTTGCGTGGCTCAAGCAAGCGCGGTGCGGTACTCCCAGCCGCCGGCAGCGCCAACGGCAGCCATGTCACAAACCCATTCCCCAAATCTGTTCTATTCATAGCACAGACGGGCGTAAGTGGACAGGAAATCAAGCCATCGAGATCCCCTATATAGTCCAAGAAAACATTTTATGGCTTACTTAAAATAGAAGACCTCTGCACAAGCCGACTGTTGCAAGTAAACAATGTTTTTGAAGAGATTTCCCCCTTCGTGAAGCAGCAGACTAAGCGGCTCCTTACTCAAAGTCACGCAAAGGGCATTTATCTGAACTCCCAATCAATACGGTTCATGGCAATTGTTGTGATAGCAAACAGTACATTTGTGACTTGGCAGCTCATCTGAAAGGTGCTGATTTACTTCTATGGATTTCAGTCAAGATTTAACAAAAGGCTGTCTCGAGGGACCGGATTAAGTATATTGTGCCACTTAATTTCCTCAGCTGCACTCAGTCAAATTTGGCCAGCATACACAAACCACATTTTTTAAAACTCTATGATGTAAAACTATTGTAACATAGAAAATGTAAAGTAAGTGAAGAATATCTTATATCTTACTGTAACAACATAATAATATATCTTAATTATAAACCAGCATCATTCTTGCACAAACATTAACTCCCATAGCCCCACACTATGGTAACCACAATAGTTGCTTTTCCATATTTTGCAGAGATAGGGTTTTACTATTTGTTGTTCTTTTACTAATACAGTCTAATTAAGTCAAGTTAAATATCTATTCAATGACTAGTCTTTAAATGCTGTGAACCACTCCTATTTAATGTGAAGATGTTTCTTAATCTATTCTCATAAACAGTTGTGACGGCTATAAAAACTCCTTATGTAAGTTTAGTGAACCTTTTCTGAATAAAGGATGAGCTAAAAAAATTTAATAATAATCTGAAATGGAATAGCATAGACAACCCAAGAAATCTTGAGTAGTTACATAGAATCCTTGGGTTTGATGAAGTTCACAGTAATTCCAAGGGAGCAGAATGCCGCAATGGCAGGTGCTTGTGTCCTCTGCTGACCTGTTCTGCAGGGCATTTCACCTCAAGTGCCTGATATAAAAAGCCTGCAAGCTGCACAGCATCTAATTCTGGCCCACATGTTAAAATTGGTTATTCTGCTCCGTTTCATACAAAGCTATGTACAGCTCTTGTACCTGGAATTCAATCACATTTTACAGTGGCTCTGGTACGCAGTTCATCTTGAAACAGAATTGGTACTGCAGAAATCAGATGCCTTCTGTAAGCTGAATGTTCTGTAAAATTTTTTTAACCCAAAAATTTTTTACCCCCAAAAAAAGTTTTTTGCCCAAAAATCTAATGCAACAAATTACTTGAAGTTCCTTAAAACATGCAGGTATCCAGGATATACCAATAAATAGGAGATCGGTTCTGATGGAGGTTTTGGAAAAATGCAATCCTAAAATAATTATCTTTAAAGGCATAATGAAATTTCTTAGTGAGTTTATTATTCTGGAGCATTGGAGATAATATTTGTGCTTTTAAAAAATACTCTTAATATTCCTAATACAAAGGCAATTCCAAAACTGTTCATTACTGGTGAGAATTAAATAGATGTTTTAAAAATTTCTGGGAGGTTGTCATTTGACTTGCACATTGTATGATAAACTTGCTTAGACTGTAATAGATTATGTATCTAAAATAAGAATTTGAAATAATTTAAGTAATTTTAAAGGAGATATAGCTTAATTTTAATGAAGGCACATCTATGTATTTGATCTCTAGTTCCACAATATATTGAATTGGTAAACAGTTTCTATGTTGGAAATTAAAGACGCGATTTTCTGTTTGTTAGAAAACAAGAAAAAATATCTGATAAACAAATAAAACCGAATATAAACAATATGGTATATATTCATGCCACCTTTGCAAAAAATAGAGAGACAATAACAAGGAAATGTTATAATTTATGGAAACCTGTGTGACATAAAAGACTTCTGAGCTTAGGCAGAAGGGAAGGATTTTACCAATATTTACTTCTTACTGATGCTCAGTATCTTCTAGAAAATCCCCACTTTCGTCACTCATCATTGCTTACATTCCATAAGAAAACTCTATCTGCATATTCATTCTTGTATTTTTTTTATATATAAAATATTTACAAAACAAATCCATTTAAGAAATTCAGTTACTTACTTCCCAAGGGGTGCAGAATTTACATGAAGAAATACATCAACTATTTTGTTTTCATACGGGAAAGCAGTTTGCTATAGCAGTTCACTCATGTAACTTCCATTCAGAAGTCATAAAAAATAACCGAATTTCACATCAAATAGACATCTCCAGTATAAACCATACACTGTACCTTTTTAGATAATTTCTGTTTAAAACAAAGCTGTTCACCTGCAGTAATTCCATAACAGTTCATTGTCATACTTCATTAACGTTATAAAATTATATACATGTCCTAGTTTTTTAGTCAGTTAGGAAACAATTTTCAACCAGCATTAGTTTATACTAATTGTTTTGTGGGATTCTTAGAACCTGTTTTCATTTCTAACCTTTGAACAGTTAAATTAATTTTGTTCTAAGCAAACCATTGGCTCTGACTAACCTAATGATTTGCCACTTCCGATAGATACATTAGTGTGAAACCTGTGTACAAGGTAGATTATCAACATATTTCAAATGGAGCTGCAGGTCACAGTAAAATCTATTTTGTGAAACTAATTAGAACACTGGAATACCTATATGAGTAATTTCTTAAGTTTAATCTGGACGTAGTATTATATCATTACATTTCATATGCTTCGACACTCTAGGACATTAAAACAGACTATAAAACAGAAGATATAATTAAAAAAAACTGACTGTATGTCATTAATACTTTTGATTAGTTCACATTACTAAAAGTTATTGAAAGTATGTTAAAATTTGTCCTGAACCTATACAATGAACTCTGAGTTCTTTCATACCACTGAGATAGCTAGATATTCCAGCAAGCCCATGGTCTTTTAAAGAGAAATTGTTTTTTTAGATAATTAGTCACCAAATTTACAGTAGATGACTAAGCTATCTGACCTTTATGAAGATTGTTTCTTTATATTAATGTCTTTATTAACAAGAGAGGCAAAGAGATGGGAAAAAACAGCTCTAAGAAATGACTCAGGAAGAGTTAAGAGGACCGTAGTCTAACATCTGCTCTTCAAAGTCACAGTTACCACCAGAGAAAAGGGCAAGAGCTGTATAATATTAACCTAAAGAAAATGAGGAAAGAATTAATAAGAAAACTACCTTTTCAATCTCATCAGTGAATAACTGGTATGTTAAATACTACATTTTTTTTTTTTTAAATGTAAACCTTTGTATAATACATCCACTGCAAAACATACTTGCAGTAAGAGTTCTCCTTCCAGGATCTGCATCCCTTCTCCATGTTTTGCTGTTCTACAGTTTTCCTGAATGCCATTTCTTTCTGGTCTTGTAGAGTTAGAAGATTTTAATGCAACTAGAAAAAAAAAAAAGAATAAAGTTGAGTGATCTTTGAAAGGCTCACTAGAAATTTATGTGACAATGTGCTATTGTATGTAAGAACAAATTATATTTTTAAAATGCTTATAAAGTAAATCTAATGAAAGAGTTCTGTTTCAGTGTCAGACTTTTTCCTTACCTTTAGGGATAACCCCCAAATTTGTCATCCATCTCCTTTCTAAACTATAATACTTTCACAACAGAATCAGTGTTATTGAAATCAATCCAAACCTCATTATTGTATTCCTTTTTTTTTAGTTCTCCTTCTCTCTACTGTAAGGCTTACTTTCAGTTTGTTACTCTTGGTAATAAAGGTAATAGAACAGCCTCCTATAATCTGATAACAACTCTGCTTTAAGGTATGACAACACTTATTCTTACCCCATCTAATTTCAGACATCAAACTATGGTACCTCAGATATAGAGGTACCTGCTCTAGACCTAAAGCTCCCTTCAGAGAAACGAGGGAAAGACACAAAAACCCTAAGTGCATATTACACATTAAAGAAAACAAAGTAAAGAAAGCTATTTCACACAAAAAGACTTTTCTCTTTTTTTCCTGCAATAGTTTAATTTTAACCATTGAAACAATTAAGCACACTTTCCAATTTCAGATAAAATAATATAACCCGGAATCATCATTATTCAGGTCACAAATATATCCAATTAAAACAAAAAAAAAGAATAAGGGATGAAGAATCAGACCAAATTGTGACAAAGTACCTGAAAGACATACTACCTTCCATCTCTGCACTGTGTCGTCTAATAAATGAGATGCTGTCACACAATACTAGATACTCAAAGACTGTCCATAACTCAGAATTTATCTACTTTCCACATAGTTCTAAAAAGTAAAAAAAAAAAAGGCTCCAAATCTGAAAGTGGTCTAAGTGGGTCTGTAGCATCTAAACAGCTTAAAATTACTTGAGTCAAGTATACCTTAAACCTTCACCATAAAGCTAAACACCACCCCCAACCCTCCCAAACCCAGAATTTCTAAACTGCAAAAGAAAATTTATAGAAGCAACTGCACTTCTGTAAAATACCAACAGCTTATGTCATAATTATGAGATATTCACCCTAAATTCCAAATGATTTTTCAACCTGCTGAAAACCTTCTTTTTTCAACTGCTCAGAACTTTAGTCAAGAATCTTAAAGAACTCCTGCTGACTCACTTTTCAACTACATTAAATGATATTTTACACTAGGTATATCAACTGAAAGATAAATTATGCCTTTCAGGTTTTTATAAGCTATCACTGCAGCTAACAATTTTCAAGCCAGACAGTTTTCATTAAAATATCCCTCAAAGGCACCGCAGAGGAAAAATATGTTCTAAAAAGACACTAAGTGATTAATCAGTCAGGAATTTATCTGAGAGTTTGCTTTGAAATTAAAACCTTAATGCTCTTCTTCCTACCAGACAGTCAAAAAATCCTGTAATAGGCCACACAGAGTTCCAATTGCAAATTCATTTTAAATTCAAGTGAGTAAAAGATGCAGCACTATTTTTTTTCCTAAGCATTATTTTAAAAGGACATCTAGAACATTCACTAAAAAACCCTGAAGTCCACTGGCAGTAGAAAAAACCTTATTATCCTTTTAATTTATATTGTATGATTATTGAGAAAGCCCATATTCAGCTTTGGAAGTTACAAGGAAAAACACTTAATCACACTTGCCATTCTGAAAAATACCATATACAAATACGTACAGGTGGGGTTTTTTTCTTTTATAATGTGCAAATAATAAATGAGGGGGAGGAATTATAAGTGCTTTACTAGTGTATGATGTTCTGCTCTACATGTATCAATTAACAGAGCTCTGGAGCTCAAACACAGCCTACGCACTGGTATGGCTAAATTCCTCCTAACTTTCAAAGCATGCAATAGGTACACGTGAAGTTACATATTTTGGTGAAGCGGAACCTACACCTTTTGCACAAATCAGAATGTGGATGAAATCAAGCTGTTGTAAACTGAGACAGATGGGAAATTGCTGACAATCTGGGGTAAAATAAAATAAAAAATACAATGGAAATTACACCTACATGCATCGTTGGATGTGTACAACTCCTGAAAAAAAAAAAAGAACAAAGAAACACAACACCCCACAAATTTACCTTGTTCTGACAGATAAATCACAGACCTGCTAGTGCCTGCTACAAGTCACCCAGTCACTGGAGTTTCTCCCCCAACACCCATAGGCAGGGTGAAGAGATCGCACTACAGGGGACTTCACGTTCCGAGACTTTGGAGATGCATCACTAAGTGACAGCTGTAAAACACCCACACGCTTTTAAAGACTACGTTGGAAAAAGGTTTACTGTTCCATTTACGGAAAGGAAAATTTTTATCATCTCTCTTCTCAATTAATAAAGGGGCATCAAAAGTGAAGTGCAGATGTTGCTTAGGTAGGTGTGGTCTTCCCTTGATTTCAAAAAAACTAAACTGCATTTATTAAATAAAACCCAAATTTTGTTTAGCTGGTACTAAAAAGTCCAATTTCACAAAAATCAAAAGTCAAATCGGCTAGAAGCACATAAGAATTGCAACAACAGAATTGATTTGTTGTTAGGTGGAAGTAAGAAATATATAAATAATAATATAGAAAAAAAAAAACAAAACCAGGAAAGATGACCAAATATTTCTATTTAATACTTCTGAGAATAACTAGATATTCACATTTCATGCTAAAAGTCCTTTTAGTCCAAAAGAGCTAAACAGAAGTGACTGGATATTTTAGATCAACAAGACCCGATAAAATTTTAGTAAAGATTTTAAAAACAGCTTGTTGAATTTCTTACTGGGGAGACAAGACAATGGAATGGATGACACAGAACTTTGAATAACAAATATTTAAATGAAGGTGGTAGTAAAAAAAAATAAAGTCAGTATTCAAACTAAATATAAACTTTTATTAAAGACATTATAAATGTAACTTGTAAAGTTTACAATGTTAATATAATTAGGGTATGGTAATTACCAGCCCTGTATGATTAAACTTCATCAATATTCTTCAAGCAAACATTAAAAAAAAAAATTGCTAGTAAGATTTTGGGTTGACGCAAAAAACAATGAGAGTAACGAGAGACAACACAGGTCCCTGACACTGAGCAACCCCGGCTACCTGGACGCAAACTTGCAAGGTGTGGTTCAATACAGTCAAGCTGAAGGCTACCAGATCCCAACGACAACTGGCCTTACAGTATGAGAGGGCCACCTTGCGAAGCAGTAATTCTGAAAAGGGTGACAGCACACAATGCTGTGGCCTCAGAAACAGCAGCTAGAGATACAGGAACAGACGATGATAAGGAGGACTAAAGTTAAAAAGGGTCACTCATCCCAAGGTACTACTACAGGCAACATCACCTAGTTGAAAATCAGCCACGTACTCTGCTACTTCTCATAGTCTATGTTACTCATGTAGTCAGACAAAATAATCCCAATAGTTCATTGCTTTATAATCTTTGAATCTCTGAATTAAGTACAACATGTCAGCCTATCCCCTCTTAATTTTCAGCCACAGGAAATTAAAACATGAATAGTCCCATAGAGTAAATAGGAAAAAAAAAAATCTCTATATGTACTCTAAAGGACATGAAAGACACAATCAAATTACTTCTCAGAATTTCCCATGAATAACGTTAACGAAAAAAAAGCACAGTTGCTTATACCTGTGCAAATTAAAAAAAAAGATTTTCTGCTATGCAATTTTAGCAAGAGGGCTAGATTGTAAGCACATGCTTTCCAAGTAGGTTAATGATTGTCACTTAAGCCTATGTCCAGCAACAAGCATCATTTCCGTTGCCCAGACTTTGGGATTTAGCTTTTACTTCAAATCAGGAAGGACAACAAAACCAGATAGTGACCTTTAATAGGTTTTCTAGACACAGACAAAATTATAGTTTCTGGTACGTTTGTTTTACAATTGCAAAATGCTTTAGCACCCAAACCAGCAAATGTAAAAGACAGTCAGTTTTACATCATATCTACAAAGACAAATTAAATAACAATAGTAACATTGGTGTTTACCAGCTCCTTATCTCTGGTTCTAACTGTTACATTCAGGTGATGAGATATTTGCACAGAGATGTAGAGTACTTTATCAGCTTAACAATATATCCAGGGAAAAAAAAATAAATCTGACATATAACTTCTTCTTCAGGTCTGGAACAGAATTCAAGCAACTGAGTTCTAACTACTGCCAAAAGCCACCTTTCATTTTAGACCTTGTAAGTATTTATTGAAAAATTTTTCTCAATACCTAAGGAGAGCAGGTATTAAGCAGCCTCCCTTCTTTCCAGGGACTAACATTCAGTATGAGAAAGTGCTTTGGGATATATCCTAACCTGCACGAGCTACAAGCAGTGTGCTAAATCGACTGATAGTACACGATAGATGAATTTCATGAATGATTGTTGAGATACTCAGAAATTATTCTCTTTGTTACGATGCAGAAAATCAGCGTGCTTTGCAGCTGCTGGAGTTGTAGGAATAACAACACATCTAGGTCCTAACTGGCCTGTTAAAATGCATTTCCCTCAATATTAGACCTATGGCTTTCACCTTTTATGGGAGAAAACTCTCATATTCTTCCTCTCTTCAAACCAGGTCCCTGAACTGAGACACACTTAGCATCAACTGTGATTACTCAGTGGATCTTTCTGGAAACAAAACCTTCAAGTCCTTCCCTCACTAGCTATGAGCATCAACAAACTAACGGATTTTATGTAATGCAATACTCAGAACTCCTAACAACAGAAGCACAGCAGAGTATGAGGAAAATAGTTTAAAAAAAAAAGTCTATACACCATCTCATTTAATCTCCATGCTGTCCTCCAAGAGAGGTCCTAGACCAGGGTGACAAAGGCCTCTCACCTTCAAACACTTGGTGTCTAGGGTTTCTATTTGGTAGATGTGCTCCCCCCAGCTGCAACCCACAACAACTGGTGTCCTCTTCCTTCTGGTCTGTCACTCCTGTTCTCAGCAACCACCTTTTTGTCATTTCCTCACTTGAGAACCAGCTGCTTTTGAGTCCCATCTCCACTACTGCATCCAGTCCAGCTTGCAAAACCAATGACCACGCGGCCACCTGTAGCTACCAGAGCACCTTCAGCAGGAACCCTGAAACGGTGACTCCTTACTCTGTTTACCAGAAGTTACAACACCAGATAATCGTAAAATTGTCACAGAGCAAGTGCAAATACACTCTACTGATATACTCGAGAGGGCACTACCCGTACTAATTGTTGCAAAGTTAATAAAGTAACTGGAGATGCAGAGAATTCAGCGTAAGGTACATGTCAGCAACTATCTAGCCAACTTTCTGATATGCATTCATACAGAAGCCTGATTTAACACACAAATACTCGTCTACTTTACTATTACTTTAAGAAAATAATATTGCCAGTTAGAATTCTTAAAGTAATGCAGAGAGGCATTCAAAAACGGTTCCAGTTCCCCTTTCTGTGAAAGTGACACACTTACAATATTTAGGCAAATATTCAAAAGGAGTATCAGTAAAAATGAAATCTAATAAAAGTGCCCTTAATCTGCACGTGACTACTGTCCTATGGAATATTCCGTTGTCTCACCACAGAACAAAAGATGAGAATCCCTCCTAGTAATGTGTATCAGGGCAATACTCAACTCAGCCAAACCAAGTTCTATTACACTTTTTTCCTCAAATCTAGAAACTACTTAATTTGAAAAAAAAAGTGCATTTTTTGCAAAGCATCAGAAAGAACAAAATAAACAAGAAAAAATAAAGGTAATTTTTTTCCATGTCAAGTGAATAAAGAAATTTTTCTAACATAAATTAAGAAAATATACCACATTTGCTGGTGCTCAGCTGCGGAGGCTGGAAAGATTATTCTCAACTGAAACCTGAGCATTCCCACACCAAATGTCTCTTATTATTATTAAAGGAGTGAAGAAATGTACGATTAAACAGACTTTCCATCTCAAAATTCACCTAAACCAGACAGGTGTTCTAAGAGTGCTGAACACAAACTGATTCGGCAATTGCTAGCTGTAAAGCTTCACGGAAACCCTACCAAGATACTCTGCAGTTAGAACCTTTTCTCTTTCCTACCTTTTCTTCCCCAAAGAAAATGCACGGCAAAAAGTTTATGAGGAGCCAGGGTAGCTCACCGCAGGGAGGTGCAGAGAAAGGAATATCAAGATGCTGAATTTTAACTGGGCCTTTTAAAACTTATACCGAGAGGCAAAAAATGACGTAGATCAGGCTGGAGATAATTTTTATTTTTAGGTGAATGATCTGTTGAAGCCTAAAACTGTATTGAAGTAACACTTGCCTAATATCATAAGTATATCGTTAGCACATCAGTCATGTAGCCCTGGAATTTAATCGTAAAGAGCTTCCCAGAACTGCTTTATATCAAATTTTGGCACAGTTCCCACAATTCGGCCAAACAGGTCAAAGTTTGCAGTCAGAGCCAATTTAGACTGTTTCATAACCTCTCCAGTAGAATTATAAATTCAACTAGTCTGCTCTAGATTACTTTAAAAAACAACAGTTCTCATGAGGGGGGTGGTCTTACTCGATTCAGCAACAAATGCTAACCTCTAACACAAAGTTCAGTAGCCAAGACAAGGAGGGCACTACTGAGAAAAAGGAGTTTAATATTAAACTCTTGCCTAAATCATTAACATACGCTAAACTGTTTATACTGGCAAAAGATCCACTCTTAAGCGGGAGAAAATATTATATATACCCATGTATCTACGTGCAACCTTAGCTATCTCCATTACTTAAGATTATACGAAACATTTTGCACCTGCTGTCTCCAACAGTGTAAAGCAAAAAATGTTTATGAAAGTCATTAAGTAACGCAAAGAAAAAATGTAATTATTTGTTTAGAAAGATAAAACATGCATTGATTGCACATTTTGTAAATAGGTACACTTGTACTAGATAGAATAAGGTGTACTTTCATTAATAAAACTTGCTGGGGACTGCTCAGTACTTAGAGATACAAGAGAAAACATATACAATTCAGCATTATCATAACTATCTCTAAAGTTTTAGTTACGTTACACAAAGAGGTATGGTAAACTTCTGTGTAGGCTGTATGAACAAGTAAAACATGTTACATACGGGGAAAAAAGTTTTCACTGTATTTTGCATACTTGAGTTCTGCATTTCCTATCCCTTCATTTATGAATTCTGAATATTTTTCAAGATAGCTTTACATTGTTTATTTATACCCCACTAACAGCTGAGCAAGTATTGACAACAAAGTACTAAAAAAAAAAAGAAGAAAAGGCAATGTATGGTAGGCAACTTCTCTTTGTTCACAGAAATTCTGATAAGTCAATTAAATTCATAATTATTCCATCAATTTATCAAAATTTTGTCATTTATTTTGTCAGCTGGCTTTTCTCTCATGCGCTGTTTCCACATGATCAGATTTTTGACACATCTGTGTTTTTAACACTGACAAATTTTTAATATTGAAGTGTTCCACATTTTAACCTTCAAATTTCAATATCTTGGCCTCCAATTATTGTGCCATTCATTAACAATTAAATCTGGAAGATGTGATATGCATCAGCATTTTTATTTCTTACTTGTCTGAAGAGGAAACAATTTAAGGGCAGTCTTCCTCATAAGCTGTGTTACAATTTACAATACAGCTTGTAAGTCACAGTAAACTGTGGATGGATGGATGCATAACAATATGTATTTTCCATTAGTATCAAAACACCAAAATGTAAATGCATTAATAAAAATGTAAAAAATATATCACTGTTCTGACACAGTCCAGACCAATATATGCAGAAAAAAATTTACAAAACTAGTCATGGAAGTTGAATAACCAGATTTTGCAAGCTTAAGCAAAATGAGGATGAAATTGTACATTTGGGAGTGACTATTAACAAAGGATACCTTTTTCCTCTTAAGCATGTGAATGACTGAATGTACAAAATTATGATAATATTAGAATTGCTTTCAAAGAATATATTTTACTTGTAAAGCAAAGAAATACCAATAAAACATATGCAGGAGCTGCCTAATTTTTGGTATTTCCATAACAAAAGACAAACAAATGTTAAAAAATTAGTAACAAACAACCTTCTACCACAGAGGACATGGTGCTTTGGTTCATGAACATATTTGCAGATAATGTTGAGACATATAAATATGTCTACATATTTAAGAAAAGCAAGTGGAAAAACCTATGAGCCATGGGAGACGGGTATTTCTTCGTTTGGCTTCAAAGAAATTATTCACGGGTCAAGAGAGAGAAAATGCGGTGAAGCAGTTATCACAACAGGATAAACCATACCACCATGAATATTTTCAAAGAAATATTAGTAGGTTATGGCTGGTGAAGGAAGGAAAAAAGAGACTGAGGGGGAATAACACTTTTACCAGAACAAGTTTTACCAAGAGAGACAGGAAAAGAAAAGCCTAAAAAAAATTATTTCCACTAATTAAAAAAGGAGAAGAGACCAAGGGTAAAAAGTAAGTGGTCAAGGTTCTGGGAATTCCCTGGGCTTTTGCCCAGTCGGTAACTTAACTGCTGTACAGATACAGACCACCTACTGATGTGTAAAAATCTCTAGAAATCAAGAATTTCCAGTCATGTGTCTCATTTGCAATGCAGATTTTGTGCCAGTGACTCAAACCAGAGCCCCTCAGTTCCACAGACCTGCACTGAACACGATGCAAGTTGTGTGCATGTGCACTCCTCAATTTTCAGTCATCCAGTACTTTCTAGTTTAACCCAAATTCAAACCAAGTAAAACACAAACTCATCAGCTATACAATCAGACACATCAGAGAGAGCACAAGTCTACCCAGCTGTGAGGATGTTCAAGTAGACAAGAAATTTTCTTTAAGGGAGGAAGAAATGTGGAATTTGCCCCAAAATGCTTTGGCTAGAGAGAAAACAGAAAAAAAAAACCCAACAAATTTTCATCTCTCAAAGTGGATGATTCTGAGGGTTTTAAGCGCCTAAATGCAAATACATTTCAATAGAAACTATCAGGAACCGTTAGGGGCTGCCACCAAAGCAACTGCTAAAATAAAGCTGCATTTGTCTGCTAGACTAAAAAGAACCATTTATACTATTGGTATAAACAAGATAAAGAACTTCCCATGTTAAGGTTCTGTTAAGAACTGTCCTTGAAGGTTTCATAGACCACGGATGAAAACACACTTACAAAACAAAAATAAACCAGTAAATATTTTGCCAGTATTGGAGTGAAATTACTCAAGGTACAGCTCCAGAACTTCCCAAGGGCCCGCTGTACTTACATTTCAGACATATCTTTATACATATTTTACACACAACAACAGAAAAGCGCTGAAGTGGTACACGTTACTTCAACTGCTGCATGAGTCTAAAATATTCTCTTCATTGAAATCAAGATATAAGCATGAGGAATAAAAGCAGGACACGACATTTTCCTCAATGCCACGTAACATGGTTTTTGAACGTGTGATATTTCAGATTCACCTAAGAAAACCCACCTAATTTTAACATGACCTTGGGTTTCCCCCACTGTACAAAAAAGGTCCAAAAATATTATTTTCCATTTATCTGTGATCAAATACTATGCTTAAATAATTTAGCACAAAAGCTATTTTTGGCATAAGGAAGTCTGTTGCTTGCCCTTTCAAAATTGACATGGCTGTGAGCTCAGACCAGTGCTACTTAGTTTCCAGGTCTATGGCGAGGATACGTTTCCAATGTTCAGAGTTATAAATCATAAGACAGTCAAAAACTTGGCAGAAGTATCGCCTTTTTTTCCATCTAAACTTCAATCAAATTTCACTGGCCAAGACTCAAAGGGAGCCGCAAATTTCCCAGAAATTACATTTCTGGATCACACGATTATTTATGAGACAGTAAATGAGTTTACTGTTCTACTGAAAAAAAAAAAATATTAAAAAATCTAATATTTCTGCTTGCTAAAATTTACTAACACCAACACTACACAAAAAAAGAAAAAAAACTTTCAAAAGGTTTCAAAATCCTTCTGTACAGCTTTCATTGATAAACCACTTTATCCTGGAATACTGTAACATAATATTTTAATTTCCCTTTCTTCAGTCTGGTTTTGATATGTTGCACTTTAACACAGCATGTATTTGAATATGTGTCTTCTATAGAAGAAGATTTTTATTTAAATTCATCATTTTTGTCATTTAAATAATTTTATTAAATGGTATATCTGTAAAAAATTTCATACAAATGCATATCAGCATCTTTTAAAAGCGTCTTAAAGTTACGCAAAGGTGAAGCAACAAGCCAGTAATGTACTTGCCATTTTACTGCATGTAAAGTTATGCATTTACTGAACTGCAATTTCGATCGTAAAACTCATTTATAATAAAACTAGGAGATGTATTTCAGTAGCTTGTTGTACTGACATTCCATTGTTCTGCTAAGTGCGTAACTACACGGGTAAATACTAAACAGGAGGAAGAAGAAAACCATAAACCCCTTCTTTCTAGCACCTGAAATACGGGAAAGCCTCTGTGCAAAAGCTCCAGCTCTCCCCGGTATTATTTTTGTACCAGCAGAAAGCCTCTTAGAGGAAATGAACCTTAACCTCTCTCTCCTACGGAAAGCTGAATAGGTAACGGCAGGTAACCAGGACAGGAATTAGATCTTACCTAATGAGTTTATTTATGATGGGCTAAATGTATAGCAGCTTCCTGAGCCAGAATTTGGACAAGACACTGGGTTTCCACTGTGATTTTGGACAAACATCACGTAGTTAACAGTTAAATATCCCAAAAGAATGAGAGCTTAACTGAAACAGTCTCCAAAGCCGACAGCTGTCTTTCCCCACGGCTTCAGTCATGGCAGCTTTTTAAGACAGTAGGACTACTATCTAAAAATAAGAAAGGCCATAAACAGTACAGCACCTGTGTACAGTACAGTTTTGGTATATTTTTCACGTGGTAACAGACGCTGTTATACTTTCCAAGTAAATACAGGATTACAAGCTACACTACAGCGTATGCATGGGGCAGGCGCTGTGGCGGGTGGGCGAGAAAGGGAGAGCCAGCAAGGCTGAAGACCAGGAGGAAGTTACCAAAATTATGCCTAAAAGTTGAGAGGATGGATGGTTTTGTGGTCCCGACACCGTCTTCCTGTGTGATGCGGTGGAAATCTTACCGGCACCACCGCACACTTTATTTCCTTAACTATCAAACCAGAATAAGAGCACTTCTAACTCCAGCAGCACTGCAAGGATAAATGCAGTACAGATTTAGAAGTTCAGATTCTCTAACTGGGAGAGATTTTAGCACCTCATATGAAAATAATATTAGATAATACATAGATTTTAGCACCCCATATGAAAATATTATTAGATAATACATAGTTTAAAGCTTAAGATTGCATAGTATTTTAATATCATCTTTCCTGACAACTTTAGTTTGTTATAGTGAACCGTAAAGTTTATGAATTCAAGACCTATGAACGGTTATAGCATAAATATAGCAAACAAGGTAAAAATTTCAATGGCTTTCTACACAGAGCAGAAAAAGGGAAAAAAAGGTTGGACTGGATTTCATCCCAGGCACTTTTATGGAAGACTGTGCTTCGGAGAGTTACACAGGACAGAGGTCTGTGGTTTTGATCAAGCCTCAGAAAGCAGAATTAGCAGCAGCAAGCGTTATACAGCTTCTGTTGTTAAGGGTTAGCCTGTGATGCAAAGGAAAACTATATTTTATTCATTACAACCCTAAGGAGGGGGGAAGGAGAAAGGCAAGGAAGGCTGTGAAGAGGAGGAACTGGAGCAAACAGGCTAAACTCTGAAAGAAGATGACTTGAGGGAACCGGGAGCCCCTGCCTCCTGTCATCTGCTCTCCCCTACAGGGCTGCGTTTCACAGAGGACCTGTTTTAATTTGTTCACGAGTGAACCTGTGACGACCTCCATCACCACACAGAATTAGTCTGATAAAACCACAGACAAACCATGGGTGTAAGTTTTGCAAAACTTATTCCATTAATTCTAACATTAGAGGATTTTATACTAAATATTAAAATATGCCTTAGATGCATTACACTGAGTATTAACACACACCTGCTACTGGACAACTCATTTACTAGTCTTTCAGAAAAGTAAGGGCTCAAGTGAGTGGGAGGTATATGAAGATAGCCAGAGTAAAGATAAAACAAAAGGCTAGTTTGACTAGTGCATTACCAGGCACATCTACCAGTTCTCATAGACAGAACCTTTTTTTTTGCCTTAAAAGTATTTTAATGTTTTTTATGTTTTTAAGATTCAAAATTTAATCTAGAGTTTTACTTATGATTTCAATAATCAGTCCAGTTAAGTCTCTATTTCCAATAATTCTAAACACAGAAATGATACAACCCTTTCATAGCAGCAGCTTTTCAGTAAACCAAAAAATACATAAAATTGTCTCAGTATTTTCAATACTTCCTTTCTACTGTTAATAAACTGCCTCATAAATCAAGATAGGTATTCAAACAGTATTCATTAAGAATCACCATTTAATTGATCCACTGATACACATAAACAAAGAAAGCTCCTGCCTTGAGAAGACTGCCCTGGAGGGCAACCACACACAAACAAAAGATGAGCGATAGCATCTCAGACTTCTAACGTAAGATTTCAGTTTCTTGTTGCAGTTTCACTCTTTATAAGAGCTATGCGAGTTGTATGGACTTGCAGAGGTTTTTTTGGTTGGGGGCAGGAGGGGTTGAAGGTTTGGGTTTTCTTGTTTTCTGTTTGTATTGTGGGTTTTTTTGTTTGCCTGTTTTCAAACTATTTAGACATATAACTTATTGTGAGTACCTGACAGCACAAGGGACCGTTCTAGACTTGTGACACTACCTGGCGATGGAGCAGATAAAGTATGCATGATGTGTTTTTGTAGTATCCTCTATCTCTGGAGTAGACAATTCTACGCCACCATTTTAAAGGGATTTTCATCCTTTCCACATAACCTTGTTCCACAGTTTTACAGAAACTAAGACTTTGCTAGATGCACACAAAGAACAGCCCATTTCACTGACTCTTCATTTCACACACATTTGTTTCTTGTTTGGGAATTGCCTATATTCTTATTTCTAAAGAAACTTTGACATTTGAAAGGCTGTACGTAAGTAATTACCATTTCCTCTCAAAATGCTTTCTGAAGTATATTCAACCTTCACTGCAGCTGAAATGTCCTTAGAAAGCTAAGCTGGAAGGTGCAATGTCTTAAAGGAGACAAAGCAACACTTTCAGTCAGTAACTGCTACAAGAATTTAAGACTTGAGAGGGACCACATCACCACACTAAATATCAAGATAAATCTTAAGAATACATAGTCCCTCCTCTTTTCCTGAAATTCTAGTAAGGCTTATTTTGCTACTAGAAACCTTTGAATCCCCAGTGCACATTTTATCATGTCCAGTTTATTCCTGTGCCCTCCTGTGACAACACCACCCATTAACTTTGACAGCTCTTCTCCTTTCTCAATGTTACCCTACCTGGTATATTCATAGACAGTAATCATAACCCCTCGCCTTCATTTTGCCACCCTAAACATGGCAAACTCAGTCATCTCCTGTAATAACATACACTCTCTAGGCCTTCTCTGCACCAGTTCCAATTATACTTATAAGACCCTGACTTGATTTTACAAACTGAATGGCATATCTCTCTCTCGGATCTTCTGGAGAATCTCAGTTGTTTTAAACCGAATTTGATAAATGGAATAACCATGTGTTATGGGAAAAGACCATCCAATACTACCTCCAGGACTGCTTCAGGAGACTCCACCAAAATCCACAGAAGGAAGAAACAAAAAGACAGCTAGTCCAACTTAATGATCAGTCCTCCCCATCACTGTATTTAAGTACCACCAGAAAAGCTGAAACAAGAACAACTACAAGTTTTATAAAAATACTTTTCATCAGTATTTATTAAGTGTAGCTACTGAAGTGAAAAACATTCTTAACATTTTAGTGGGTGGTTTGAACATTTATTGTCTGGCTCCCAGACTTCTGAAAACAGTTACATAATAGGAAATACTGTTTTAACATGGACAATTGTAATAAAGATTGATATGGCTACAGGCCAGAGTACTGTACAACTCGACTCCAGAAGGCCAGGTCCATATAAAGGACCTAATACATGACATTTGGGGTTCCATACCCAATATACTATTTAGAAACCTCACAATCCAAATACCATGCATACTTCAGTTTCCCAAGTTTCACTGTAAGCCTCACCATGTACAGCTGCCATACCTTCCTCTGGATGGGAAAGAATGGCTTGGTACCCACTTCAGCCTGACTCCAAGCATGGCCCAGAAACTAGGTGTTCTCCTTACTCTCCCCCCCCCATATGGCATAAATCTAGGTTCTTTTGACAGATGATAGCCACTGATTCCTTTATAAGTCTGGAGAAAATTACATAGCCCTTTTTCACAGTATCAGATACGATAAACCCAGGTTTCATTCCCCCCTCTCTACAGGTGGTTCCCACTCCTTTCTTCCCCTGCAGTAGAAGTATTAAAACTGGGGTACAGGTAATACCTACATTTCCTGTTGAAAATTTTCTACCATACAGAAAAGAATAAAAGTTTCCCAAGCCTGAAAGTTAAAATCAGAATGCAGGTTCCCAGCTGGGGCACTGATGACAAAGGACAAGATCAGTCCCCAATCCAGTCCCCACTGAAAGGGCCATTCCACTCTTATGGGATGGATGCTTCATGGGACATGCATAACCTAGTCCAGAAAACTCAGTTTTGAAAGGATCAGGTAAGTTGTTTAAGATAAATCAAAGCTCATTTAACAGGGAGCATACTGAATTAATCTTGACAGCACATTTCTTATGATGTAAAAAGTGTTTATTTTATAGATAAGGCTACAACGTTGGTAAGGATATCTGCCCAGAGAGCGGACACTGCAATGGAGAATTAGCATTCACTGATTTTGGCCTCCACATAGAAAAGAAAAACAGAAACAAGCTTAGAGCCAAAGTTTGATGGCAGCTTTATTTATAATGAATGTCATAACGTGCATACATTTGCTTGTGAACACCTGCATGATATTAAACTTGTTTTTACAGTCACATAGATTGTTCAGGTTCTTACCAAGATAAATGTACTTTGCTTTCTTTGCTTCAAATTTTCAGTTAGAAGTTTGTGCCATGCCTTTATCAAGTATATTCAGATTCATATTAGAGTAAGCACAAATCAACTCATATTTTAATGGTGCCATCTGTCATTTTTTTTTGTAATCTTCTGCCAATACAGCAGAAGATCAAATGAAATAAAATCTAAACATGAGGTTTCACTTACCCTGCCACAAGAAATAATGTTCAAGGTGGCAAAGACAGATCTGTTTGATAATTATGTATTTTCTGCTAAATTGTTCCATATGCTTAGAATATTTGGGATTTAGCCAGGAAGGAAAGCAAAAGCACTTCTGGTAGTTGAGCAGTTCCTCCTCAAAATGTGCATCAAGTTATCTTTGCACAATTGATTCTTAGATAAAAAGATTTATATTAACTATTTCTGTTCATTATGTTCACCAGAAAAAAACACCATATAACTCCAGAAATATATGCATTTAGGTTAAGTTTCAAATGAGAGAAAAATGTGCAAAAATACTTTGAAATACTCTATTGACAATTGCACTCAATTGACTCCATTCGCTTTAGTAGGCCTTTTGAATTAACAACATGTATCAATATATTCCTTTGACAACTGTCATTAGTGACAAGATATATTTTTATATAAAACAAACCAGTGCAGTTGCAACCATTTGCCATCTGTTTGATCTTTTAATAGAAACTAAGTTTTACTCCAATATTTATAATTCAAGACATTTGCTTTAGTTCTAAAATTAATCCATCTAATTAAAGATTAGCTTTGATAAAACAGAATGAGAAACTATTATTAGTTTTAATGCGTTAGTGAGGGAAACACACAGAGGGCAGATTACAAGATGACACAGAGCTCTTCCTGGGATTCAGACGGTGACTGTTACCGGGAGAGGAACCCCATCTCCTTCCTGCATCCCAGGCCTTTGCACAGGAGGATTCTGAACTCATCAAGACTCTTCTCATTAATGGTTGAAAACTACATCATATTCTGATAATAATTTTTTTTTTTCCAAATATAGTGCTGCTATGAAGTATTTTGTAGAAATGAGTACCAATTGATTCAGGGCACAGCTTCATACTATGGCCCAGACCTTATAGTACAAAAGAAGGAACAGCAACATGAGAATTTTTGGCAAAAGCTATATGCATCTCCCTTACTGCCTTGCACGTCACCATTTCTGTAACAAAACTGCCAGTCATAACTTAAGTAATTAATTTTACTTTCACATTTAATACATCACATAAGTTTATAAAAGGAAATAGAAGAATGTTTCTATTTCTCCAACAGAGATAAAAACTTCTTAGAAGAGTTTGATAGCACTTACATACAAACAAATTTTGGATATACTTTATTAATTCCGCAGTTCAATTTCGGATATCTGCATTCCAAATGAGTATGAAGTTGAACGATCCTCATTCTTACAGCGAAACACAAGTAATAAGATGGAAACACAACGCAATGGTTCAAAGAACTGAAGGATTTGGTTTGTGAAGGTAAGACAGCCAAACACCACCCCAGCTTGCTTTCCCACCTGAAAGTGGACGTTGCTAGCTCTGCAACTTGGATTGCTTTACCAGGGGACATGTTTGCCTTTAAGCTATGATAGTTCACAGTATATGGTGCTCATATAAAATAAAGACAATAGCGCTTTCTTATTACGGTGAGTAGTAGGCCACTGAAACTCAACGTTCACAGCCACCCAGCTTCAGCCACTGCTGCAGAGCTCAACTGCTAACGCAAGCCAGAAGGCCAAATAAAGTTTAAAAGAACGTATTTAGTAACATTAGCTGCAACCTCCAATTTTGTAAGCCCCCCTCTGCATATGTTAAATGATATTTGCAAATGCAATGGCCAAATATTAAATGTCACTGAATCCAACATTACTTTTATCATCAAAGAGAGCAGAAGATAACATTTGTAGGGAAAAGATAGTAGTGGTTAATATTCCACAAACAGCTCTTAACTCTGACCCAAACATATTCGATTAAACGAACTAGGCTGTGCAAGGCTGCTGGAAGAGTCAGTGATTTATGTGATTTTACTGATTTAGGAAAACCGAAATAAGCCTGTACTGTCTCCAGTTTTGCGATACATATGTGTATCAACTACTCAGCAAAAAAAAAAAAAAAAAAATCACCCTGCTAAAGCATAACTTTTGACTGGTCTCTCAGGTACATTTAAACAGAAGTGCAAGTTCAAGTGCAAACGGAAATTAAAAAGGTATATTACTGGTGATGACTATCCTAATGTGTGAGCAGAGGAAGGTACCAACCTGTACAGAGCTAAAATAGACATGGTCTGTTTTGCACAAATCATATCCGGAACCTCTGACATGGAACTGATCTTGTTCAGCCTCATAAAAGACAGACACAAAATTGCCAAGCATTGCTTCTTCAGGACGTCCTGGCTTTCTAGGGCAGGCAAAAAGTTATCATATTGCTATGAACTTTCCTAGTCTACTTCTAGCTTTAGCAAGAAAAGAGGTTCTTAAAAAAGCAGTGTCTATAGTATCAGATTCGTTTTCCTGCTCTTTGTGCATGGAAGGTTGTGAACACTACCAATATTTGCCTCTCTCCTCAAACATAACCGGCATAATTTAAGGGTGAATTATAAATAAACTAGATGGGGTTCAGTAATGTATTTCTTAAGAAAAGAACTATGGGTGTTTAGTCTAGTTAGTACTGTAGTAACTTACAACCTTCTGCTTCTATGTACCAAACGGCATTTCCATCCTTAGATCCTAGTGCCAAAAAATCTACTATTTCATTCCAAACATTTAGCACTATTACACCAGCTACGCATACATAAATATATAGCTGCCAGCTTTGCAGAATATATTCAAGTGACAAAATACTTGACATCCAACCTGTTCCCTGGAAGCAACTTATTCTGCAAGGAAAACATCAAAAGCTTCTGCTACAAACAATTCATAAAACTAAAGATAAAATTTGGGCATCGCAGCTGATTACAACTTCCATTGTTGAAAATGAAAATACAGAAAAATACAAAAATAATCAGCTTTTATAAAATTATTATTTGCATTTCTTAGCTCCATTTATCTTATGCATGTAACTTATACAGAGCCTTTAAGTGGGGTGACAATTCATCTTTAAATTCAATTTGAGAAACATGCCGTCCGTTATCACATTTAGAAAGGAGACAGCAACTTTTATTTTCAGAGAATTACATGGAAAAGATGACACTGTAGCAATGTTATATTTGAACTTACTGCATCAGCTAACAATTTACCAGGTTGAGAATAATTTTTCATTAGCCAGAACTTATACAAGTATCATTTAAGTGTAAATCAGTTAAGGCTATTATCAATGCCTTTCGAGGAAGAGTTCAGTTTGTGGCCTTAATATATATCTAAATAGAGTAAATATCCCATAATTCTTATTTCCTAGGTTGATTTTTGACAAAAAGTAGCATTTATTGAAATGTTTTAGTGCTTTAGTTCCTACTGACTGTAATGATGAAATCAAACAAAAGTATAAAGCTATTAAAACACAGAAGTGATTCCCTAGACATCTCACGGATGCTGCCAAAAGAGCTACACCCTCTGTTAAGCATTAAGTTTCTAATTAAGGGAGATGAAATCCTCCTGTGTCATATCATGGTGGTAATACTGAAAGCAATAATCTTGACTGCGTACCTTCACAGAGAACCTTTCACATATCTATAGGTCTGAAGTATGCCTATGAGCATTTAATGGTATGACTTGCATTTTAAAAGTCCCTCAAACATGGAGTTCAAATTCTTGATGCTAAGAAGGCTTCTAATAGCACCTGCTGGGTTCTCTCAGAGAAGGTGAACAGAAAAGAGATAATCTGGTCATGACATACAAAGTCAGTAAACACCTATATAAAGACAGGAATTCCCTTCAGGGAAAGATCATGGAGCCCTAGAAGGATACCTGCAAGAATCATGTAGCTGCGCAGACAGTGCCTTGAGTTAGAAAATCTGAAAATCTCTGAAATATAGCTGTGTTCTCACTGCTGTAACTTGCTAAAGAAAAAAAAAAAGAGAGAGAAATTAAGGCAATTCCTCCAAAAGTCTCTTGTACCTTCCATTTAATTTGATATGGCTCTAATTCGACATTTACTTTAATATCGCTGTGGGTATGGGTTTGGCTAATGCAGCCACAGAATCTTCAGACTACTTGAAAGGTAACTCAAGTATGAAAATATTTATATACAGTATAAATTCCCATGTTTTATTTTCATCCTGAAAGGAATGTGACCCTCTTTACAGAAGAGAGCAACTGTAGGCTTGGGGGCCATTACCAGAAGGGAGACAGATCTTTTCCCGTACAATTCCACAAAGATAAAATCCCGTAAAGTTTCAGACAGCACGTGATTTTGAACAGCACTGAAAGATTCTGTAAAGGCCATTTTCTCCAAGACAGGTTTGAAGCAGAATTTTTTTCTGAACAGTTATAACCATCTAATAGTGTATCATTTGAATCTGCCCCTTTCCACCTGATAGCACCTTCCTTCTCTGTTCATTTCCATTTATGTCCCTTAATCGGACAAGTTCTCTCCAAGAGATTGTGAAGTAATTTACATATGGGCATCCTGGGAGAGAAGGGGCAAAAATGAACGTGGCTATATTCCTTCCTAGGACACTTAGGAGCTTAAACTGGGAAAATAAGGTGAAGGGCTAAAAATGAGGGAGAGTCTTAGCTATTTATCACCAGGTCAGCCACTACCATCAGATGTGAGACCTCAGTTACAGGAAGGCACAAAAAGACATCAGATAATCAGTCCTCGCTCTTGCATTTCAGATAGTGCCTCCTTCCATTAAAAGACACAATAAAATCAAGCTACAAAACATAATAGCCTTCCCAAAACCATGTCTCTGTATACAGATGTACCAACTTGTTTGAGCCATACTGTTCCAGAGATGAGATGCATTTCACAACGCGAGCTGCTCCTCAGCGCTGCTACTTGAACTGGTTAATGAAACGAAAGTAAACGGTAGCACCAGAAACACATCACCTTTGCACTAGACAAACATAGCTGGGAATGGATGTTGCAGGTAAAATAAAATGAGAGCAAAGTAATTTGAAGTTGGGAGGTTTGGAATAGAAACACTTGCTAAGGTTCCTCTCACACACAGCCATGTTTCCCCATTTTGTGCAAGTTTTTCACTTCTTTTTTTCAAGTTTTCATTCTTCTGTTTTGGTCTAATTCAGACGGATTCAAATGCAGCAAGAAAAACGATTATAAGATTCCTCCAGTGTTCTTCCACACATAACAGGTAGAGCCTGATATCATACTATTTTTAAAAGTTTGGCTGCTCAGGCACTTCCTCCTCTGTGACTAGTATCTTTCTTCTCTTAAGTTAGAGGCAGTGTACTATGTTTTTACGTTATTATAGTAATCCAACTCTTTGCTTGAATTATTTTTTCCTGTATAGCTTGTAATAGTTTTTACAATATTCCACCATTCCATCTTTTTCCAGGCTTCCTCATTGCTTACTGTAAAATGATCTTCTTTGTTAGTCTAACCATGCTTTTAAAAGTTCTCATTTGTATACACAAATTTTATTGCTTACTCTCTCTTTTACCAGGTGTCTGTCTTAATTCTCTGACCAAGCATTTTAATGATTTTGTAGAAGTGTCCTCTGCTTTTATCTAGTCTTGGCTCCAATTCCACCTTTTTTTTTTTTTAAAAAACAGTCTATATTTTACTGGAAAAGGATTTGCCAAAGAGGACAAAAATACAACAGATCCATATCATGCATTCATCACTTCTTGAAATTTTGTCCCAACTTTTGATTCTGAACATACCCTAAATCACGTTTTATGAGCAGGCAGCTCAGATCCATTTGGTGAAGGGTGATCTGCTTGCACACACAGACCCACTCTCACAAATAGTTTTTTTCTTTACAATCAAGGCCTTGTTTACAAAAGTTAGCCTTTACTTGGCCTGTACAGCAAAAAAAGGGGGGGGGGNCCTACTACTACAAGCACTTTCAATTAAGCACGCAGAAGTTGTGTCTGAGAAGGAAACCACCTTGCACAACATAGTGCTCAAGAGTCCAGAAAATTAGCCACTTAAAAAAAAACCCAACATTTTCTCAATCTGTGTTTCTTTCTGTATCACTAATGCAAAAATGTTAGAACAGAACAGAAGCACCATAACTTATCATGAACTGAAACTGCCTAGTAACCTTTTCTTCTGATATGGTTTGAGAGATGTAAAAGTCTATTTTGCTCATGAATTCTGAACTGAGTTAAATACAGAAGTGCTGGTTTTAAATTGTTTTCAAAATATACAAATCAGACTAAATGCAACTGGAAAGCCTGTTGACAGTGTTCTGCTAAACTTTTCCTAATTCAGCTCAAATATACAAATCTCATAACATCAGCAGTTTACCCCCCAAAATTTCTTGACAGGTACCAGCAATATCACAAGTCTGAAAAAACCGTTCAGTGCTAGACCCACTAAAATGTAAAACTAGCACGAGCATCAGCAATTTAATGCCTCAGTTCTTACTGTCTGTTTTCTCCTCCCACACCGACAAATCTACAAATTGTTGGCTAAATCCCACTCCTGAGGTCACAGCTGCAACTGTCTATAAAATTTACTGCTACCAAACAGTAAAGTTGTATTAGCAACTACAGAAAAATTATGACCAAAAGTAATGAATTGGGATTGGGTTGTTGTTGTTGGTTTGTTTTTTGGTTTGTTTTTTTTTTTTTTTCAACATCTGTAGTATTAATTCCATTTTCAATACCTTGCATAATATTCTAGTCCTTCACGTGAGACACCAGAGGAGGGATAAGCTTATCAACTTAGTTACATGTCAGATGATGTTGATCAACCCTACTGGCTTATACAAAAACGCCTGCTGTGTGCTTAGAGCAAAATGCTTTGCAAAACGTAAGTTGCAGAGTAATCGAATTCTTTTCCCTACGATATCACACCCACGTAGAGTCAGTGTTTCTTCTAAAAGCCTTAACAGTTGCTATGACATTCTTAAACATGGCTGAAGTTATGACATTGAGGAAACACACTTACTGGTTTTAAAAGCACTTTATAGAATGAAGACATTAGATTTTACTAGATTTGCCTAACATATATACCATAAAGGTACAAAACCTGTTTTAAAATATTCACATAACCTAAGAACTCGAAGTTTAACCAGATTGTGAATGAGATTTTCCTCAGCTTTCATAGGATACTTTCTTTAGACCCATTCCCAAAATGCAGCTCAGCAGGCCCTGAACTGTTTGTTGAAGCAGACTGGTGTTTCTCTTACAACCGTTAAAAGATTAAAATAAATAAATAAATAAAATCTCCTGTTAAAGATCTGAAAAGCCATTATACACCACTGAATTGCTCACAACACATTAAAACCCAGCTCAAGCTCTGCTACACAGTACAGCTGAACTCACTTTTTTGTATGTTTTAATCATTTTTAATGTTGCTTTTTAAAGAAAGAGTAACAGCATTATTAAGTGTGGAATGTTAAGTGTTTATGCAGTAGTGTCCCTTAAATGGGGGACATATCTTCAGTTGCCACAAAGTGGTACTTAACACACTGCTATGTTTTCTTAAGTAGAAGGAAAAACCAACAACCAAGTTGTGTATTTTTTTTCTTAAGTGACTGAGTGATGCTGAACTTAGTTCACAGCAGGCTAATTAATCACTCCAGAAACACCACACTAAGTCAACATGTGCCTACCTCCAAAAATGTGACTTCAGTCATTGCATTTGGAAGACTCAAGTCTTTGTTCATACAAAGACTTGCACTACCTAAAGCAGATGTTCCTAAAACGCACTATGCAAGACACTTCAAAGTTATTTCATGTGTGTGGTAGGCATTAGGAGCCACCAGTCCTGAGCTGAGGGAGAGAGGGAAAAAAAAAAGGGGGGGAAGAAAGAAAAGGGGGAAAAAAAATTAAAAATCAGAAGCTGTCGCAACCACTGTGCAATAAAAGCTCACTCCCTTAAAGCCTACGAGCATGTGTGTGCTTCTTGCTCAGAATACGCCCATCAGGTTCCCAGATTGGGATAATGTAAAAAGGAGACAGAACGAGATTTATATTGTTGAAGGCAAGCAGCCATTTTTGAGAGCAAGAATTAGGCAGAAAGTTACAGGACCACGAAGTGTAGGATCAGGAATAAACTTATGTCTTTGTCCAAGAGGGTCAATAGTATCGATAGGCTGTCTGGAAATTTCTGCGATTCTAATACATCAGTGGTAGTTCTCATCAACTTAAAGTAGAGCCTGGAGTTGAGAAAAAACAACCCTGAAGAATGACATAGGTATAATGCAGCAGAATAGCAATTAGCGTGCAGCACTTTTACGACTAGCCAGTTGTACCTCGTCACCTGATGCCAGAATTTTAGTTCAGGATTTTTATTTATTTATTAAACACACATAGGGATTAAAATTTTACTTTTGCTTTATCATTTACTTTAAAACAGAAAAGTAGATCTCAGGAAATATGCAGTTGTTCAAATTTGTCAACTCTCACTTGGGCTTTGAAGCTTAACAACCACATACCAAACCATATACTGCTTGTGGTTTCAAAACTTAGAGGCAATGAACTCTGGTTCCATAACTATCACAGAGACGACAGTCACCTGCTGAATCACCAAAACCATATCCTGGCGCACCCACATTTATTCTGAGGTATTTCCCATTCAATTGCTTGTCTGGGTACGTCTTCCTTGCTTGTACAGAAAAAAAGTCAGCAAGAGGTGCATGCTTGTAACTTACCATAAGACCTATTAATATGATACTGCTTTAGCCACAAAAAGGGGACAAAAAAAAAAGCTTGCTAATTTATTTTTTTTTTTTGAGGGAAGTGATTTACTTCCTTGTGGAATGAAATCTATGGGGAGTTGAGCCTAGATGCATAGAGGTACCTACTTATCATGTTTTGGGGGTTTTTGAACCTTTGGACCCTAAACCAGAGTTTTCTTTTCCTATAACTTAATTTTCCCATATGTTAAAACAATGCAGAAATTTTATATGCATAAAGCTAATCAGACATTACATATTGTTTAAAAATCATCACCCATTTGTTATGCTTTTGATTTGTAGAAAAGACTAATACCAAGTAGAAAATGACAGTTAATACCATAGAGTCCAAAATAAATGGTTAAACTCTTTGCTTAAAAAAAAAAACCCTTATCAAAATAACTGTTTTATACATCAATAGTATTTTTTTATTATAAAGCCTAGGAATTTAAAGTAATTTTTAAATTCCTTTACAGTTCACAGATATTTTCTTATCTATCAGTTTCAGTGAGGAACTCATCTCAATCAAACTTGGACCTGATACTCAATGATTAACTCAAATCCGTTTGGTTTCTTTTTCCCCCTACTGAAACAATGCCTTAACTTTGGCTTCACCCAACTGATGGCGCAATCTCATTGGATTTTTGACTGGGCAATTTCTCTAGGATTTTAACTAAAAAAAGGAAACAGTCAATTACAGCCCACGTATGAAGCCGGACAGTTTAATTATTCTACTAGTAAAACGTGATGCTGAGTTTTGCCACTATTACATCAAGAGGGTATGGAGGTGGATTTGGAAGGTTTCTTTACAAAACTATTCAAGTCCAATCCTTGCTACATAAGGGTATTAATGAATAAGCACTTTCTAACAGAAATACCTCTTCTTTAAATTGAGGAAAAAACCATACATTCCACCAAAAGAGATTAAGTTGTCTTTTTATGCCAACTCAAAGCTTTTCAGCAATTTAAAGAAGACTTTCTGCAATCACTGAAGCATGGCAAGGGAGTCAAGTGAGCTTTTGGAGGGTTGCTTCCTTTCCAGCCCAAGCCTGCCTTTTCTCTACGTGGGAGATGGGACTTATTCCCAGTTTATTTCACTGTCAAGGCCCATGGATGTATCCTGCTAAAGCCACATGCATGTCCTCAGTTTGAAAGATGAGTCCTTCCTTGTCCCTTGCAGAAACCTCTAGTCACCCCCTGCACTTCACAGGTTGCCGTTGAGGTCAACGGTTAGACCTCAATTGTACTACACAGAGGGGAAGAAGAATGGATCGCTTGTTACAGAACTGGAGGGATGCTCTGGAGAGACCCTAACTCACCAGTTTAGTGATACAAAACCAGTGAG
Organism: Anarhynchus alexandrinus; assembly: GCA_008711295.1. Taxonomy (NCBI): domain Eukaryota; kingdom Metazoa; phylum Chordata; class Aves; order Charadriiformes; family Charadriidae; genus Anarhynchus; species Anarhynchus alexandrinus. Next base: position 1,892,585 of record VUYV01000104.1, read on the forward strand.
CGCTGACATTGAAGACATTGTTAAAGTCAAGGGAAACAATATCCACCAGTCTCCCATTGTCCACAAAACCAGGCACCCTTCATAAAAGGTAGGTTTGTCAGGCCCGATTTGCTCATAGTCTACAGATGAATAAGACTAGTATTCTCACAGGGTAAAAGCTGAGGAAGAACTTCTTCGCTTAACTAAGGCAGTAGCCATTCAGAGTAGTACACCCACATTACAAGAAACACCGGGGGACTGAGGGTGGCTGACGCTCCTATTACTGAAGGTAAGGAATTGCAAGCGTTCCATCAGATGGCCCCCAGTCAGCTAAAACAGCTGAGACAAGCAGAGGAAAGGGGGACACTTCAGAAATACACAGGCTGATGCATTCCTAAAAGCTCTTACAGCCACGGGGCTCAAACCCTTCCTGCAGGAAAGCTTAAGCCTTGCGTTCTACCTTCAAATGGGGATGAAGTACATGAAAAGGGGCAACTTTTTTTCCTTCCACATAACTAGGTATAACTCATTAGTATTTATGCCACTTAATTAGCATACCGACCAGGAATTCATCTTTGCATTGTTATCCTTCTAAAGGATCAGCTACAAAACACAAAGTTATATATATTAGGCTCCACCTGCCTACAAAGATTCCCATTAAATAGGTCAAGAAAGAAAATTAACAAAAGCCTTCAGTATCAGTGTGCTGTTTGACACCAGATGCATTTCAACATCCTTTAATGTGATCAAATCAACAGCCTGGTCTCTAGTAAAATACTACATATAGCACCATACAGAGCATGACAGTATGAAAGCAAAATTAAGAGCAGTTGTGAGAAGGACAAGAGGAAAAGTCTGGGATTGTTTGTTCTAGATGCATCTCATCATTGTCTGATGAAAGCGCTCCAAACAACAAATGGTATAAGCAAGGGGGAGACTGGGGCTACCCTTATCTTTTCCTCCAAACATACAAAATATTTGTGTGTCACACTGACAGGTTTGTCAATAAAGGAAGTAGCTTGTCAATAAAGGAAAGACATCATCCTTCAGTTTGTAAATCTGATGTAGACACCAAGAGGCCAAAATGAATTCCCTAAAACTGAATACTTCAGTATGAAAAGCTAGTGTCTCCTGCTGGCCCACAGGAATTGTATCACTGAAGACGTGACAGTGAAGTCTGATGGGGGAGTCAGAATATTTGACCAGTCAGGCCATGGACTTGGTCCAGCAAATTCCTACTTTATGCAATCAGTTAGAATTTGTCTTGAGGGGCCAAGTATGTATGTCTTTCAGCTTATTAGATGTTACACGATGCCATGCATAAAGTGTGCAGTACTGAGCAATTCAAAAGGCACATGGGTTGAATTTCAAGAGGCAATTATTCAGTGGAAAAAAACGAGCATCTCTTTGTTCAATTAAAAACAGAGTTTAGCATGCATCACTGAAGGCGACTAATTCCTATTTGTGTGTCCCCTTTAATGTTCACAGCTGGCAAACAGCAACCCTACGTTTTCTTAAGGCAGTTTCATATAGCTATTCTGGTTCTTACGGTTTACTTCATTTAGGTTTCTAGAATAACTATGGTAAGTTTTATCACTAATATAATGCCTTGTTGAAGTCCATTGCTGCACTGATGTGCAGGAACACCTGGGAGGCTTGTCCCAGGAAACATTTATCAACACATCATCTGAATCTCTGAAGAGCACTTTTAAAATCACTTATTTCTTTTACCTTTTTCAGATTCTCTTATAAAGAAATTACAAATTAATCCATTACAACAACCGAGCTCTGGTAACTAGAATTAACTTCTAGCTATCTAGCTAGATTTCCAAAAGAATGATTACTTTGTCAATCGTTTAACTAGTCCGTATTCTATCAAAGTACGTATGGAGCAGAAACTGGTTTAACAGAGCTAAATTTTTTGTTTACTCAGGAAAAATAAACAGTGTTATAACTGGCTAGAACTGTTAACATCTACAGAGCTTAATCATATAAGCAAGTCTTATTTCCTTATCAGAAAACAGATAAAGTCAAACAGGAAAAGCTAGGGCATTTCTCCTATCAACAAGCACACACAAGAGGAAAACTCCTGAGTCAGAGGCACACACAGCATTAAAAGCTATTCCAGTATTAATAGATTATTTGTACACATTTTTGAAATGTATTCATACTGAAGTCTTAAATTACCACGACATATTTTTAAGGTCATAGTCAAGCAAACTATACTTGTACAAATTCAAATGGATGAATCACAAAGTCCATGGAAGACAGATGTTGAGACCCTGGTGCTAACTCTAATTATACTTCTCCACTCAAACTGTCTTTGGAGGAAGGATCAACAGTTACTGTGGTTTGTGTAACAAAAAGCTCCAAATCTCATTATCTTTAGGTGCTACAGTATAGTTATAAAAACATTAAGGATTACAAGATTTGGGAGACAGAGTCAGAGAAGCAGCGGTACTTCCCGAGACCAGGCTTTTTACCTTGCTACTTGTTCTGGGTTTGAATATCACAGTAACCCCAACAAAGTCAGTCTCCCAAACACTGACATGGTTAGCATAGGACAAATTACATTTTGGGCTCTGATCTTGCAAACAAGATAATATTGACTGCAACAGGTATCCGGAGCAAAGCCCAGAACAGTATGCATAAAACTAATCTCCCTATTAACAAGGGCTACAGAGAAAAGACAAATGCTCTGCATACTGGGACAGGGTTTTCAAGAAATTTTACAACAGCTTTGCAGAACATAAGAGGCTCCTACACTGACTTTCCATATGACTTTGATTAAATAATACAGATAGGGCAGAAAAGAAGAGATAACCTTTTATTTCTCTTCCCTGCAAAGGGAGTTGATTAGCATTAATCACAAACACTAGAGTGCAAAAGAAAATCCAAAGAATACATTAACTATCAGTATTTGTACCCAGTTTCTCCTCTTTATCCTACAAATATATCGACATATTAAGCTTTTACTTTGTGATATACACAGAATTTCCAATTTTAGATGTTTGGTCTGGGGTATATTAGACATCAATTATATCAATCTGTAAGGGTACAGGGCTGCCTAGTTGCATGATGTGCCTAGTGACACAGCACTCCTAAAAATAAAATGTTTCTGAGCAAGCTAAGAATGAGCATGTAACAATGAAAGCATACACATTTGGAGATTTAAGGTGATGTCACAGCTACATGGCTCTAATCATCATTTTTGAGGATCAGAATTTAGGACTTCAAAGCCTAAATCCCTACTTATGTTCTGTTATGTAAAATACAGGCTAAAATAGCCTGTAGCAGACAGCTACAAACGCTCAGTATGAATCACAGGGGATTGGGGGCAGGGGGGGAAATGTTTAGAGAGAAGAAAAAAAAAGGACAAGTATAGCAGTGTGGAAGAACAAGCATGGATTAGGAAATAACTTGAATGGTACAAAAGTCTGATACTGAAATAATCATACAATTCCAAGGTTCACGTTTTATAATAATTTTGGATTGAGGCCAGGGGGGAAGACAGTACAGAGGGAAACAAAGTTGGTTTATTTGGGTTTTTTCCATTTTTTTTTTTCCTCCAACTCTCAGATAAGATTCAAAGCAGCTCATTTAAAAGTGTGAAAATGAATTCACATGCATGGCAGAAATACCAAATACAGAAAAGCTAATTAGAGAACGACATAACTTCCAAGGCAGGAAACAAAGCAAATTTAAATCTGAATACTATTTTAACAGGATGATATATCTGCTAGAAGAATTACCAAGACATGTGGTGGATTCTCCCTTTAACTTCTTCACATCAAAATCAGATGGTGTTCTACAAAACCCACAAACAATCTCTCTCAAACTATAAGGTGTTTTCTACCTTGGGAGTACAAAAACATTTTAAGACGGAATCATGAATCAAATAAGACTAGTCAAGCCCACCAGAAGCTGCTGGCAACAGTAAATTCCCATACAGAATCAACATAAACACTTGAAAGCAGTAAGTGCAGCCCGACTCCACTGCTCTATCCTGGAGGGCTTTAGCTTTTCCCGACATGGGAGTCAGGAGTGTCTATGCATGCAGCAGGAGGAGCAGGGAAAGAAGGTAACACGAAAGGGAAGTCACACTTTCAAAAAATACATGAGGAAAGCTGCCAGGTAAATATAGTAACAATCTGAACCAAAAGCAAGTCAGGCCAGATCTGCTTTATTATCTTGGCCTTAATGGGTTGAGTTCGAATCAGTTGTTTTCGTGCTTCCAGGTTTGTTTCAGACCACCACCTAACACTTGGCAGAAAGGCCGTCTATATCCGCTAGACTGCAGATATGTTGCAGCCCTTCTCAATGTGACAGAATACATACATTGTCTCCCACTTTGCCTGTCTTTCCCATCTGTACATCTTATCTTAAGCTATACTCTCCAGAGCAGGAACCACATGCAGTCTGCTCTCTCCAATACACAGTGTGATAGAACAGCGGGCATCACAGGAAAAATAAAATCTATTCTTTGATATAATGTATCTGATGACAATGGGTGTGTTGCAAATTTAAGCTATGTTATGCCAAGGAATGTGTGTTAATTATATTACAAAGTAAAATTAGGCAATGCAAACTTACTGGAAAAAATTCTTAATTATTTTGTTATTGCTGTGCTTGCCAGAATCACTTGCATCCAACATAAGAAACCAATTCTAAACTAATTTTGAGCAGAAACTTTCTTCTGTAATTGCAGAATACTGTCCAATAAGCAAGAGGGGAAAAAACCGCATACTTTAAACCACAGGAATTCTTAGTGAAATGGATGAAAGGATAATTAATAAGCAACATGTTAAATTTTGTTTCTAATGTATCGATACACACACATAGCATGGCTACTTCATTTTAGATTCTCCACGCCTCTACTTAATTCTCAGTATACCTTTAAAAAGAAAAATCATGCCCCTAACATTGAAAAAAGCAATCAATCATACAAACTCTTCTTTTATCCCTTTAATCTAACCGCTTCACCAAAACCCCGAGAAGACTCATTATAAATGTTCTTCCTTACAGCAGAAAAGGGCTTAAATGATTATCAGTTCATCATATCAGGACCAAAGCTAGAGGCAAAAGGGCTTTTCCCTTTAGTATGCACGGGGAACACAGGCTACGCCTAAGTGATCATCCAGTTGTGCTCCAGATGCTGAACTCGCACTAACCTGCACCCGCACAAAGAGCTGTTGTCCCATACTCCACCTTATATTTTTCACTGCTGATTGCACACATGCATGGGCACCTAGCATCAAAAGGGAGTGAAGTAATACCAGGACAACATATTAAGGCTTTCTTTACTGACTGTCAGCAGACACCTGCCTGATTTATCCTAGTCTCTTAAAAATAAAAAGCTTGCCTTAAGCCACTTTCAGAAAGTATCTTACACGTACAAAATAAACACTCCAGCAGTGATTTAGGCTAACCTGCTTGACTTTGAGGACTGCTAATCCACTTCAGTACAGACAGGTAGCACCACACAGCTGAGAAGTGACACCACCTTAAATCACTTCTTAGCTTTGACTCATCACGCAAGAACTTTGACTTCGTAAAGAAGCAGACTTGAGACATTATTTTAAGCCACTACTGAATTTCCGTCTCAACTACAAGGTCAAATTTGTCCATATAGAAGCATGTCAGGGTGCTTGACGTGGGGATGCAGAAAGCCTTCTGAAATCACGTGGACTTGAGACTAAGCTGACCACACAGAACTGTGTTTAAAAGTTAGGGATACAGAAGGATCACTTTGCAGCACAATAACTTCACTAACAAACTACAACAATCAAAAGCAACTGCTTAACAGAATACAATAACCAACAAAAGAAAGTAAGATGGAAGAGGAAAAAAAAACGTATACCTATTGCCTACAACCTGAAATATGGTAAGCATGCAGAAGTCTAACACATTTCAGTTGATACTATGGAAAAACCTGTCTTTACCTCTGGAGACAATTCTGCACCGTCTTAATGACTGGGGGCAGGGGAGATGCATTTTTGTTTACGTACTTATGTACACTTAGATTTTAACAAAAAATGTCTAACTGAGCTACATTTATTCAAATTTATGTAACTTCTTGAGATGTCTTTCACAAAACAGGTTCCCCGCCCCCAGACTTCCACCTTCAGAAAACAGACATTCATTCTGGATTATTTAAACTTGGAAAAATGCAAGTGTTTTCTTTGAAAAAATATCCATTGTTACAGCAAAAACTTGGGTTTCCTTTCAAGCAAGATCATATGATTACGCGTTTATATTTTACTTTCCGCAGGAATTTACACACCCCCCATTTGCATCCTGTTATTCATTTAGCGTTTCCCTTTACTTCAGCATGCTGCGTTAATAAAGTGGACCTGTTGGCTCAGTCTAGGCACTCAAGGTGACAATCAGTGCTCACTCCTGCATTTGTCAGATTTATGCTATAGGGCTTCCCACATCTATTTAACTACACAAATCATTCCTTCAGAAAAGCAGTTCTGTGAGAAGCACTACCTAGACAGATCGTGAAACTCTAACCTAGGGCTTTTCAGGGTATTTTTGTTAATTCTGTACTTCGAAGTACTAATTTCTCTTTTGGAGGGTAAGTTTCAACTGAAATAGATTCCGTGTTATTTAAGTACATTAAAATAGTATAAAATCTTATTTTCAATACTGGATCTGTCATAGTCATAGATTGGTTACTCTTGTTTATCTTTAATCCTTGATGTTAGCCTTTAAACACCTTCAGATAGATACTGATTACTAACCTGATTTGTAGTCCTACAGTTCAAAGGCCTGAAAGGAAGTAGCAAAAATCCTTTTTCTGCTAAAAAGACAGCTACTACTGAAGCTATTCTATCTAAAGGTATAAATTAAACTTGCTCCATCTTACACTGTTTGAAATGTCTTGCACAAGATAAGCAACATGAAATTATTTATCTTTTCACATTTACCAGGGTTTTTCATTTTATGGAGACTATAGGAAAAATATTCTACTGTAATAGACCTAGTATATGCACTTGCTTGTTGCATTTCCTATGAGACAAATCAAAATTCTGCTACTTAATTCATTATAACAATATTAAATACCCTATATTCTACAGCTAGGGTCCAGTATGGTAGCATTAGCTACATATGTTTGTAGTACGCTACTGAGTTGAAAACACAGGTTAAGTTTGCTTCAATTCTGGATCCACAGCAGTTAAATTGCAAGCCGAAACACAAATATAACTTCCCTGCCACTAATGCACACCTAACATCACCACTTTAAATGGCTTCACGTTCAAATTAGAAATGAGCAACTGATGTAAATTTTGGTGTGAAGCGATTCTGGCTGACTCTTTACATTCAAAGCCATGAATTTTTTTCCTATATAGTAATCATAGTAGTAAATCCCTTTATTCTAGGACCTTCAAGTGCAATTATTTTTTTNAAAAAACAAGCATTTTCATTGCATGAGAAATTGAGATTTGCTATTATCAATACATCCCAAGTAAGAAAAAACTTGCAATCTTGTATTTGTTTCAGAATCCATAATTATTTTTTTTAAAAGTTTCGTTGAGAATAGAACTTCCTCTTCAATTCATCAAGAGAGCACAGACAAGCCAAATCATTTGTTTTACAGCAGTCACCTGAGATAACGTTTCAAAGACTTTGATAAAACAGATGTGCCAAGAGAATTCTTTCATTTCATGGGAGCAAATGTTTTTATTTGGAAAAACACCGCTAGAAATATTTGACCAACTTGAGTAGATTCCATACTAAGAATTGTCCCGAACAAGCACATAAATCAAGACACTCGCATATATTTTTCAAGCAATAAAGCACAGGATAGAAATGTACGAGCACTACTAAATTGAAGCCACTAGACACAATAGATAAAAATACATGTTCTGTATTCATGCAGGAAAAACTGCTGAGGACAGAGGTTATTTTCATGTCCAAAAACAGGACAAGCATTTAAATACAAGCTCCCTGCTTTATTCCAGCAATGAAAAGGACCAGACTATTTCTGCTTTGAAGCAACTGGCATGAAGCCAGCCATCCCATCTCACCCCGCAGCACAACTCGGGTAGCGAAGGAGAAGGGTAGGACTCCTTTGCCAGCTCTGAGGTGGTGTAAGAAGACACGTGCTTCTGGTCTGATTACTACTCCGAGCGCTGCTGTATTACCCTTGCCAGGGCTGGGGCCAGGGAAAACCTGCCCACACAACTGGAGAACCTTAGCTGTCATCTTAATGCCTCATGCCCTGCATTAATCAGGGCTTGGACACAGGAAAGACTTTGCCTCTATTTCTTTACAAGTCACCTTTGCAATACACTATAGGAAGGGGCACTAGCCCTTACTTTGTATCAAAACAAAGTCATTTTTCATGCATCGTTAAGCAAAACATACAGCTGATGGGAACTCATATGACATGTTTTGAACAGTAATGGTTTTATGAAGTCGATTTTCAGAGGGGAAAGAAAAAAAAGTCTTTAGCGTCTTTGAAAGTCTAAGGAAAAGGACTGGAAGACTCATTAAGGGCAATATTACTTCCAAATGCAAAGCTTTGAAAGCCTGGTAATTTAAGTGAAATATAAGTAGTTACATTTGGTTTTCAAGAAACTGGAAAACTTACTTTATACAGTTACATTGTATATACCCACGCAACTGGATGTTCCATTAAAATACAGATAAATTAACAGTTTTAAGTACTTAAACAGCTGAAATCAACACACAGTATGAACTGAATTTTACAAGCGGTCCAAACGCAAATAAAATCGCAACTCTTACCGTCAAAAAAGCTTTTGGCTCTCAGGTAACTGACGCTAAGCCTAAGCACAGACAGCTTATCCAATTTGGCGATAACATCTTGAGGGAAAGGCAGAAGGCTAGCCAAGCGGTCCAACTCTGCATTCAAGCGGTCCCTGTGTCTCTTGGATGGATTGGACTTGACTCCTTCAGCTGGGGATGGCTTTACTCTGGGGGAAAAAAAAAAACCCAAACAAACAAACTCAATATAAATGTAAGTTTCTTCCCAAAGCGAAGGTAAATATTTGCCAAAAAGTTCCAAGTTGTCTTTTAAACTTTAACAAGCAAAATGTTTTTCCCCAAGTGACTTTTGTTTCCCCCATCAGGAAAAAAAAAAAAAGTATCTAAGATGGTTTAACCCCCCTCCAGCACACACACTGTTGAATGAAGCAGTTAGAACTACAATGGCTATTTGAACACCTAATGAACATTTGGAACCTTTGAGATTCAGCAGTTTTTTACAGACAGCTTCCTACACTTTCACTCAAATGTCACTTGAATTCTTCCAAATGTTTGTATTACAAATAATTCAATAACTTTTAGTAATACTTGTCTACAAAGGCATTTGACAGTACAGTTTTTCACTTCAATTGCAATTTTTCACAGGTGTCCTTAATTTTTGTCAGTGTTTGGAACAGGCTATTGTCAATCGAATGTAAAAGTTTTACTAGACACCAAAGCATCCTAAACTGCACAAGAACACAAGAGACACAGCACAGTCAGCAGGTAAAAGTCTTTGTAGCAAACACTATCGAGCTCATCCTTTAAGTCACCTCTCAGCTGAAGGCATTTCATTTGAGTACAGCATAATGAAGGCATGCCTTTGTACCTTATGAAGTACAATTTAAAAAGCTTTCTGTTATGAATTACATAATGAAGTTTTTGTAAACTTGCTATTTTCCATTCATATCCACCCTGAGCTCCAATTCCAGATACTTGGATATTCACACCTTCCCACGTACACTGAAGTCTAGGAACAGGTTTAAACCACTACTCATTTGAATTATAATTAGTCATTACAAGCCAATACTGAAACCAAATAATTTATCTGCACAAGCCATAGTAGATTTTATAATATTTATTAAACAGTTCTCTAATTAAAGAGTGATTCATTCTCACTTTTCCAGTGTTGCAGTTCTACTTGAGACCTGCAGCAGTTATCAGTTTGTGCTGCTCTCATAGGAATGTTGGTTCTGCAAGATGTAGCACTTGTAAAAATACTGAGCATAAAGACTTTCAGCAGTTAATTTCTTCAGTATTTCATTTAGTCTGCTTCCAAGCTTCATCCTCACATCAATTTTGTGATAAGAAATTACAAAAGCTCCCATAGTTTTTTTTGCCACTGCTGAAAGTAAACCACACTGAAAAATAATTTCATTTTGTATTTCCAGTGAAATAAATAGCGATAGAGTGGATATTCCTATTTTTAACTTGTTTTCACTTTATGTTTCAATTACACTTCTTGCTAGTTTAAATTCAAGCCCTTCTTTTCAGAGGCATTGTTTATTCAATCGTCACTTTTCAAAAACCTGCACTAAGCCTGGCTGCCTATTCCCTACCGCCACGGCTGCCCTTTTGCACATTAAAGGAGGCATATTCCTTATGTGGAGCCTGGAAACTTGAAGATGCCGTAATACAAAATGTTGTTAACACACAGAAATATAATATATCAGCAGCAACTACTTACTCCCCAGATGGATAAAGCTAAGCTTGCTGCAGAGTAAAGACTGTCTAGGACACAGTTCTAGTAGAGCTTTATCCTAAAAACATTGGAAAAGCAGGAAAAACAGATGAATCAAGAAACCTGAAAATTCTCTCTTGGGGAAAAAAAAAAAGTTCATCATCAACTGGAATGGATGACAAACTAAACCTTTGTTTAGATGTGTGCTTCAGTCACAAGTCCTGACTTTGAGACCTGCAGCTCACCATAACCCAAGTGAATACTAAACTTAAAATAATTTAGTAAAGCTTTCTTCACATCCTCTTATTCTGGCAGAATATTCCCTTGTACAACCCATATGATTAACAAAATTTAAATATAACCCTAAGAAAATAAAGTTCAAAATCACCAAACATTACCAGTAACATTAAAAGCTACTTCATAAATATTTTTTCATGTATTCAGCTGCCATAAATGTAGAGACAGAATAATAAATTCGAAACTTTAATCAGATAACAGTTGTATAACAATCAGTAAACAGCTCACTATCACATCAAACAGGTCTGCTTCCGAAAAGTGGAGGTCCCCATGGAAACCATTCAAAACACACAATCTTTTCTAAATAAATCAGCACTAAATATCAACTTTACTATTTTCGCAACTGTCCTGCGCTTTGCTTAGAACTTCTACAAGCAATTCGACAAGTTAGTTGAAACTATATGCAACTGTGCAGTTATCTCGTCAAGTTGTTAGTTAGACCTAACAGGTTTTGCTTTACTTTCTTATGATTTCTCTTTCTTACTTCCAACTAGTTCAAAGCATAAGGATTTTCTAAAGCGTAGCATACAACATTTCGGAATATGAAATTACTGGTATTTGCAGCATAAATTTTACCATGCTCTCTTCCTCCAAACCAAACACTGATTTTCCCTAATTTTCCCTTTTGTCACCCAAGTAAAATCCATTATATAAAAATGGATCCCTTAGTGACAAAGGGAATAAGGGCGGAAATGCTTCGGGTATAAGTAGGAAGCTAAACCATTTTCCATCCACTTATGTAAACCCTTGGTGCTGAGGACAGCCCTAGCTGTGTTGCAGAAAATTATCTTCAAGGAAAATTACATGCTATGTCAAGATTAAATCTATGCATGTGTTTTATTTAAAAGAAAAAAAAAAAAGACTGAAGGAGGGAATGGCTTTCAAGCTGATCATTCAGTTCTTGATCTTTTACCTTTCACAGGAAATTTGAATTCCTTAATCAAAGGCCAGAGGTCTCTCTACACTCAGTGCCTGCAAACCGAACTACAATCCTTATCATCCAACAGCTGCAAGACAAGGAAGCACTCTTAATTCTTGTTTTAACAATTCTAAAGGATTTGCCATCATAACATTAGCTGACTACTATTTGCACAGGTCTGCTGCAGACTACTTAATCAGAAGTTTTCACAACACATGCTTACCATGTGCGCTTTCACAAACATTAACAACACTAAATTATTGAAATGAAAGCGCATAAGTACCTGGGTCTTTATTATTATCAAAAGGCCAAAATAAGTTTCAATATTTATATGCTAATTTGTATTTTTTTAGGAGAAATTGAAGCAGTTCTTTGAGAAAAAGAAAAGAGAGCACAAATTTATTTTATTCATAATATGAAAACAAAAACTTTGAAAGGAAGGAAAAAAAACAACAACCAAGCACTGAAAAGCATGATTAACAAGACTGAAGTACGAAATGAAGTCAGAAAATAAAAGAATGTGCAATAAGAGCACTAAAGATACAGTGGCATTTTAAAAACCTAATTCTAGTTAAAAAACTAACCAGAAGTTCATCAGAACTGTTTTATTGCTTAGGAAAAAAGGACATGTGGAAGAACATACATGTCACCTAGCTAATGGACTTAATCTTTTCTATGTGTATTTTTCATCTCATATTTAATAGTACATGCAATAACATACGTTATCCTTAATGTATATTATGGAATTCAATGTAGGTCAGATGTAGGAAAAGCATCAGTCACCACTAAACAAATATTACAATAGGTGACATCCTCCAAAATTCTCTATTTACTTTAGCACCTGAAAAATACATCTAAGCATTTACTCTTTCATTTGCCACACCGAATTAAGTTACTGAAAATTCAGCTGACGATTCCTTTGGAAGCAACAGAAACAACACAGACTATTGAACTCTTTGATCAGAATTTCTTGTCAACCTATCGTGAAGAAGCAAGAAAACCCTTTCCAGCAGCTCCTTCAGCAGGAAACGAAACCAACAAAGATTTAGGCCACTGAAGGGATAAAGTTATTTTACTAAAAACCCTCCATCAGCGATGTGCTACTCATCTGATTCCCGGCAACTGTTTGTCCTCCAGTTGTAAGCAGAGTTTTAGTGTGCTCAGGTTGCTTCGCTGTATGAAGGACTCCACCAGAGCAACAGAGACAGCCAGAACACTAACCAAGAATGAAAGTTTCACACTCAGTTTTAACATATTTAATTATTGTTTAAGATGACAAGCCAAGGCTATTTGGAAAGAGAAAAAAATATGTTCCTACCTACTGACCATGTTATCTACATTTGTCCATCCCCATTTGCTGCAGATTCTCTTTCTAAAAAGTATACTTTTGCAAGAAGCATTGACCAAAAAACAACCAACAAAAAACCCCATAGACCTTAATTTTAAGTAGCAGCTTACATGTAACATTTATATCATACGTAGAATAAATTTATTATAACAGCTATATTGCCTCCATTTCAAATAAGAGGTGCAAACTGCTGTTCGTAGCAGATAATGCTTTATGCAAAGGAATCTTTTAGTGACGATTTTTCTTTTCTGATGAAATTCCATTTTGAAAGTTTGTTCTGGCACTTATTGTTTGTTTTTCTTGAAAGAATACATGAATAGTTTACATTTTTAAATTAAAATATCTCTACATTGCTTTCTGAAATTACTATGTCTACTTATAATTAAGGATTAACCAGTCAAACTTTTTCTCTGGAGTATTTAATATCATAAATACATTTAAGTTAACACAGAACAAAACCATATCATAACTTCTTATTTAGTCTGCAAAAGAAACATGCCGTTACACTTTTTGCACCTGCATAGTATGGTGCAAGCGTTTAGACCTCCTCACCCTGTTCCTTGTCTATAACATTTATGCAGTTATGTAAAAAAATCCCTATCCAAACACTGAAATAAAGAAAAGTAAGGCAAATCAGAGCTAGTAGGCAGAAAAATATTAAAACTACAATATGGAGGTACATCTATATGATATCCTTTACCTAACATTAGAATCTATCTATAGTAAAACCCACTTCCATAAAATTTGCGTTTTATCGTTCCTACTCTAATACTAGCATATTAATTCAGCAGCTCAGTTAATCACTACAGAAAAGACTTAAAAAAAAGAAGAAAAAGCAGGGGCCGCCTATTGCTCCCCAAATTTCAGTGGGGAGTGAAACACCCTGCAGACGTGCTGCCACCAGGGGGACTCGCAGTGTTCAAACAGCAAACGAAGAGGAAATTTAAAGGCTCCGACGGTTTAAGAGATTGATTTCTGTAGCGTATTACATGCAATTGGAGTACACATGGCTTAGCGGGCTTTTTTTTTTTTTCTTTTTTTCAGATGACAAGATAACAAGATGAACTGCAGAAACAGTTGCCTATTAAGTTCCCCCATGATTGCTTTTCTTTTTCAGCTGTGATACTGTATTTCCCTACTGAATCAAAAAAGCACATTTCAACACTCGGCACCGTCAGGCAATAGCCCGAGATTCCCTCTCAAGTTCAGTTCTTTACTTGGCACATAATAGAAATAGGGAGTTTCTTATATTAGTTTTGAGTTACCACCATGGTTTTAATGAGTTATTTGCACCTGAAGCAAGAAGTATTTCTTCTACTTTTTTTTTTTTTCCATGGCAACTATGGCATTATATGAATAGCTTCTTCCATTTCTATAAACTAGCTGACTGTTGTCACAGGTTACCAATTATCATGCTCCATTCAGAGTTACATATATGACAAATAAAACATTCAAAGAACTATCTACAGAAACAATCTCTTCTACAAAAACTACTAGTCCCAATGATGTGGCACATCTTCCTTCCCCCCTCCTCCCCCCCTGAAGAGCTATGAATTCTACTGGGGGAGGAAATATCAACTTCAAACAGATTAAAATCACAGTACCGTCAAACCATAGGACAAGAAAACACAACACTGGCACTGTTCATAGAGTTTAAAATCTTTATTAATCAGCAGCAAGTACATCTTCCCTCCCTCCCCCAGAGTTACAAAAGCTTATTGCCTCTCACACTTTTTTTTTTTTGGCCTAAAGGTATGGTCTGTAATTAGTTACGTGAGAAATCGGAGCCCTCTGACCCACTAGCAATGTTCTGTAAGATTGGTCTAACAGATGAAGCAACCAAAGAGCAGAGCCATTATGAAAAGAAAAGAAACACAGAAGCGTTACAGGTGAGATAGATTTGTCTTGCATAAAAATAATTTCTAGTAACCCAAGCATGGTGGGTTAATAATCAGCCTCCACTTCAATTTATGGGTAAGCAAACTACTTTAATATGAGTACTTTTATTTTAAGAAGAAACACTTACTTCTCCCTTTGGTCCTAAAGGGCAAAGTCCCTCAATAGATAAATAGTCCCCATTAGTAATACAAAAAGGCTTCAAGTTCAACTAATCAGAGAAGCTCAGCCAACTTACATAAAGAGGAGATACACGGAAAAGGATTACTTACTTAGATACTATAGTAACGTAAAAAAGATTTCACATCCTCTAACCAAGACTAACTAGAATTTAATAGTGAGACATTACGTGATCTTACCACAAAGGCAGAACACTTCGCCCTTTCACAATCAGAACTTAAGATTTGCCTTTAGTGACTAATAGTCTAAAAAGACCGCCAATATATTTTTCTTCAAAAAAAACCACTCATTTCATTCTTAAAATCCAGACTTACAGCGTGAACTTAATTCGGCACCTCTACATTTTTGTTTGGAAATGAATGGTCAAAAAAGCAAACACTGCTATTTTCATTATGAATGCATCTTCTAGCAAGGGATTATTTTTTTTTTAAAGGCATTTTTAGACTGTCTGTGTTAATTTGCACGGTGAAAACCCAGCTATGTACATGCATTCATTCTAACAACTCCAACCATAAAGAAACAAGCACTTAAGCTAATTCCCCTGCCCCCAAGACAGTTGTCTGCTATAAATCTAAAAACATACCATTCACAATAGAATTTCATTAAATATTTGTCATTCTCTCCTTTAATGCTTTAGTAGCCTTGGCAGTTATTTTACACCTACAGAAGTACCCCGCAGAAATTCACTGGGATTTTTTTGAGCTTTGCATCACGGTTAGCTTATTTTTCTTGCAACTCAGTAGTTCAGCTTTGCTACTTGTTATGACCTATAGATTCTTGACTTTCAGTTGAAAGTGCAAGTTAAGCATCTCCTCTAGCCTGAAAAAAATCACTCTCATGAGACCAGTCTTTTAGCAGAGCACGCAAAGCCTACGAGTCAAACCTACAGCAGGTGCATAATATGAAAATACTCAGGTACTAAAGCTGTTCCCAGAGTTGCAAAATAATAAATTAATAAACGAAAAAAAACACCATACGGCCACACAATTTCCCCCCACACACACACTCTTGCGACCGGTCTGCAGCCCTTGGGTTTGTTTGGAGCCGAACAAATAAAAACATATAGTGTAATAGCGGAGGGTTAAAGCTGGTTCAGCCCTCCCAGGGAGGCTAAAAATAGCCCTAAACGGTGGGAACCGGCCGAGCCTTCCCCGGCTCCGACCCCGCGCAGACACCTGAGCCGCCGGCAGCCGCGCAGCATCGCGGAGCGGCGCGGCGGGAGCGCGGCCGCCACCGCGCGTGGGGGCCCGCCC